>OY804605.1:33314696-33788320 GCA_963680895.1 Fragum sueziense
AAAAAAATGAATCGCTTGAATTTGTTTTCTGCAACACTTTGGCTTTGAATTTGGACGAGTCTAAAATTTTGCTGTCTGGTAATGGGTTAACTAAAGACTTTTATGGATTTTATCATTAGATTTATACTGTAAATACTTATTTTTATATGTTACATAGTGTATATATACAGGTTTTTATATTCATGTACAAAATAGTAATAAAGGAGTAGAATTGATGAGAGAAACAAAACCAATTAACAATGAAATTATTTTCTACAAATACCCAAAAATTCTACAAATCAATAGGTACATTCTTTCAAATCAGATTCTTAAGCATTTCAATGATGAAAGACTTAAAAATCTTTTAGAATTCACTTCAGGCTCTGTTATTGCAAATGGATCTAACCCATTCTCACATTTTGATGCTTTTTAACGCCTTAAAAGATATAGGCTTAGGAAAAGATGAAGGTAAATGACGAAATCGCTTGTGACAAGTTATTTCTTCATTCCATGCAATGCTTTCTGCCTAAAAAGATAAAAAAAAAAAAATGCAAAATTCCTTCATCAGTAACATCATTGAATTAGGAAAAGTGTAAAATTTGACAGTCTGCTAACTGGATAAAAACCTTGTATTAGGGTTAACCCTCTCCCAAACAAGACCTGGTTTTGACGTCCTTATAGATATGGCTTGGGAGACAAAAGAAGAGCAGTTTCTCCTTTTGTCTCAATATTTTCTATGTCACATCATAAACAGATCCTTCCTTTAATAACATTGATTATGTCGTTTGCATCAGTTTTCAAATCTGTCCACCACAAAATTTTGCCGTTCGGGAAAGGGTTAAAAAAAACTTCTTCAGAGCTGTGGGCTTGATTTTGTTTTGCTGTAAATGAGTTTCCTCTTTTCTCCGTCTACAATGAAATTATGCAAGTGTTCACCAAAAATGTGCATTTCTGTCAAAATGTAAGTGCATTGTATTTTGTCGCTAATTCTCAATATTTTCATTTCATGCCATTGATACATTGTATTATTATGTAAATTACAAAGCAATTTTTTTTCACCAGGACATAATATTTAATAAAAAAGTGAATAAAACTGATTCACTCTCAGTAGAAAATGATTTGTTTTATTATTTATTCGTTCCACACTTCTTTCTCTGAATTTGAGAAATTGCCCGTTAGACAAAAAAGCTTGGGAAAACATCTAGGCAAAAGAAGAAAAATTTGGTTTGCAGAATTTTCTACTTTTGCCACAATGTTTTCCCAAGTAATATTCCACATCTCCTAGTTAGCTCACCTGAGCACGAAGTGCTCAAGGTGAGCTATTGTGATCGCTTTTTGTCCGTCGTCCGTCCGTATGTCCGTCCGTCCGTCCGTCCGTCTGTCAACAATTTGGTGTTTACACTCTAGCATCTACAAATATAAGCCAATCTTAACCAAACTTGGTCAAAACATGTATAACCATGAGCTTTCGGATGAGTTCGAATTTGGGTCAGATCGGACCAGAAAGTCTGGAGTTATCTGCCCTTGAATGTAAAAAATAGCTACTTTTGACATTGTTTACACTCTAGCATCTACAAATATTGACCAATCAATACAAAAGTTGGACACAATGTTGGTGACCATAAGATCTCGGATGAGTTTGATTTTGGGTCAGATCGGACTAGAAAGTCAGGAGTTATCTGCCCTTGAATTTGACAAAATTGTTGTTTTTGACCGTTTTCGACTTTGTTTACACTATAGCATCTACAATTATTGACCAATCAAGACTAAACTTTAACACAATGTTAGTGACTATAAGATCTTGGATGAGTTCGATTTTGGGTGAGATTTGACCAGAAAGTCTGGAGTCATCTGCCCTTGAATGTAAAAAAATAGCTACTTTTGACATTGTTTACACTCTAGCATCTACAAATATTGACCAATCAATACAAAAGTTGGACACAATGTTGGTGACCATAAAATCTCGGATGAGTTTGATTTTTGGTTTGATCAGACCAGAAAGTCCTGACTTATCTGCCCTTGAATTTGACAAAATTGTCGTTTTTGACTGTTTTTGACTTTGTTTACACTATAGCATCTACAGTTATTGACCAATCAAGACAAAACTTTAACACAATATTAGTGACCATAAGATCTTGGATGAGTTCGATTTTGGGTCAGATCGGACCAGAAAGTCAGAAGTTATCTGCCCTTGAATGAAAAAAGCTACTTTTGACATTGTTTACACTCTAGCATAGATCAACAAATATTGACCAATCTATACAAAAATTGGACACAATGTTGGTGACCTTATATAAGATTTCGGATGAGTTTTTGGTTTGGTTTGATCGGACCAGAATGTCCTGAGTTATCTGCCCTTGAATTTGACAAAATTGCTGTGTTCGACTTTGTTTTTACTCTAACAATCACAAAATTAATGGTGACCAATCAAGACAAAACTTTGATCTTAGATATAATGGTTAATCACCATAAGATCATGGATGGGTTTGAATTTCAGCACAATTAGACAAGCAGTTGCTGAGTTATCTGTCCTTGAAACAGACAAAATTCTCATTTTTGACTTTGTTTTCACTCTTTACAATCAGATATATTGACCTATAAAGACGAAACAGGGACATAATGTTGATGACCATAAGTTTGTTTTCAGTCTTAATGTCACAAATATTAATTGATTCAAACATAACTGTGGCTCATATCATCTTGGTTCAGGTGAGCGATATAGGACCATCATGGTCCTCTTGTCTTCTTGTTCAACCGCATGCAACTCGAGTCTTTCAGGTACTAAACTAATGCCCTTTCTTCATAACATTTTCCTAACAAGCGATAACCCTTTCCCAATTCCAAATAAGACCTGGTTTTGACGTCCTAAATAGAAATAGTTTGGGAAAACATTGAGACAAAAGAAGAAAATACTGGCAACCAGCATTTTCTTCTTTTGTCTCAATATTTTCTATGCTAGATCATACACAAATCTTTCCTTTTTAAACGCCCTTTTTGTCATTAGTGTGGGAATTTAACTTGGACCACTTTATAAATCTGTTTGGGAAAGGGTTACAGTTTCCCAACAGAGAAAATATTTGGGAAACATTGAGGTATAAAAAAGAAAATGCTGATGATCACATTTTTTCACCTCAATATTTTCTGTGTTAGCCTTTTTCTTACAAAAATCCTATCAACCCGCATTTTATGTCTGCAGGTGCTTTCATGACCAAATCTGTAATTTTGCCGTTTAGAAAACTTTAAAGGATATTTTTAACCCTAGACTGATGTCAGTCTGTTAAGAATAACATCATTTGTATTGAGAAATATGAAAATAAGGTACATAGAAAATTGTTGCTCTGTGTCGTTCTTAACGAAAGAACGACACAGAGCAACAATTTTCTATGTACCTTATTTTCATATTTCTCAATACAAATGATGTTATTCTTAACAGACTGAAATCAGTCTAATTTAACCCTTTCCCAAATGACAGAATTTTAGGGTAATCCTCTTCAAGAACTACTGCAAATTACAAAATAGTTGTTATGAAATGTATGATTTGTGTAAAATATGGCAAAGAAAATATTGAGACAAAAGGAGAAACTGCTGGTTATCAACAGTTTCTTCTTTTGTTTCAATGTTTTCTCATTTTCTGTTTGGGACGTCAAAACCAGGTCTTGTTTGGGAAAGGGTTAAAGATTAGGCCTACATGCAACTCAAGTCTTTCAGATGAGTTGCAAAGAAAATATTGAGACAAAAGGAGAAACTGCTGGTTATCAGCAGTTTCTTCTTTTGTTTCAATGTTTTCCCAATCATTTTCTGTTTGGGACGTCAAACCCAGGTCTTGTTTGGGAAAGGGTTAAAGATTAGGCCTACATGCAACTCAAGTCTTTCAGATGAGAGTGAACAGAGGTCCATTCTCCATAGCCCTTTCCCAAATGAGTCTTTGTTTTGGCGTCCCTTGTAGAAATATTGCTTAGGAAACATTGAGGCAAAAGATGAGAATGCTGATAATCAGTATTTTCTTTTGTCTCGATACTCTACACAAACACTTTATCAACCACCCATCATTTTGTCATTGGTGATAGCTTCAAGTTGGAGCAGTCAAACTGTTTACCGTTTGGGAAAGAGTTGATCCTTTCCAAAACATGACCTGGTTTTGACATCCCTAATAGAAAGGACTTGTGAAAACATTGAGGCAAAGAATAAAATGCTTATGACCAGCATTTTCTCCTTTGGCTTTAAAATTTTCTGTGCTACATTATACACATATCCCATCACGATCAACATCATTCTATGGTATGTAGCAGCTTTCAAATTGGACCAGTCGAAGTGTTTGCCGTTTGGGAAAAGGTTAACCCGTTCCCACACATTGACGCCTTTTGACACCCCATGAGATAAAGGCTTCAGAAACCATTGTGGAAAATGAAAAAATTGCTTGTGACAAACAAGCAATTCCTTCATTTCCTACAATTCTTTCTACTCGAAGAGACAAATACATGTAAGTGTAAAACTTCATTCACGTGAAATTGTCGTCTGCACCATCATTGATTTGAACAATTCTAAAATTTTGCCGTCTGGTAAAGGGTTAAAGAAGAGATCACTGGCTGACCCACTATAGCTCGAGTCTTTCGAGTGCTGAGACCCATTCCACTTATCGCTTTCTATGACGTACTAAATGGGTCAAAAGTCTATATAGAGCGTGCACGCATAAAACATACGTGTCGACGCATATATTTTCAACTGCTCGCGTAAATTTCAAGCGTCGACGCGTAAATATGCGCGTCGACGCATAAAATTTACGCGAGCAGTTGAAAAAATATGCGTTGAAGCGTAAATTTTACGCGAGCAGTAGTAAAAAATGTGAAACCGAGGCTGGCCAATGGGAGAGGTGGTTAGAAACCTTTCCCTTTATACCATAAACTTGATGGATGAAACAAAGGATTGATTAATAGACAAAATACGCGTCGACGCGTATATTTACGCGAGCAGTTGAAAATTTACGCATCGAAGCATAAATTTTCAATTCTCGCGTAAATTTTATACGTCGACGCGTAAATATACGCGTTGACGCATAAAATTTACGCGTCGACGCGTATATTTTTTGCGTGCACGCTCTAAATAGACTTTTGTCACATTTGGTACGCCATATCTTTCCCAAATAAGCCCTAGTTTGAGGTCTCTATTATCTGTGACAGAAGCAAACGAACGCGGGAAATCGTTTAGACAAAAGAAGAAAATGCTGATACGCAGCATTTTCTCATTTTGTCTAAATATTTGTTCGTTATTCTGTACACAAATCCACTCTTTATTAACCACCAGTTGGTATCAACCACCATTTTTCTGCCTGTGGCAGCTTTCAAATCGGGTCAGTCTATTTGTGCCCAAATTAGGAAAATGGTTACACCAGAGATCGCTGGTTTGATAACTTGCAACTCGTTTTCCAGTCGTGGGTCAAATTTGAATTTTGCCGTTTAGGAAAGGGTTGACACTTTCCTAAAATCGTCAGGTTTGTAGACCCTCAAAAAAATCACCACTTTCTTGACATACGAAATGCATCAAATTACACACACATGTCAATACGTTTCAAATAAGTTAATTCACCGTATATCGCAAAGCCAGCAATACTGTTAAGGCAGAAATACGCAAAGAAAAATATTCATATGAGAAGAACCTAGCTGCAAAGATAAAATCTGACAACAAATTGTATTTGAGCTATATACGCTCCAAAATGAAAACCAAAACGGGTCTAGTAGTCCATTCGAAATTTTCGGAACCTTGCAATGTCGAGTACAATGAAGTTTTATTTCTTCTTTGCATTGTATAGGTGCTCTAGAGCAGATCTAGCTTTGTTGCCAGAATGGCAACCTTGGGGAACTCCCAAAATCCGCAAAAATCCAAGATGGCCGCCAAACGCGACTGGAAAAAACAACTTTTTGTCAAATTGTCCTAAATTGACGCAAAAAATGTGTAACCAGGGGTTCTTTGGTATGCTAAATCCAAATCTGATGATAAAAATCGTATTTGGATATCAGAAATATACTGAAATAGAGATGGCCGCCGGAAGCCATCCTGAAAATTACAATTTTATGATATTTGTCTTTAGATGGCCTATTTTGACATAATTATGAATCAAAGTTCAATTTGATTCTTCATCTGGCATTTGAATCAACCTGATGTATATAAAATTCCGACATGGCCGCCACATGCCATTTTTAAAATGATTTCTAGTTAAATACTGATATAAAATGTGGCTAGATTTTGATATTTTTCTGTATTTTGTTGCTTTTACATTTATTGCGAACGCAAATTTTTATATTCAATGTAGATGCTACACATTTCCCGAATGTAGAATAAAAATAATGAATACGTAAACTAGTTGCCATCTTTACCAAGGTTGCAAGTTTGCTCTCTTTGCCGACGTAGACTTTTAAAATATCTTAATAAACTTATGTTTATTTCAACACATTCTATCAAAATACTCTTGACATTTCGTTTCAAAGAGCGCTAATTGAAATATTTCCAGTGATTTATCGTATATTTTTTAATGTGCATGTAAGATAAATTTGAAGTTTTTGTGCTGGAAAAAATCAAACTTTTGTATGCAGAATAATTAGTTTATTGTTAATAACGGTACTTTTTATTTTTGCTAGCACTAAATGCATATATATCTAAACTTTAGTAAACATGCCACCAGATGTCATCTGTGAAATGAAAATTAAATATGCGCTGTAGTCTTCAGATATGTCTGTGTGTCACTTAACTTATATTATTTACGGCCACCAGTTGCCATGTTGAAATATGACATAAAGTTGATTCTGTAGACATAATAAGTGGCATTAAATTTCATTGTCGGTATTAATTTTAGCATTCCAATATATTCAAATAATTATGTTCATCCAAGGATTTCAGATTGAACTAAAACCCAACGATATTATCCAAGAAAATAACCCACAATTGAATGGTTAATATATCCTTCTGTCTATATCTATTTCATGAATCATTTTCACATTTGAACCTTCCTGTGAGTTTGGATATGATAATAATGATTATTACACCATTTATCATTTGAAGCTGATCGTTTTAAAAATTATGCCTGTACTTTAGCAGTAAAAGGGGATGATCTTTATGTCCCTTAAATGGGAATGATTTATGTAAAGATTGTTCTTGCCATACTTGTATTAATGAATGATTCTGATATATTATTCAGTGTACCACTTGCAAGATCCTGACATTTTTCCTAATGGGAGGGGGTTTCCAGAGGGAACCCGACTGCATTGGCGAATGAGAAATTCCTTAAAAATCATTTTGATAAGACTTTATTTACAAATTAGAGAGGGAGCCCGTACCCAGGGCTTTCTGGTAAATAAAAGTTATTATGACAATACTCAATTGTTTTTATATGTAGATACCGTTGGATTGGTCAGAAGCATGGAATAAGTACATTCAAGGAACTTAACAAACATGCTTTAGTCTTTATGGATAAGTCATATCTACATGTAGTTCCATTTCAAATTACATAATAGATGTCAACAGTAGTTACTCAACGTACAATGAATGTTGGGACATTTTGCATGGGTGTGCAAGATCCTTCTTATCTTAAGATTCACCAAGAGATTTTTAAAAGAAAATGCTTGACGGTTTTAAGAAGACTAAATATTTTAAAAATAAAATTGAAAAGATGGACTTATAATTATAATGAAATTATAGTTTGATTTCTCTTCAGTTTATAGATTATAGGACATTTGATATGCTTTGAATAAAAAAAAACGAAAATAAAACCACACACTAATAATTTGTTAATTGAATCCAGGAAACAAACGACAATGCATTTGAGAATTATTGAACAGTTATAATTCAGAAAATTCTAGTAAATAGGACGAGCCCATTTGACAAGGCTCGATCTGATATAGGTAATCAGCTGCCAGTGGTTGTTCAAAAATGGATGCTTGTTCGATTGTAGCATTTCATGGAATCATCCAGTTTGCCATTCCTTTACTTTTCTTTATATGTCAAAATTAAGGAGCTGCCACAAGTATAAGGTATTCAGGTACAATTAAAATGAATCTAAATGAATAAATCTGCGTTTAACAGTGTCATAGAGAATAATCATGCAGGCCTCTTTTTAAAGGCTTTCGATGACGATTGTCTGCTACAACGGCTTCTAAAATCATCGAATATGGCAAGCGTTGATCTTTGCAATTGAAAATGTATAGCAAAAATTCTACAGTCATTGTTTGCACCAATATTTTGCATATAAGAACGAACTATATACCCAAAGGGACAAAATGGCATCTGGTGGCCATTTTAGAATTTATCAAAGAGATCTATATTATAACATCCACATGAAAACTACAATGTCTTAGAAGTATAAAATATGCACACAGTGTATGATTTTGGCTGTATTTGTATCAGTATTTCAACCGGTAATAATTATCAATGTGGCTTCTGGCGGCCATGTCGGAATTTTATTTACATCAGCTTAATAAAATGTGAATTGAAAACTTATTTTCAACTTGACTCACGAAGTATGCCAGAAAAAATGTTTAATATAGACCATCTAAAAAGAATATCATAAAATTGTAATTTTCAGGATGGCTTCCGGCGGCCATCTCTATTTTAGTATATTTCTAATATCCAAATACAATATTTATCATCAGATTCGGATTCAGCATACCAAAAGAACCCCTGGTTACACATTTTTCGCGTCAATTTAGGACAATTTGACAAAAAGTTGATTTTCCAGTAGCGTTTGGCGGTCATCTTGGATTTTTGTGGATTGTGGGAGTTCCCCAAGGTTGCCATTCTGGCAACAAAGTTAGATCTGCTCTAGAGCACCTATACAATGCAAAGAAAAAATAAAACTTCATTGTACTCGACATTGCAAGGTTGTCATATAGGCCATATAGGAGCGTCGAATGGACTATAGGGTGTCTTGAACAGCCAAATGGAGAACTAGGCCTAACTGCTGATGATAACATGAGGGCAGACCTTTTAAATAATTACATTACCAGTGATTGAAGGCGACGAACCATTACCTGAATTTGAAGACAGAAATTTCGAAAACGAATTGAACAGTATAGAAATCACTGAAGATAAAATCTCTACGGCCATTGACCGCCAGAAGCAATCTAAATCTAATGGACCTAACGTCTTCCATCCAAAGTTATTGAAAGATTGTAAAACTAATCTTTTGAATCCATTGAAAATTGTATACCAGAAGTCAATCGAAGAAGGAACTAACCCGCAACATTGGAAAAGAAGCTAACATATCAGCAATTCTAAAGTCTGGACCGAAGTCAAAAGTAGAAAATTACCGCCCAATAAGTTTAACATCAGTGCCTGGTAAAATATTAGAACGTAAATAAGGGATGAAATAGTAAACCACATGTCTGTCAACAATCTATTCTCCGACGACCAGCATGGTTTCATCAAAGGGCGTTCCTGTACGACTAACCTTCTTGAATTTCTTGAAGATATAACAAAATTCTTAGACGAAGACAACAGTGTTGATGTTATATACTTGGATTTTAGCAAAGCCTTCGACAAGGTCCCCCAACAAAAGTGTGCATTAATTCAAAATTCTCAACCGTTCAAAATGTTCATGTTTGTATTGGGAATGGAAATGAAACCCAGTTTAGGATATTCTGGCACTTTTCAATTTTCGCATCTGGGTCTTTGTGCTTATGAGGGGTTGGATACCTTAACAGAAGGAGCTTTCAGGGGCGGATCCAGGATTTTCGGTTAGGGGGGGGCGTAATATCATAACGTTGGGTACGTCCGAAAACGACGTACATACAGATTATCAAAGCTATATTTACATCAGCTTTTAACGTAAACGACGATATGTCGTATTTCTGTGCTCATGAAATTTTTTTGTGAAAAAAGACAAAATATTTTAATAAAGGAATGCTAGTATAATTTCAAGGATATATACGTAGATGTAAATATGTGATAAAATTAAAAAGCCCAATCGCAAATCCAGAACTCATGTTCTTTTTCCATCACGTTTTTTCGCAACATGATGTCTATTGGTGCGCATGCTGGGGAGGGTTTGGGAGGGGTGTCCCCTCCCTTAGTTTGAGAAAATTTTCAAAAGGAAAGACGAAATGGTGCAATTTCTGGAACATCCATACCTATTCAATCGCCTCTTAAATAGGCCTATATCATATTATACTAAGCAAAACAATTGAAGGATATTAAAAGTCTAATGCTATTTTAGAAACTTTGATAACATATGGCACAATACCCAAATGCTTTTTATTATTACATACATTCGCTCTCACATTTTATGCTGTTATATCGAGTCATGCTTCCGTGGTCATGCCAAAATGGGACAATTTACAACACAGGGGTCATTCACCTAACTTACCGTGTTCTTTACGTGGTGTTTTTCACATGAAGGCATACTCTGAGCGGCCTCACTGTGTAAATTAACACGTACTTGTCTATAACCAATTCATTAAAAAGGATTGAACCTTGATGGCTGACAGATCTGTAGCGCTAGCAGACCGTTGTTCATTTGAACGTGTGGGAACGTAAGGTTGACGTCGCCGGTAGATTTTGCATTTTGCATATTATGAGGTAGAACAAACAGCACAGTGTTCATTACCAACGAACGTTGGATTCAGTTGTCGCATGTTGACAGTAAAACTCGTGTAAAATTCGATGTAAGAACGAGAGAAAACACGAATTCAATGTCCCGATAATGACGTATGCGGTGGTGGGAGCGTTATGAAGTAGACGGCAAACTTACGTAATCTACAGACAACGTTTTCGTGCTAAATGGCATTCTGACTGACCAACGTTATAGTGACCATGTGATTCACCCACATTCTGTAATTTTTACGCAGCAAAATGGAGCAGAACACACGTTCATGGATGCCAACGTAAAATCAATTGGCGTCGTTGCTCTAAAGCACCATTCAAACAAATTTGGATTCATTGTATGGACTATCCATCCCATTCACAGAACCTTTATCCAATCGAGCATAATTGAAACACTTGGGTAGACGTCTACGTGACCAACAACAACAACCGACCAACCCAGCTTAGTTCAAACATACACGTATTCGGGAGTGGAATACGGTACTGCAATATGTGGTTTACCAATCTGCGATGAATTTGCAAGGTACTTGTAAGGCTTGAGTTGACTTTCGGTGTGAAGATACCCGTTATCCTTGACGCGTGACTTTTCAGTTGTAGGGTACCAGCGTTAAACCGGATATTGTAGGGAAACCGGAAACGATTGTAATTTATTTTGATTTTCATTCTCAAGATTATACGTTCATATGAAGTTATTTGTACATTTTTGTTCGAATATATGTCTTTGTTGATTTTTACAAACATTGCAATTTGAATATCCCTCAATTGTTTTGCTTAGTATATATTGCAAAACCATATCTAAACCTACAAATTATCATAGGTAATACATTATTTGGGGTGTTATTAACACCATGTTACATATTGGTGTGCCTGTTGGGGATGGTTTTGGAGGGGACCCCTCCGCCTGAGATTGTTTTAAAGGAAGGCGAAATGGCGCAATTTCCGGGACATGCAGACCTATTTCTTTGCCTCTTAAATAAACCTATATCTAATATTACAATACCATATCTAAACCTACAAATCAATTCACAGAGGCAACATAGTTTTTGCGTGTTCGTTTGTTTTTTGTTTGTTTCACCATTTTACATATTGTTTTTCCTGTTGGGGAGGGTTTGGGAGGGGTGTCCCCTCCCTCCGTGTGAGAATTTTTTTAATAAGAAAGACGAAATGGCGCAATTTCCGGGTCATGCAGTCTTATTTTTTGCCTCTAAAATAAGCCCATATCTAATATTGCAAGACCGTATCTAAACCTACAAATTAACAGACACAACATAGTTTCGCCTGTTTTTGCACCATGTTTCATATTGGTTTTCGTGTTTGGGAGGGTGTCCCCTCCCTCTGTGTGAGAAATATTTTAAAAAGAAAGACAAAATGGCGCAATCTCCGGGACATGCAGACCTATTTCTTTGCCTCTTAAATAAACCTATATCTAATATTGCAATGCCATATCTAAACCTACAAATTAATTCACAGAGACAACGGAGTTTTTGTGTGATTTTTTTCACCATGTTTCATATTGGTTTTCCTGTTAGGGAGGGTTTGGGAGGGGTGTCCCTCCCTCCTCGTGAGAATTTTTTTTAAAAAGAAAGACAAAATGGCGCAATTTCCGGGACATGCAGACCTATTTCTTACATACATTTACTTTGACTGTGAATAATTTCGTTTTTTATGTTAAAAGAAACTTCCTCAAAAAGCGTTTATCTAATAAACGCCCGATCCGCCGTCGATGGGGTAACAACGGTTTATAAAGAGTACTTAGAAATAAGTCATCGATTAATCGACGCATCGGTTGAAAAAGCGGAACTGTTAAGGAGGGATGTTGGCTTTTAACTGCTTAAAGTTACAACTGATCCACAATTCGAGGGCTGTTATAGGTTTATAACGAAATCGGTTAAGCCTCAGTGACTGCTTGTCGGCGATCATATTAATATTACCCACTTTGTACAAATCGCCGATGTTTTTTTTACTATTTTCTGTCATTTGAATGCCGTCCAATCATACTGATAGATTTGTCGTTCACATTTTGCAAGTTTATCTTTTCCATGCAGGCGCTTGTCAAGGTCTCGGCCGATTGCTCGGTTATACGATGCTGACTAACCAAATTAAATAGCGGCATCCGGGTGTCGCTTTTATTTGACCATTTGACAAACACACACTGGCGTCGGTCTTACTACATATCAGCCAAAGAAAATGGGAAAACACCGACATTATCAGAGTCATTGTCATAAATGATCATTATAAGTTCGATAAAATTCCCAACATTGACTTTAATTGTTCTTTGATTTCAAAAAAAAAAAAAAAAAAAAAAAAAAAAAAAAAAAAAAAAAAAAAATCTGGCGATTTTAGGGGGGGGGGGGGGGCGCGCGCCGCTTCCGCCCCCCTCTAAATCCGCGTATGGCTTTGAAAAACTGGTTTCATTCTCCTTTTCCATGATATGGCGTAATGTAATATTTTAGACCGTCCAGATATTTGGATTAGTCTAAAATTATAAAATTTGGAATCGGTTAAAACCATATTCATTCAGTTAGCACAGATCAGTCATTTAATATCATACTTTTTTGTTTGGAAACGTTTACGTAATGATTTGTCTCGTCCAATCACATGGCTTGTTGTGTAATTTTGATTTATGCAATCAATTTAGTTATGTTGGTGAATAGGCCTATGGCCCCAGATTAGTCAGATAGGTGCCAATCTAGGTAGGCCTAAGGCTTATCAGTAGGCCTACATATAAACTGCTTCATTTTTCAACATCGACTTCTTCCAAGTCCAAATTGTCGTTCCATCTAATTTTCCAATCATGGATGCATGATTTATAGAAGTCAATGTTTTGGTAGGCCTACCCTAACCGTCTGTCCTCAGTGGCAACCATTTCATCATTTTCGTCTTCTCCACTCCCTCAGCATCTCTAGAATTCCTTCACACAAAGTTTGATAGTTACTAAAGAAGAAGGGGACTCGCCACAAACCGCAGAAATAGCTCATTATGTTGCAGATTTAGACTTTGACAGGGCTAGAAACCGTATCCAAGGTGTATAATCACGTGAATTAGAATTTCCGATAATCTTCAATAACTTTGTCAATACTTGACCAATTTGAACTCGGTTTGAAGAAGAGAATGCGGGAAAATGTCAGGAATAACCTGGACGCTTTAGATTTTTGAAAAATCAACTGATAAAAAAGTCATTGAAGATAAACCAAAGATTTTTCAAAAATCCAACACGTTCATCTAGTGCGTGACGTCTGTCCACATTCTCTGCTTCAAACCGAATTCAAATCGGTCAAGAATTAACAAAATTATTAAAGATTTTCTGAAATTGTTCCATCACGTGATTATCCACCGTGGTATCACTACCCTGTTATCAGTAGTGTCCATTTTGCCAATATATTGGTAACCTCTTGTAGCTTTGTTATAACAGCTAGCGACATGATCATTCATTCTATCTAAATGTATATGAAATGTTGCTGTACACGAAGATGGAAAGTATTTTACTATCTGAATGGTAGAAATACCCTTAGGCCTATGGTCAAAACTTTTTGATATCCCCTCGTATGTTCCTTTGCAAGACATCTTAAAGAGTTTTTTCAGAGAATTTTGATTTGGCGAAAAACACGGCAGTTATGGACGGGACATATCAGCATTAAAGAAAATTATAGTGAATGTTAACGATATTCCTTATTGCAAACAAATTTTGGGTATCATTTTTTAGCTCACCTGAGCACGAAGTGCTCAAGGTGAGCTATTGCGATCGGTCTGTTGTCCAGCGTCCGTCTGTCTGTCCGTCCGTCCGTCCACAATTATAAAAAATCTTCTCCTCCTAAAGCACTGGGCAGAATTGGATGAAATTTCACAGATATGATCCTTGGGTCATCCTTTTTCAAAATACTTCAAAGAATTGGATCGGGGTCAGAATTGGGTCAAAAAGTAGGTCACTAGGTCAAATCTTATTTTTGCTTTAGTAGTCACAGTATTGGCTCAATCATTGTGAAAATCGACCAGAATCTTTGTCTTGATTATATCTAGGTCATATAAAAAAGTAGGTCATGCCAGGTCAAAATGTAGGTCACTTGGTCAAATGATTTAAAATCCTTCTTTTTGCTCTAGAAGAGCTAACTTTTGCTCGAATCTAGTGAAAACTGCTCAGAATGTTTTTCTGGTGGATATCTAGGTTCGGTGAAAAATTGGGTCATGTGAGGTCAAAAACGAGGTCACTAGGTACATTTTATAAAATCCTTCTTTTTGCTCAGAAGTGCCCGTTTTGTCTAAATTATTGTAAAAATTGCTCAGAATGTTTTTTTTAATGATATAAAGGTCATGTAAAAAGTTTGTCATGCAAGGTCAAAAACTAGGTCACAAGGTCAAATATCAAGAATTCCATTTATTAGTCCAGTAGTGCCAATTTTGGCTAAAATCTTGTTAAAATGGCTCAGAACGTTTTACTTCTGGATATTTTGGTCCGTTTAAAAAGTTTGTTATGTGAGGTCAAAAACTAGGTCACAAGGTCAAATGTAATGAATCCCTTTTTTTGCTCTGGAAGTTCAGATTTTGGCTCAATTATTTTGTAAATTGCTCAGGACTTTTATTTTGATGTATGATGTATGTAGGTCATTGAAAACTTGGGTCATGCGAGGTCAAAATCTGGGGCACTGGGTCAAATCTTGTTTTTGCTGTTAGAATTACAATATTTGCTCAATTATTGTGAAACTTGTTGGAATGTTAAACTTGATGATATCTTGTTTTAAAATATTTAGCCAAATACCAAAATACTTCAAACTATTGTGATACAAGAAGAACTGGCCCTATGTTGTGGGGTATCAGGTTTCACACAGAGTCAGTTTTCTCAAAGATTGTTTGGCCTCGAGTCGTGAAATTTTGCATGAGTTTACATCTCATGGACCTCTAAAAGAATACTCCAAACCATCACTTTACAAGCAAATAAGCCCTATGTTGTGGGTTTGGAATTTTCAAGTGAGGAATTCCGACATTTATTTTGACCAGGTATCAGCTTATCAGCAATCATTGCTTAAGAAAACAGTTAGATTGTCTAAAGTCAATAATAGACCGTTCAAAATGCCTTATCTGATAATGGAGCTCTTATCTGATAAAAGATGGAGCTACAGATAATCTTAATACCTTAACTCTTTCCTATGATGATCGTCCCTATTAAAAAAGGCTTGTGAAATTATTGAGTCAAATGAAGAAAATGCTGAAAATCAGCATTTTCTCCTCTTGCCATGCTATATTGTTCATAAATCCTTTCTTACCCACATCAATTTTGGTCTCCTGCAACTACTTTCAAATTTTACAAGTCTATTTCTTTTCTGTCTTGGTAAAGGTTAAGCCCTTTCAACATTGTTTCAGAACAGAAAGTCCTTAGTTTTATGCCTTTGAATTTGGCAGAATTGCCATGGTCACTCTTGCATTCTTCTAATGTTAAAAGCTTGATTTCATGTTCTTGTCAGTATCTCAACTATGAATTCAGGTGAGCGATCTAGGGCCATCTTGGCCTTCTTGTTTATCAATAGGCTACTCAATATTCCGTTAGACTCCATTGCATACGCAAATCCGCACCCTCGTCACTGCCAGAGCACTTAAAAAAAAAAAGGTGACGTGATGTGGACGTGTGTAGGGGTGTGAGCAGCATATGATTAGGCCTTTAGGTTTGCCTTTTCATGATTGATTTTCAAGAAATTCAGATTGGGAGAAAAACATGATTAATATTTTGCAAGGTAGTTTTTTAGCTCCTCTGGCCTTCAGGCCAGCGGGCTATTGTCATGGCGCTGTGTCCGTCGTGCGTGCGTCCGTGCGTGCGTCCGTCCGTCCAGTCGTCAACTTTTTCTTTAAAAATCTTCTCCTCAGAAACTACTCGATAGATTTCAATCAAACTTCACAGGAATGATCCCTAGGTGGTCCTCTATCAGATTCCTTAAATTGATACTGATTGAACCAGAAAGTCTGGAGTTATCTGCCCTTGAATTAAAAAAAATGGCTGTTTTGACTTTGTTTTCACTCTAGCCACTACAAATACTTATCAATCAAAACAAAACTTGATCAGAATGTTGGTGCCGATAAGATCTTGCCTGAGTGCAATTTTCAGCTTGATCTGAATATTAGGTCTTGAGTTATGTGCCCTTGAAATTGGCAAAATTACCAATTTTGACCTTATTTTTACTCAAACAACCATAAATATCCACCAATCAACACAAAATTTTCATGTAATCTTACTGGCCATAAGATCTTGCATGTGTGTAATTTTCACCTTCATAGGAATCTTAAATCATGATTTTTCTGACCTTGAATTTGACAAAATTGCTGTTTTCGACTTTGATTTTACACTCTTTACATCCACAAATATTGAACAATCAGGTCAAAACTTAAACAAGATGTAGGTGAAATTAAGATCTTGCTTTAGTGTGATTCTTAGCTAGATAGGAATATAAAATCCTCAGTTATATGCCTTTCAATTTGACAAAATTGCTAATTGTGACTTTTTTTTACTCTAACAGCCAAACTCACTCTAATAAAGACAAAGCTTGGTAACCAATTGATTGTATATGAATGTATTTTCAGCTTTCTAGTTACTTTGTAATTGCTTTAAGAGCAACAAGTATTGAACAATTTAGTCAAAACTTGGACTTGATATTACAAGAAATTCAGGTTTTATCAGCCATTTGCATTAATTTTGGAATATGGTATTTCCCCCAAATCGATTTTTAGCTCAAAATCTATTTTTAGAAATATGAAATATTTTGGAGTGATCAATGGTCTGTTAATTTAGATCTGTTTGGAAGATGGAAAATTTAATTGCTAATATCATCCTAAGCTGGAATGTTCTACAATTCCTTTTACCCTTTCTCAAATGGCAAACATATAGTTTTACTTTCTTTGCTTCAAGAACCAAACATTTTGAACAATCCAGTTTTGTAACTTTCTTTTTGCTTTATGAAACACAAGCATTGAACAATCTAATCAAAACTTCGATTAAATATTACATGAAATTCAGGCATGTGGAGCGACTCAAGACCTTCAGGTCTTCTAGTTTTTCGTATATCTTTCCCAGTTTTCGTCAATGAATTTTGATTTCTGTTATAGGCCTAGCCATAGCTTGTACGCAGCCTATTATGCGATAGAAGTTCTTTAAATATGGCCTCTTTTTGGATACTCGACGAATGAGCCGCCCAGGCACTTATTGCTATTGTAGGTGTAATGAAGTAAAGTGACTCCCTATAGTAGAACGACTCCCCGGTCATTCTACTATATAGCAGAATGACTCCCCCTTACGTGAAGTAAAGTGACCCCTCATATTGCAGACTGACCCCCTATAGCAAAGTGACTCCCCAAATAGGGAACATAATGGTATGCTTAAATTATATATGATATAATTTTGCGTGTCCTATTTCGTGTAAAGGGACCATCTGGGTAGTTTTGAACCCAGTCAGTCTGCGCTGACTGCCACCTAGGGTCGCAAGCAAAATTTTACTTCAAAATGATTAAGTCTAAGTCAATCTTAAATGTTTTTTTCTACAACTAATATTTTCATTTCAAAGCTGGGAAATCATATCGGCCACGACTACGTCATTTTTTCTCCATCATTATATGATTGGTTTCTGGACTTCCCTGGTAGCCCTTTTCGTGTAATAGGGTAACAAATATATACAGACAGGAAAAAGAGGATTGTTTCGATGAACACCTTTTTTGCTAATCATGTAGGCCTATGCCTAAAGGGTTAGCTTTAAGGGCAACATTTTATTTGATTGTCATCGTTTTTAACCTTTTCCAAGGAACAACCTTTGCCACAAATGGGTTAACCCATTATCAGGTGGAAAATTTTAAAACTGTTCCAAATTCAAAGACGCTGCAGACGACAATTTTAAGTGAATGAAATGCTACATCTTTTGGTCTTTTTGAGTAGATTTATAATTGTGTGAAATGACGAAATTGCAAGCAATTTCTTCATTTTCCTCAATGTTTTTCTAGGTATTTTCTTGTGATGGGGTCAAAAGGGGTCACTTTACAGTATTGGGATAACAGTTTATCATCAGTTTATCATCAAGTATTACACTAATGGGTTAGTATGGTAATAAATAGTCCCCCAATGTGTTAACAATTAGAATAACCCCGCACGGGATCAGAATTTACAACATGTCAGAGGTAAATGTGCAAATGGGGACCGTGTTCGCTCTCTCTCTTTCTCATAAGCCAATCATATCTCGATTCAAAGAATCAAGCCTCTCCTTTTGACAATAACTTTTATTCCAACAAAGAAAAGGGTTTACGTTTCATTGAATACGCCACACTTTTGGTATCGCAGGCGGCAATCACGTGACTTTGTTATGATATGTTTTCCTAACTTATGTAAACAAAAACACTCGGTAAGAACACATTTTCTCAAATTTTAATTCAAATACTTAACTCTCAGTATTGAGATACGAACCATTCGATTCGTCGTAATCTCAGTCAAACTGAACAGGTAAACCAGGTATGTAAACGTCGTGGTTTCAAGAAGGCGTTTACCGTTAGATGTAATCACAACACCCCTCTCACGTAGGACATACAATAGTTAAAAGTACATTTGATTCTCAATGTTGATGGTAGCACTATAGGAACATTCCTGCAAAGTGCAAATATTTCTTAGGAAAATATATCACGGCATACAAAAATACTTTGCACGAATGTTCTCAGCTTCGACAGGGATTTGAGGGAAGATTTTGGCATCAAAATAGACCGGAGAGAATGACGTATCGAATGACACGTATCTAAATACTGAGTGTCAAGTATTTGGTTAAAAATTTGAGAAAAATGGTCTTACCGAGTGCTTTTGATTACAAAAGTTAGGAAAACATATCCTAACAAAGTCACGTGATTGCCGTCTGTGGGTATAGTGTGTTATAACTTTACGTAGCCGAAACTATATACATGTAGACCTATATGCCTACGTTCACATATTTTGGCTTTGTTTATACAGCGTAGATACTGATTAGCCATCTTATTGGTTAAGTGATCAGGCTCTACCCTTTCAAATGCAAAAAAATCAGTCACTGACCGTAAGAAAATTGTTAGTAACACGGAGCCATATCGTCGCTTTTCAACAAAAACCTCGTTACTGGAGCTTGTTTTATAAGTTGCAGTTACGAGGTTTTTGTTGAAAATCAGCGATACGTTTGAAAAAAAAAAACAAAAAAAAAACAAAAAAAAAACAAAACAAAAAAAAAAAAAAAAAAAAACAACAAAAAAAAAAAAAACAGAGGCGTAACGTCAAAAGTTGGAGCTAATTTGATTTTAAGCGTTGTCGCGAGGTAAAAGTACCGAATTTCTCCTTCTGCTTATAGTTTAAGTACCTTATATTATATATCATTTTAAAGATGATATAAATGCCTATGAGACTTGCAATTTTATTTCCTTTTTGGTGCACATATTTTCCGGTATTACTATTTAAAACATAAAACTTCGAACAAAAAAGTGATGTAGAGATGTAACACTGAATTGTTAAAGTTGAAATTAAAAATGCAATGTGAAAATAGTGAATGATCAAAATAGAACAATCTTTGTACAAAATTTTCACTTGGTGTCAGAGTTTAACATACCCAAATACGAATGATCTAATGCAATAATAAATGCAATATTTTTTATAATAAGTAAATGAAAAAATGTGTAGAGATTTGTAAAAAATGGCGTAAAAAATAAATATTTAATTTTTAAAGGTCAATATCTTTTTTATTTCTCAACGTTTTTTAAAGTGAGAAACACTAAAAAAATAGTTTTTTAGTTTTATTCACCAATTGGTCCATTATATTATGTTAAATGTTTTTACAAAGAAATATTTTGAAAAATGCTTTGTCCACAGAAATGTCCCATGACGGCCAAATAACGTCCGTTCAAAATGAATTGAATTTTCTCTTCACTAATACAAACAAAATAAACAGTTGAACATATTTTCATTGAGATAGAAAAAAATAGATTTTTTCTTAAGTTTCTAAAAATGTTCATCTTTTCAAAATCGATTAAAAATTGCCGTAGTAATCGAATTTTTCCTTTGTCCACACAAATGTCCCATGTCGCGCTTTATAACGTTCACGCGTGCGAAACGTCAACATTTAGCCATCGTGTAACGGTATATTATAGAGTTTTTCCCATATATTCGGTTTCTTTGTTCTCCACAAACGAGTCTTATCCACATTTGACAAATAGAAAAAATGCAAATATGAATTAATATTCATTTGAAAATATGTAGGGATAATTTCCTAACTACAAGACTGGAAAGGTTTGCGTTCGTTGCCTTTCTCGCATCTCTAAAATGCAATATTTCAATGTGAAAATTGGCGAAAATATAAAAATGGTAACGGACTATGTTATTGCAATGAAATATAATTAAGGATTGTTAGGAAAAAGCTGAATTGTGCAATTCATTTTACAAAAGCTTAAGCTGTGCCATGTCATTATAAAACAGTAATAATTCGAGAAGATTTGCAAAGTCTCGCAAAAGTTTAAAATGTGTGTAGGTAGACTAATTACGGTATATTAAACATTTTTTCTTGATACATACATGCTTAATAAAGTCTTGCAAGTCGTTGATCAAGTGTAAGCACACTTTTATTGAAATATTATAGATACATGTACAAAATTACTACGGAACTACGGAAACTTTATGCCCGACGTTCTTTAGCGAAACGTTTAAAGAAGCGTCGACGTTTTGTAAAATTCATTTCGGCGTTACGTTTTTTAGCTCCAACTTTTGACGTTACGTCAGTCTAGACCTTTGAACATTCCGAAAAGGTCTTGAATGCCAAAATTTTGTGACGCGGCCGAGATCTGTATGTCATCGCTTTTCTTCAAAACCTCGTAAACCCAGATGTAGTTACGCGATTATAAACGATATTGATGGACGGACCAACAACACGCGCAGATCCAGACATTTTCCCAGAGGGACCTATACTGGTGTCAGTCTAAGCATAACATCATTTGCATTAACCAATTCATTGCAAACGACAACATTTTGGACTTTATTATGGGAAATGGAGAAGTTGCTTGTCACGAGCAATATCTTCATTTTCCACTTTGTTTTCCAAAGCCATTAACATGTGGGGAGTCAGAAAGAGTAATTGTGTGGTAATGGGTTAAGGAATGTGAAAATATGGTACAAAGATGTGCTGCTCTGTGTTAGCACATGAAACCCCCTCCCCCCCCCCCCCCCCCCCCCCAAAAAAAAAAAAAAAAAAAAAAATCACGCCGATAGATATTTTTATTTCCAAATTCAAGGGTCGAGGGTGGGGCCCAGAGCCCCCTGCTTGATACGCAATGTACATAGAAAACAGGAATAGTAATCACCTGCAAATGAAACATTTTCATACTCAACTCTTTGTTGATTGGATTCAGCCAAGTTCAATTTCTACTTAAATATTTAAATGGTTAAGGCTAGTAGCCACTAAAGACGCTTCAAATTTAACTCATCATTATTAAAAGGAGTAATTAAGTCAACACATTATGTAAAAATGAAAAAGAGGGGGGGGGGATGCAATATCACACTAACATATAATTACACAATATCATCACGTACTTAACTTGATGACGATTCTTTTTTAATGTAAAAAAGATGGGAGTCAGTTTACTATAGAGGGGAGTCATTCTACTATAGCATGAATGTGAATTTTTATAGTAAAGTGACCGGGGAGTCACTCTGCTATATAGTACTATGACCGGGGAGTCACTCTACTATATAGCACTGTGACCGGGGAGTCGGTCTACTATATAGTAGAATGACCGGGGAGTCACTCTACTATAGGGGGTCACTCTACTTCATTACATAGGCCTATTATATGGCTAAACGCAATTCTCTTTGAATTAATGATATAATAGATATTATGGCATATTTTTTCACTTTCATATTATCAATGAAGATGACTCGCATTAAATCATCAGACTACTAGAATGAAATTCGTAGCCTAGGCTACTAAATTGAAGTTATCTCTTTAGCAATGGATAAATTTCGCAAAAAGGCCTATTGGTTCAACATTCCCAGTGATAGGGGTATGAATGAACCATATCACTAACTATTCATTTACCTTATTTTGTGAGATTCTGGATCTTGAAAATATCCGTCAAACATTTAAAAACAGGCGAGAAATGTTGATATTAACCCTTTTCCAAACGACAAAATTTTAGAGCGGTCCAATTTGAAAGTTGCTGCAGACGACAAATTGGGCATGGAAAAAGAAAGGATATTTGTACAATATAGGCTAAGAAAATATTGAGACAATGTTTTCCCAAGCCTTTCCTATTAGGGCCGTCAAAACCTGGTCTTGTTTGGAAAAGGGTTAACCCGATCACGCTCTCTCTCCAGACACAATTGATTCTCGATCGGGTCTATCGTCCACCCGATCAATAGGCCAGCCGCCTACACGATCGCTTCCCGATCAATCTCGAACGCTAAATAGCGCAAAATCAAAATGTCAAAGAGCGTATTTACATCAGAGAAGACTCGGATTAGGCTTTGACGTCTCTAGAGGCAATGGGATCTTAACCCAATATCAATGGAAAAAATAAGGTAGGCCTAATCCAAGTCTAGTGCCAACCAGAAAGAAGTTGCACAGGCCCGTAGAAAAAATAAGATAGGCCTAATCCAACCAGAAAGAAGTTGCACGGGCCCGTAGAAAAAATAAGATAGGCCTAATCCAACTAGAAAGAAGTTGCACAGGCCCGTAGAAGAAAATAAGATAGGCCTAATCCAACCAGAAAGAAGTTGCACAGGCCCGTAGAAGAAAATAAGATAGGCCTAATCCAACCAGAAAGAAGTTGCACGGGCCCGTAGAAAAAATAAGATAGGCCTAATCCAACCAGAAAGAAGTTGCACGGGCCCGTAGAAAAAATAAGATAGGCCTAATCCAACCAGAAAGAAGTTCCACGGGCCCGTAGAAGAAAATAAGATAGGCCTAATCCAACCAGAAAGAAGTTGCACAGGCCCGTAGAAAAAATAAGATAGGCCTAATCCAACCAGAAAGAAGTTGCACGGGCCCGTAGAAAAAATAAGATAGGCCTAATCTAACCAGAAAGAAGTTGCACAGGCCCGTAGAAAAAATAAGATAGGCCTAATCCAACCAGAAAGAAGTTGCACGGGCCCGTAGAAGAAAATAAGATAGGCCTAATCCAACCAGAAAGAAGTTGCACGGGCCCGTAGAAAAAAAAGATAGGCCTAATCCAACCAGAAAGAAGTTGCACGGGCCCGTAGAAAAAAGATAGGCCTAATCCAACCAGAAAGAAGTTGCACAGGCCCGTAGAAAAAATAAGATAGGCCTAATCCAACCAGAAAGAAGTTGCACGGGCCCGTAGAAAAAATAAGATAGGCCTAATCCAACCAGAAAGAAGTTGCACAGGCCCGTAGAAAAAATAAGATAGGCCTAATCCAACCAGAAAGAAGTTGCACAGGCCCGTAGAAAAAATAAGATAGGCCTAATCCAACCAGAAAGAAGTTGCACAGGCCCGTAGAAAAAATAAGATAGGCCTAATCCAACCAGAAAGAAGTTGCACAGGCCCGTAGAAGAAAATAAGATAGGCCTAATCCAACCAGAAAGAAGTTGCACGGGCCCGTAGAAAAAAAAGATAGGCCTAATCCAACCAGAAAGAAGTTGCACAGGCCCGTAGAAAAAATAAGATAGGCCTAATCCAACCAGAAAGAAGTTGCACGGGCCCGTAGAAAAAAAAGATAGGCCTAATCCAACCAGAAAGAAGTTGCACAGGCCCGTAGAAAAAATAAGATAGGTCTAATCCAACCAGAAAGAAGTTGCACGGGCCCGTAGAAAAAATAAGATAGGCCTAATCCAACCAGAAAGAAGTTGCACGGGCCCGTAGAAAAAAAGATAGGCCTAATCCAACCAGAAAGAAGTTGCGCAGGCCCGTAGAAAAAATAAGATAGGTCTAATCCAACCAGAAAGAAGTTGCACAGGCCCGTAGAAAAAATAAGATAGGCCTAATCCAACCAGAAAGAAGTTGCACAGGCCCGTAGAAAAAATAAGATAGGCCTAATCCAACCAGAAAGAAGTTGCACGGGCCCGTAGAAAAAATAAGATAGGCCTAATCCAACCAGAAAGAAGTTGCACAGGCCCGTAGAAAAAATAAGATAGGCCTAATCCAACCAGAAAGAAGTTGCACAGGCCCGTAGAAAAAATAAGATAGGCCTAATCCAACCAGAAAGAAGTTGCACGGGCCCGTAGAAGAAAATAAGATAGGCCTAATCCAACCAGAAAGAAGTTGCACGGGCCCGTAGAAAAAAAAGATAGGCCTAATCCAACCAGAAAGAAGTTGCACAGGCCCGTAGAAAAAATAAGATAGGCCTAATCCAACCAGAAAGAAGTTGCACGGGCCCGTAGAAAAAAGATAGGCCTAATCCAACCAGAAAGAAGTTGCACAGGCCCGTAGAAAAAATAAGATAGGTCTAATCCAACCAGAAAGAAGTTGCACGGGCCCGTAGAAAAAATAAGATAGGCCTAATCCAACCAGAAAGAAGTTGCACAGGCCCGTAGAAAAAATAAGATAGGCCTAATCCAACCAGAAAGAAGTTGCACAGGCCCGTAGAAAAAATAAGATAGGCCTAATCCAACCAGAAAGAAGTTGCACAGGCCCGTAGAAGAAAATAAGATAGGCCTAATCCAACCAGAAAGAAGTTGCACAGGCCCGTAGAAGAAAATAAGATAGGCCTAATCCAACCAGAAAGAAGTTGCACGGGCCCGTAGAAAAAAAAGATAGGCCTAATCCAACCAGAAAGAAGTTGCACAGGCCCGTAGAAAAAATAAGATAGGCCTAATCCAACCAGAAAGAAGTTGCACGGGCCCGTAGAAAAAAAAGATAGGCCTAATCCAACCAGAAAGAAGTTGCACAGGCCCGTAGAAAAAATAAGATAGGTCTAATCCAACCAGAAAGAAGTTGCACGGGCCCGTAGAAAAAATAAGATAGGCCTAATCCAACCAGAAAGAAGTTGCACGGGCCCGTAGAAAAAAAGATAGGCCTAATCCAACCAGAAAGAAGTTGCACAGGCCCGTAGAAAAAATAAGATAGGTCTAATCCAACCAGAAAGAAGTTGCACAGGCCCGTAGAAAAAATAAGATAGGCCTAATCCAACCAGAAAGAAGTTGCACAGGCCCGTAGAAAAAATAAGATAGGCCTAATCCAACCAGAAAGAAGTTGCACGGGCCCGTAGAAAAAATAAGATAGGCCTAATCCAACCAGAAAGAAGTTGCACAGGCCCGTAGAAAAAATAAGATAGGCCTAATCCAACCAGAAAGAAGTTGCACAGGCCCGTAGAAAAAATAAGATAGGCCTTATCCAACCAGAAAGAAGTTGCACGGGCCCGTAGAAGAAAATAAGATAGGCCTAATCCAACCAGAAAGAAGTTGCACGGGCCCGTAGAAAAAAAAGATAGGCCTAATCCAACCAGAAAGAAGTTGCACAGGCCCGTAGAAAAAATAAGATAGGCCTAATCCAACCAGAAAGAAGTTGCACGGGCCCGTAGAAAAAAAGATAGGCCTAATCCAACCAGAAAGAAGTTGCACAGGCCCGTAGAAAAAATAAGATAGGTCTAATCCAACCAGAAAGAAGTTGCACAGGCCCGTAGAAAAAATAAGATAGGTCTAATCCAACCAGAAAGAAGTTGCACAGGCCCGTAGAAAAAAATAAGATATGCCTAATCCAACTAGAAAGAAGTTGCACAGGCCCGTAGAAAAAAAAAGATAGGCCTAATCCAACAAAAAAGAAGTTGCACAGGCCCGTAGAAAAAAATAAGATAGGTCTAATCCAACCAGAAAGAAGTTGCACAGGCCCGTAGAAAAAATAAGATAGGTCTAATCCAACCAGAAAGAAGTTGCACAGGCCCGTAGAAAAAAAAAGATAGGTCTAATCCAACAAAAAAGAAGTTGCACGGGCCCGTAGAAAAAATAAGATAGGCCTAATCCAACCAGAAAGAAGTTGCACAGGCCCGTAGAAAAAATAAGATAGGTCTAATCCAACCAGAAAGAAGTTGCACGGGCCCGTAGAAAAAATAAGATAGGTCTAATCCAACCAGAAAGAAGTTGCACAGGCCCGTAGAAGAAAATAAGATAGGCCTAATCCAACCAGAAAGAAGTTGCACAGGCCCGTAGAAAAAATAAGATAGGTCTAATCCAACAAAAAAAGAAGTTGCACGGGCCCGTAGAAAAAATAAGATAGGTCTAATCCAACCAGAAAGAAGTTGCACGGGCCCGTAGAAAAAAAGATAGGCCTAATCCAACCAGAAAGAAGTTGCACAGGCCCGTAGAAAAAATAAGATAGGCCTAATCCAACCAGAAAGAAGTTGCACGGGCCCGTAGAAAAAATAAGATAGGCCTAATCCAACCAGAAAGAAGTTGCACAGGCCCGTAGAAAAAATAAGATAGGCCTAATCCAACCAGAAAGAAGTTGCACAGGCCCGTAGAAAAAATAAGATAGGCCTAATCCAACCAGAAAGAAGTTGCACAGGCCCGTAGAAAAAATAAGATAGGCCTAATCCAACCAGAAAGAAGTTGCACGGGCCCGTAGAAGAAAATAAGATAGGCCTAATCCAACCAGAAAGAAGTTGCACGGGCCCGTAGAAAAAAAAGATAGGCCTAATCCAACCAGAAAGAAGTTGCACAGGCCCGTAGAAAAAATAAGATAGGCCTAATCCAACCAGAAAGAAGTTGCACGGGCCCGTAGAAAAAAAAGATAGGCCTAATCCAACCAGAAAGAAGTTGCACAGGCCCGTAGAAAAAATAAGATAGGTCTAATCCAACCAGAAAGAAGTTGCACGGGCCCGTAGAAAAAATAAGATAGGCCTAATCCAACCAGAAAGAAGTTGCACGGGCCCGTAGAAAAAAAGATAGGCCTAATCCAACCAGAAAGAAGTTGCACAGGCCCGTAGAAAAAATAAGATAGGTCTAATCCAACCAGAAAGAAGTTGCACAGGCCCGTAGAAAAAATAAGATAGGCCTAATCCAACCAGAAAGAAGTTGCACAGGCCCGTAGAAAAAATAAGATAGGCCTAATCCAACCAGAAAGAAGTTGCACGGGCCCGTAGAAAAAATAAGATAGGCCTAATCCAACCAGAAAGAAGTTGCACAGGCCCGTAGAAAAAATAAGATAGGCCTAATCCAACCAGAAAGAAGTTGCACAGGCCCGTAGAAAAAATAAGATAGGCCTAATCCAACCAGAAAGAAGTTGCACGGGCCCGTAGAAGAAAATAAGATAGGCCTAATCCAACCAGAAAGAAGTTGCACGGGCCCGTAGAAAAAAAAGATAGGCCTAATCCAACCAGAAAGAAGTTGCACAGGCCCGTAGAAAAAATAAGATAGGCCTAATCCAACCAGAAAGAAGTTGCACGGGCCCGTAGAAAAAAAAAGATAGGCCTAATCCAACCAGAAAGAAGTTGCACAGGCCCGTAGAAAAAATAAGATAGGTCTAATCCAACCAGAAAGAAGTTGCACAGGCCCGTAGAAAAAATAAGATAGGTCTAATCCAACCAGAAAGAAGTTGCACAGGCCCGTAGAAAAAAATAAGATATGCCTAATCCAACTAGAAAGAAGTTGCACAGGCCCGTAGAAAAAAAAAAAGATAGGTCTAATCCAACAAAAAAGAAGTTGCACAGGCCCGTAGAAAAATATAAGATAGGTCTAATCCAACCAGAAAGAAGTTGCACAGGCCCGTAGAAAAAATAAGATAGGTCTAATCCAACCAGAAAGAAGTTGCACAGGCCCGTAGAAAAAAAAAGATAGGTCTAATCCAACAAAAAAGAAGTTGCACGGGCCCGTAGAAAAAATAAGATAGGCCTAATCCAACCAGAAAGAAGTTGCACAGGCCCGTAGAAAAAATAAGATAGGTCTAATCCAACCAGAAAGAAGTTGCACGGGCCCGTAGAAAAAATAAGATAGGTCTAATCCAACTAGAAAGAAGTTGCACGGGCCCGTAGAAAAAATAAGATAGGTCTAATCCAACCAGAAAGAAGTTGCACAGGCCCGTAGAAGAAAATAAGATAGGCCTAATCCAACCAGAAAGAAGTTGCACAGGCCCGTAGAAAAAATAAGATAGGTCTAATCCAACAAAAAAGAAGTTGCACGGGCCCGTAGAAAAAATAAGATAGGTCTAATCCAACCAGAAAGAAGTTGCACGGGCCCGTAGAAAAAATAAGATAGGCCTAATCCAACCAGAAAGAAGTTGCACGGGCCCGTAGAAAAAATAAGATAGGTCTAATCCAACCAGAAAGAAGTTGCACGGGCCCGTAGAAAAAATAAGATAGGCCTAATCCAACCAGAAAGAAGTTGCACAGGCCCGTAGAAAAAATAAGATAGGCCTAATCCAACCAGAAAGAAGTTGCACGGGCCCGTAGAAAAAATAAGATAGGCCTAATCCAACCAGAAAGAAGTTGCACAGGCCCGTAGAAGAAAATAAGATAGGCCTAATCCAACCAGAAAGAAGTTGCACGGGCCCGTAGAAGAAAATAAGATAGGCCTAATCCAACCAGAAAGAAGTTGCACGGGCCCGTAGAAAAAAAGATAGGCCTAATCCAACCAGAAAGAAGTTGCACAGGCCCGTAGAAAAAATAAGATAGGCCTAATCCAACCAGAAAGAAGTTGCACGGGCCCGTAGAAAAAAAAAGATAGGCCTAATCCAACCAGAAAGAAGTTGCACAGGCCCGTAGAAAAAATAAGATAGGTCTAATCCAACCAGAAAGAAGTTGCACGGGCCCGTAGAAAAAATAAGATAGGTCTAATCCAACCAGAAAGAAGTTGCACGGGCCCGTAGAAAAAAAGATAGGCCTAATCCAACCAGAAAGAAGTTGCACAGGCCCGTAGAAAAAATAAGATAGGTCTAATCCAACCAGAAAGAAGTTGCACAGGCCCGTAGAAAAAATAAGTTAGGCCTAATCCAACCAGAAAGAAGTTGCACAGGCCCGTAGAAAAAATAAGATAGGCCTAATCCAACCAGAAAGAAGTTGCACGGGCCCGTAGAAAAAATAAGATAGGCCTAATCCAACCAGAAAGAAGTTGCACAGGCCCGTAGAAAAAATAAGATAGGCCTAATCCAACCAGAAAGAAGTTGCACAGGCCCGTAGAAAAAATAAGATAGGCCTAATCCAACCAGAAAGAAGTTGCACGGGCCCGTAGAAGAAAATAAGATAGGCCTAATCCAACCAGAAAGAAGTTGCACGGGCCCGTAGAAAAAAAAGATAGGCCTAATCCAACCAGAAAGAAGTTGCACAGGCCCGTAGAAAAAATAAGATAGGCCTAATCCAACCAGAAGGAAGTTGCACGGGCCCGTAGAAAAAAAGATAGGCCTAATCCAACCAGAAAGAAGTTGCACAGGCCCGTAGAAAAAATAAGATAGGTCTAATCCAACCAGAAAGAAGTTGCACAGGCCCGTAGAAAAAATAAGATATGCCTAATCCAACTAGAAAGAAGTTGCACGGGCCCGTAGAAAAAATAAGATAGGTCTAATCCAACCAGAAAGAAGTTGCACAGGCCCGTAGAAAAAAATAAGATATGCCTAATCCAACTAGAAAGAAGTTGCACAGGCCCGTAGAAAAAAAAAGATAGGTCTAATCCAACAAAAAAGAAGTTGCACGGGCCCGTAGAAAAAAATAAGATAGGTCTAATCCAACCAGAAAGAAGTTGCACGGGCCCGTAGAAAAAATAAGATAGGCCTAATCCAACCAGAAAGAAGTTGCACGGGCCCGTAGAAAAAAAAGATAGGCCTAATCCAACCAGAAAGAAGTTGCACAGGCCCGTAGAAAAAATAAGATAGGCCTAATCCAACCAGAAAGAAGTTGCACGGGCCCGTAGAAAAAAAGATAGGCCTAATCCAACCAGAAAGAAGTTGCACAGGCCCGTAGAAAAAATAAGATAGGTCTAATCCAACCAGAAAGAAGTTGCACAGGCCCGTAGAAAAAATAAGATAGGTCTAATCCAACCAGAAAGAAGTTGCACAGGCCCGTAGAAAAAAATAAGATATGCCTAATCCAACTAGAAAGAAGTTGCACAGGCCCGTAGAAAAAAAAAAGATAGGTCTAATCCAACAAAAAAGAAGTTGCACGGGGCCGTAGAAAAAATAAGATAGGTCTAATCCAACCAGAAAGAAGTTGCACAGGCCCGTAGAAAAAAAAAGATAGGTCTAATCCAACAAAAAAGAAGTTGCACGGGCCCGTAGAAAAAATAAGATAGGCCTAATCCAACCAGAAAGAAGTTGCACAGGCCCGTAGAAAAAATAAGATAGGTCTAATCCAACCAGAAAGAAGTTGCACGGGCCCGTAGAAAAAATAAGATAGGTCTAATCCAACTAGAAAGAAGTTGCACGGGCCCGTAGAAAAAATAAGATAGGTCTAATCCAACCAGAAAGAAGTTGCACAGGCCCGTAGAAGAAAATAAGATAGGCCTAATCCAACCAGAAAGAAGTTGCACAGGCCCGTAGAAAAAATAAGATAGGTCTAATCCAACAAAAAAGAAGTTGCACGGGCCCGTAGAAAAAATAAGATAGGTCTAATCCAACCAGAAAGAAGTTGCACAGGCCCGTAGAAGAAAATAAGATAGGTCTAATCCAACCAGAAAGAAGTTGCACAGGCCCGTAGAAAAAATAAGATAGGTCTAATCCAACAAAAAAGAAGTTGCACGGGCCCGTAGAAAAAATAAGATAGGTCTAATCCAACCAGAAAGAAGTTGCACAGGCCCGTAGAAAAAATAAGATAGGTCTAATCCAACCAGAAAGAAGTTGCACGGGCCCGTAGAAAAAAAAAAGATAGGTCTAATCCAACAAAAAAGAAGTTGCACGGGCCCGTAGAAAAAATAAGATAGGTCTAATCCAACTAGAAAGAAGTTGCACGGGCCCGTAGAAAAAATAAGATAGGTCTAATCCAACCAGAAAGAAGTTGCACGGGCCCGTAGAAAAAATAAGATAGGTCTAATCCAACTAGAAAGAAGTTGCACGGGCCCGTAGAAAAAATAAGATAGGTCTAATCCAACCAGAAAGAAGTTGCACGGGCCCGTAGAAAAAATAAGATAGGTCTAATCCAACTAGAAAGAAGTTGCACGGGCCCGTAGAAAAAATAAGATAGGTCTAATCCAACCAGAAAGAAGTTGCACAGGCCCGTAGAAGAAAATAAGATAGGCCTAATCCAACCAGAAAGAAGTTGCACAGGCCCGTAGAAAAAATAAGATAGGTCTAATCCAACAAAAAAGAAGTTGCACGGGCCCGTAGAAAAAATAAGATAGGTCTAATCCAACCAGAAAGAAGTTGCACAGGCCCGTAGAAGAAAATAAGATAGGTCTAATCCAACCAGAAAGAAGTTGCACAGGCCCGTAGAAAAAATAAGATAGGTCTAATCCAACAAAAAAGAAGTTGCACGGGCCCGTAGAAAAAATAAGATAGGTCTAATCCAACCAGAAAGAAGTTGCACAGGCCCGTAGAAAAAATAAGATAGGTCTAATCCAACCAGAAAGAAGTTGCACGGGCCCGTAGAAAAAAAAAGATAGGTCTAATCCAACAAAAAAAGAAGTTGCACGGGCCCGTAGAAAAAATAAGATAGGTCTAATCCAACTAGAAAGAAGTTGCACGGGCCCGTAGAAAAAATAAGATAGGTCTAATCCAACCAGAAAGAAGTTGCACGGGCCCGTAGAAAAAATAAGATAGGTCTAATCCAACTAGAAAGAAGTTGCACGGGCCCGTAGAAAAAATAAGATAGGTCTAATCCAACCAGAAAGAAGTTGCACAGGCCCGTAGAAGAAAATAAGATAGGTCTAATCCAACCAGAAAGAAGTTGCACAGGCCCGTAGAAAAAATAAGATAGGTCTAATCCAACAAAAAAGAAGTTGCACAGGCCCGTAGAAAAAATAAGATAGGTCTAATCCAACCAGAAAGAAGTTGCACAGGCCCGTAGAAAAAATAAGATAGGTCTAATCCAACCAGAAAGAAGTTGCACAGGCCCGTAGAAAAAATAAGATAGGTCTAATCCAACCAGAAAGAAGTTGCACAGGCCCGTAGAAAAAAATAAGATATGCCTAATCCAACTAGAAAGAAGTTGCACAGGCCCGTAGAAAAAAAAAGATAGGTCTAATCCAACAAAAAAGAAGTTGCACAGGCCCGTAGAAAAAAATAAGATAGGTCTAATCCAACCAGAAAGAAGTTGCACAGGCCCGTAGAAAAAATAAGATAGGTCTAATCCAACCAGAAAGAAGTTGCACAGGCCCGTAGAAAAAAAAAAGATAGGTCTAATCCAACAAAAAAGAAGTTGCACGGGCCCGTAGAAAAAATAAGATAGGCCTAATCCAACCAGAAAGAAGTTGCACAGGCCCGTAGAAAAAATAAGATAGGTCTAATCCAACCAGAAAGAAGTTGCACGGGCCCGTAGAAAAAATAAGATAGGTCTAATCCAACTAGAAAGAAGTTGCACGGGCCCGTAGAAAAAATAAGATAGGTCTAATCCAACCAGAAAGAAGTTGCACAGGCCCGTAGAAGAAAATAAGATAGGCCTAATCCAACCAGAAAGAAGTTGCACAGGCCCGTAGAAAAAATAAGATAGGTCTAATCCAACAAAAAAGAAGTTGCACGGGCCCGTAGAAAAAATAAGATAGGTCTAATCCAACCAGAAAGAAGTTGCACGGGCCCGTAGAAAAAATAAGATAGGTCTAATCCAACTAGAAAGAAGTTGCACGGGCCCGTAGAAAAAATAAGATAGGTCTAATCCAACCAGAAAGAAGTTGCACGGGCCCGTAGAAAAAATAAGATAGGCCTAATCCAACCAGAAAGAAGTTGCACAGGCCCGTAGAAAAAATAAGATAGGCCTAATCCAACCAGAAAGAAGTTGCACGGGCCCGTAGAAAAAATAAGATAGGCCTAATCCAACCAGAAAGAAGTTGCACAGGCCCGTAGAAGAAAATAAGATAGGCCTAATCCAACCAGAAAGAAGTTGCACAGGCCCGTAGAAGAAAATAAGATAGACCTAATCCAACCAGAAAGAAGTTGCACGGGCCCGTAGAAAAAATAAGATATGCCTAATCCAACCAGAAAGAAGTTGCACAGGCCCGTAGAAAAAATAAGATAGGTCTAATCCAACCAGAAAGAAGTTGCACAGGCCCGTAGAAAAAATAAGATAGGCCTAATCCAACCAGAAAGAAGTTGCACAGGCCCGTAGAAAAAAATAAGATAGGCCTAATCCAACCAGAAAGAAGTTGCACAGGCCCGTCGAAAAAATAAGATAGGCCTAATCCAACTAGAAAGAAGTTGCACAGGCCCGTAGAAAAAATAAGATAGGCCTAATCCAACCAGAAAGAAGTTGCACAGGTCCGTAGAAAAAATAAGATAGGCCTAATCCAATTAGAAAGAAGTTGCACGGGCCCGTAGAAAAAATAAGATAGGCCTAATCTAACCAGAAAGAAGTTGCACAGGCCCGTAGAAAAAATAAGATAGGCCTAATCCAACTAGAAAGAAGTTGCACAGGCCCGTAGAAAAAAAAGATAGGTCTAATCAAACTAGATCTAGAAAGAAGTTGCACAGGCCCGTAGAAAAAAAATAAGATAGGTCTAATCCAACTAGAAAGAAGTTGCACAGGCCCGTAGAAAAAAAAAATAAGATATGCCTAATCCACTTGTTGTCTTAGGCCTACTTGTTGTCCGGACCAGAGGTAAGCCTCAGACTTCTTTCGGCCAGAAAGACCAGAAAGAAGTTGCACAGGCCCGTAGAAAAAAAATAAGATATGCCTAATCCAACAAGAAAGAAGTTGCACAGGCCCGTAGAAAAAATAACAGGCCCGTACGAAGCAATTTCATATTGGGGGGGGGGGCTAAAGACTTTGTCCTGAATATTGGGGGACGGGGGGGGGCTAATTTGGATTTTCCCAAAATTTTCAGTGTGAAATGAAGAAAATTCGGCATTTTTGGCCAACATTATTTTACACCGAAATTTCAGGGGAAATCCAAATTAGCCCCCCTCCCCCATATTTAGACACGGGGTTTCAGCCCCTCCACTATGAAATTGCTTCCTACGGGCCTGCGTTTGAACCCTCCGAACCCCTCTGGATCTGTCACTGCACAAGTTTTTTTCCCCTTTTCCAAAATGTTTTCTCCAACTAAGCCCTAGATCTAATTTCTCTCGGGAGCGTAAAAAAATCTACTGAGCTTCAATGTGCGGGAATAGCCTTAGGTTTCTGGAAACATTGGGGCAAATGAAGCAAATGCTGATAGACTAGTCAGCATTTTCTCCTTAAGCTTTTGCCTCAAAATTTCCGTGGTGGTAGATCTACAAAGTAGCTCCACAGAACCTAGATCTATGCAAATCTATTTTGCAAATCTATTTTTGATTTTTCTTTTTTTTTAATTCAGCTAGTCCAGATCTAGTTGCAATAATGTAACCGAAACCTTTAAATATTTTGATCTGGGTTTCGGTTACAATTCCTTCCTATTCGTTGCAATGGAGCAGGTGCTGGAATGATTCATTCCAGCAAGTTTAGCATAGTCAAACTTCGAAATAAAGCTATGGAATGTAGTAAGAATGTTACCTGACAACAGGTTAACTATTTTTCTGTCAATCCAGGGTAGTTTTATGTTGAAATCACTTTAAAAAAAGGTTCAATTCAATTTGGAAGCGGAGTACCCACCCATTTTATTCTACTGAGACTTGAATTTTCTGTTGGAAGAAAAAATTGATAACAATTCTTGTTGATACTTTTTAACTGAATTTGTGCCATGGAATATCTTTTTGTGGGATACACATCTGATTAGATAGATCTATGTTAGTATTCAAAAAATTATGCAAGAAAATGTGTTTTCCACTCTTTTGTCTTGCTCCACAAGAAGGAATAGGGTGGACTCGTAGCCACAAACCAATACCCACCATCAAGGTTGTGGCTACGATATCGCAGCTAGTCCAGATCTAGATCTACATACCCGATGAACCGATGCGTTATTTTCGACTGATTTCAGAAATATTTCACATTCCAGAAATATTTGATGTTACGTCACGATGACTCATCAACACGGGTTTGACAAATTTCAAAGGATTCCCCCATTTCCTCCAGTGGTTTGTGGGATGCGTGTGACGTCACATCTCATTTGCATATTGTAAGACAAGCGTGACGCCATCTTGGATTCGTAATCGTCTCGGAGGCGACCGAAAGAATCCATCAAGAATCTGAGGCATCTTTAACTGAAAAGACACTTTTTACATTATTTTATTTTCTTTAATCATCACCCAAGGGGACGGACCGGTGTAAGTACTTGCCTATTTCCGTATCATATGAAAATTTGACATTTATTTACACGGGGGCATCCTGACCGACGAATCGGTTCAACAGGGACGCTCTCCTAGTAAAAAATGCGTCATTACTCTTACGCATGACTCTGGATGCATCTTTCCACTTGTTGCAATTTTCAGAATCTGGTTTTTGAAATTAGGTCCATGATTGCCCCGTATGGCCATTGTAATTATGCATGTTGAAAAGCTCCAGACGAAATTTTATTTTGTCTCGACCAAAGTTTCGTCGCCATGAAAACCTAATTTGAATGCCAATCTCTAATTTCATCAACTTTCTATGTGTAGACCCGTAAGGCGTCCTCATTGGTCTGATATTTAATGCCTATTTGGCAAACTGACATTTTAGCCGATGTAGACTTGAATTTTTACCCTACAAGATTCTTCTAGATTTGCACATCACAATTTTGACATCTCTTTGGTTTCTTTGTTTTCGTTTCTAGAAAAGTGGCTGACCTACAAGGAAATGTTTCTCTTGTCTCTCCCTTTGATTTCATCAGCAAGCTGACAGAGGGCTGAATGTCAAAGAAGAGATGATATCTTCAATGTTTACATCATTTTTAGAAGCTTGTATAATTGATTTCTGCAGCATTGTTGAAAGATCTGTCATTTATGGTGATTTGCCCAGTTTTCGTGGAGGAGCCTAAATTCGTGGCATTCCGAATAATCTTACGCCATTCTAAAAATGTGACGTCCACACGCTAGAATATTGTCAACATACACCCCACCCCCATCTTAACTCGCTTCAAATACAGTAAACAAAGAAAATGTTTACTCAAGGGGCATAACCTATGACTATTCTTGTGAGGGTTGTTCAATACATTTTAACGCAATGAATCAAATAGGCAGAGGTACTTCTGATGCTCCTATTATTACATCAGCCAGTGTATTCTTTTAAAAACAACTTTTAATTATTCACAAGGAATGGTAGATTGTAGTCCTATCTATAAGCCCTGGCATATTTTATCTTTGAAGTGATGCCAGGTCTTATCATTTCCGCCATTTTGTCTATAGCACTTCCGCCGTGCGGAAAACTTCGGAGGTTTAGCCCTCAAACTACTACATTTGAAATCAAAATTTCGATCTAAAAATGGTATGAATTGAAAGATAAATCAATTGTTTTTCACTTCAGTATAATTTTGAAATAAAAAATTACCTTGTTTTATGAAAAATCCAACCAAATTTCCAACAACCCTATACAAAAGCAAGATGGCCGACAGGCTTGCCAATTGTAGTAAAAACACGTTTCACAGTCATAATTTGATTGACACATCAGTATTTTAGTAATTTTAAGGTGGTTATAAACATAATGTAGTTATTTTTCATTGTTTATGCCTCACTTTACCATGGATAGGGACTTAGAAGAATTTAAGATTTGCTACACAGAATAACAGTAACCTGACAGGACTAGGTAGATTGATGAAGTGCCCAGTTTTTGGAGGAAAATTTGGAAACAAAGAATGTGTAACTGATTTATGGAATGACCCACGAATTCTGGAGCCTCAATTCCGATGACGTCAGAGGTCAACAGCTTATACAAAATGGCTTCAAATGTAAAAAAATAACACACAACTGACAAAAATGTAGAGAATTTACAAAATTACAAATATTTTCAAATGATATTTAGTAATTGTTGTAGCACCGACTTGTTCTTGTCTTCCGGGAGTTTCCTTTGAATTATTAATACCACGAAAACTGGACCAACCATCATAATTATGATCATGTGAGGCACTCAAAAGCATGGTGTCTTCTAAATGAAACTAAGGCTGCAACATTAGCATGAGACTTTCATTGATGTATAAGGAAGGGGAGGATTTTGGGAAGTGGTAACTAGCTGGATTTGTAATGACAATGGTTTGGTCCCTTGCTAATCCAGATTAGACTTTAAACAGGGTTCCTGTCTCCATATAAGCTGTTTGGCTGGACCTAAAACTTATAATTCAATCAATACTTAATATCAAAGGTTCAATCCCTGGCCATCTGAATCTGACATTGTCATAATCTTATGTAGGTTCGTGAGAGAAATGGCATTTGGACAGGAATGGTTAATGATAATCCATGGTTATGTGATCAAGAAAATGCAGTAAAACAGAGATACATTTGAACAAGCATTCAATCAAGCGATCTAAAGGGTTTCATTTTGGAAAAGGTTAATTATCTTATAATATTTCTGTCACATGATTGATCTGTTTCAGGTATAACGGTTCGTTCATAGGGTACTTGACAAAAGTATCTCCGATGTGTATCCTGGCAAAATGTCCTCCTTCTCTGGGTTAAATAACAAGGCTGATAAAGGCAAAGGAAAGTACACAGCTATCAATATCAACAATATATATAGAGGGAAAAGTGTTGAACCACAGAAGTCAACAGGTACTACTTATTCGAATTAATTTGAGTCTTATAACTATAAGCTATTTAACTACGAGAAATGGAAAAATCAAATTAAATTTTTTAACTCTGATGGTCTGTATAATCAGTTTGTCACACATCAGAATTTCATTGATGCTATGTAGAAACACATCTTAAACTTTACTCAACACAGTGATAATTAATGGCATATGACGACATCAAGAATTTTAAAGAAAATCATATTAAATGGTAATCTTTTATGTATTTGCAGTAACTCGACAACATGGGTTGCAAAGCTTGGGTAAAGTGGGAAGCCTGCGGCGTATGCCGCCTCCGGCCAATTTACCAAGTTTGAAGAGCGAGTACAGCGGGAACGATCCAAATATCAACTTAGTTCCCACAGGAGGAGCAGGTATACACAAAACCTATCAGAGTTTCAGATATCAGGGAATGATGGCTTTTCAGAAAAAATGAAATATGTTATCACTCTAGTCTATGTTGCAGTGTTGAATCTAGAGGGGGCCATTGCCAAATTGACCCCCTAAAATGGCCCCCTTCAGAAGGGAGTCTGGGCCCAAATGGCTAAGTATTTGTGTTGGATGACCCCATCCACCAAGAGCTGTGGGCCCATTGGGCCCCCTTGAAGGGCAAGTTAGATTCAACACTGATGTTGTATCATGACAATGAGATCCAGAAAATGTTTGCATTGTGGTTTGATAAGAGGGAAAAACATAAATTATACAAAAAATGCGTCGTCTATGAGATATTTCAAACACTTTCAAAATTTGATTTAACAGGGCCATTTTTAGCTTTAGATTCATGAATAGGGTTGGATACCGATAACCGGTACCAGAACCGGACCGAAAATCGTTTCAAAAAGTACCGGTATATACCGTTTCGAGAAATACCGGTACCGTTATCGGTACCAATGTCAACAAGGAAAGAAAGTAAGAGAGAGATTAAAATGGAAATTTTATTTCCAGATATTGATTTTTAAATACATAGAGACCATATTTCGCGTAGAATCAAATGGTTCTATCATCAGAAAAGTTTCGGAGCTGTCAAACTTCTTTGTTTTTAGTGTTCGTCGGCACCAATTTCAAAGCATGATTATGGAGAAAAACAATTATTTGCCGACAGGAAAATACGAAAATTAAGCCATTCTATTTCCTAATTGACCACACATTTCCTTAAATGCCATAAAAACAAACCTTGGAGTCCAAATAAAGTCTTTTTTGAAACCCTCTAATTCCAATCTAAAGTACCAGTACCGACCATATACCTATTTCCGGATACGAAAAAATATGTTTTTTTGCCACCAATACACTTGGTTTATGACAGTAAGTATGAATTTGGGAAAGTAAAACAGATTCTCTGATATTTACATCAATTGTTACAAAGTTTTGACCATTAGAAGTAAGTAAATTACACATAATTGTCTGGCTGTTCTATGAGTAGGACTAGGAGTGGGCTAAAACGCTGAAATCCCCCCCCCCCCCCCCCCCCCCCCCAAAAAAAAAAAAAAAAAAAAAAAAAAAATCAAATAAAAAATACTACTTGGTTTTCTGGATAAAGATCTGAATTTTTATATACTAAGATTAAAATCTGTTCCCCAAATTGTCTTGCAGACAACAAAGTAAATAATGAAATTATATATTTCTCTCTAACACTAAGAGATAGTTCAAACAATAAAATATTTTTTTAAAAAAAATATCTTGAATGCAACACAAATATTCAGTTGTATGGTCATATATTAATCAGATTTTTGAATGTATTTTAAATGAAAATAGTTTATCATTTAGGAAACAAAAGTAGTATTACTGATTTTAAAAGCAATGAAACCTATGGCATTATCAATGGTTGTTTGATTTGCACCTCCCTTTATATTGTAAGCTTTTAATTGATTGCTGTTTTGGTATCGGTATCGATAAAGTACTGTATCGTTTCGTTAGTATCAGTATCGTATCGTACCGTTTCGTTCTTAACGGTATCCAACCCTATTCATGAACCTAGCCCTTTAGATTTTGAAAGCTTTTACAGATTGCAAAATAAATGGTTCGGTAAAACATCTGTTAAGTAGTGTAATATGAATGAAAAATTGTTGAATGGAGTGCTAACTCTATTCAATAATTCTAAAACTTTCCATACTCATGTTGTGAATAATCAGAATTGTATGACAGTATTTATTAATGAGTCAGGATCTGGAAAAACGCCCCTTTAGGCTTTTGAGCCCAACATAGATCCAGATCAGCCTGTGCATACACACAGTCTGATCAGGATCCATATTGTTCTCCAATAGCTTATTCGTGACCTGTAGTAACTCCATTTGACAACATACCAATCTTGAAATTCAATTTTGAAAAATGCTATAAGGGACGTATTTCCAGATCCCGGCTCATTTGTTTATTTCTAACTAGGATGGGGCAACAAGGAGAAAGAGGAGAAGAGTGGAAATGGCAGTCAGCCGCCATTGTCGCAGCAGCAGCAGGGTTCTACAGTACAGTCGGGGCAAATAAAGTCTGTACCGGGGACAGCTTCTGCTACATCGGTGCCGGTCGCGTCACCGGCCAGCAACATGAGCAGCTCACCAGCTACACCACAAACACCGTCAACACCGCTGACCGGAAACAACACACCCTCGGGGCCTGGGGGCAACAGTGCAGGACCCATGGGTGGCATGAAATCCTGGAGCAGTGTAACCATGGGGGAAAAACAAATAGTGGGGCACAAATCACCTTACTTTCAAGAAGAATTTCCGTCGCTAGCAGCCACTGGAGACGACAAGCCAAAAGAGGGAGAGAAAAAGGATGCCGACGGAAAGGAACAGCAGTATGGACCAGGGCCAAGCTTGCGTCCACAAAGTGAGTCAATATAAGTTAATTCTGAAGACCTTAGCCATTGTCAAAATATTTCAATGCTTAATGCATATTGAAACACAAATCTGGAAAGTTTGGGATTTTAACGCGTGTACACAAAATGTGCAAAGAATGGCTAAGGTGAACAAAACAGCTTTTATATGCGTCAAAGGTGTTTTATTTGAAAACTTGATTGTCCTATATATAGTTACTATACTTTTTTGATGCACAGAAAGCCTTTGTTACAACACAAATTGGTAGTATCTAGAATTTCTGAATAACTTATTTCAGATGTCGGGAATTGGAAAGAAGGCGGCGGTCGTGGCGCATTGCAGCAGCCTTCACCCAGCAAAGATGGGCCATCACAAGTGTCGTCGTCCTCGGAGATCCCGACAGAAACACAGCGGAATGGCCCCCCGATGTCTGGTGGAAGTGGCGCTGGCGGGGACACACCGTCCCCACCACAGATGCCGGCCCCGGGCATGGCGCTGAGACCTGCTGGGGCCGGACAGGGAGCAGGGGCTCCACTACCCATGGGCCCTCCCCCTTACAACATGCCACCTGGATATAGGGGCATGCTACCACCATATGTAAGTAAAAAAGTATTTAGCAAGCTATAATCAAAGAAAAAAAGATGTTACAAATTGTCTTCAAAAGTGTCCATCAAATTCATTGTTTTGGAAAGTGAATGGAATTAATTGGATGTTATGGCTACTCTTCGGTTTTTTGTCCTCAAGAGATTTAGTTTTGCGTTAAAGTTTTGTAGACCAACATGGACCTAGATTAAAATGAACATATGTTTAGTCTGATCAATGTCTATTCTGTTCAGGCAACTGTTAGGAACTGTAAAAGTTTGTAACAATCCAGCTCATATCTTTGGTAAATGACTTGTCGTTCCCACATGAACATTTGACACATTTAGTAATTCGACACATTCAATAATAGTTATGAATGGTGTATGTGACCAGGCCTTAAACTTCTGTTGTTTTGGAAATGATAAAACCATAATTGTTCACCTTTATGTATTTACAGATGTACCGAGGGTTCCCTCCCTATCCACCACCACCAAACTTCCAGGGCATGCCTAGACCTCCATATCCCTATGATGGGAGGTGAGTAGAATGTTGAGTAGACCAGGGGCGGTATTCAATAACCAGAGTAAATCCTGAAATACCTGTTAAATAAACTTACCTAGCTGTTGAAAAAACATAAAACCCAAATAAATCAAACCTGTAAGATAACATAAAAATTTGATTGGTTAATGTAATTTTGCTTTCGACTGTCCAATCACCACAGAAAAAGATATCTTTGTTTTTAAAGTGGCCGGTTAGAAGTTTTGACTAGTATATCTAAAGGTCTATTTTGCAAATTGATATTTCACTCCTGGGTCGATTTGTTTACACAGATTTCCGAGACACCCTCCACCACACATGCCCCCACACAGACCAAGTGGAGAGAAGACTGATGATGATGATAAAGACAACGATTACAAGAGACCTGCTATCATATCTGAGAAGGAGCTCAAAGACTTTGATGAAATATTACACCTGGACTCAAATGGTGGATGGGCTAGTGCCCAGGGAGAAATTGATTACAGGTATGATCTTAACCCTTTCCAACATAATGACATCTTTTGACACTCTGCAAGATAAAGGCTTTGGAAAACATTGTGGCAAATAAAGAAATTGCTTGTGACAAGCAATTTCTTCATTTGCCACAATGTTTTCTACCAAGGAACACCAAAAAGTTGTGATATTAAATTCACTAGAAATTTGATCAAAACAATGACCACAAAAGACCAGCTATCATATCAGAGAAGGAGCTGAAAGACCTTTGATGAAATATTACACCTCGATTCTAATGGTGGATGGGCAAGTGCCTAGGGAGAAATTGATTACAGGTAAGTCCTCAATAGATTCTAACCCTTTTTCACAAATAATTAATTGCTTTAAAAGCTTTTGTTAACATTTTAGCAATCAGATAAATTACAATTCAGTCAATGATTTATATCCACAAGACATGCACATTTAAAGATTAACCTTTTACAAAGCAAACACTGGTTTTGACATCTTTACATAAAAAAGTTTAGGAAAGCAAGAGCAAAAATGAAAAACTGATAAGTGAAAGCACTCTCCTTAGTTTTGGTTTTCAACATCTATTTTGTTACCTGCACAAACTTCCAAAATGGAGCTGTCTAAAATTTTTGTTGTTTTTTAGAGGGCTAAAAGATCAATTAAGAAGGAGTTTGCTATATTAAAGATTTACGAGATAAGATAAATCTGATTTGGAGCTCTCACACTTGAAGTTTGAACATTGCCACACAATGACACTTTTTGAAGCCTCACAAGATAAAGGCTAGGGAAAACATTCTGGCAAATGAAGAAATTGCTTGTGACAAGCAATTTCTTCATTTTCCACAATGTTTTCTACATAAAGACCCCAAAAACTGAAATTTCATGCATTTGGTAAATTGTCATCAGATTGGCAACACCTTTGAATTTGGGTTGATCTAAAATTTTATTGTCTAGTAATGGGTTAAACTTTTATTTCAGTGAGAAGTTGGTGTTTAGTGATGAAGAGGAAGGAGAAGATGGAACCATTAGAAAAACGTAAGTCTCGAGAATCTCAATATTATAGATTGGAATTTGACCTCTTGAAATGACCATTTCTCAAACATAATTTCTTACAAGGCCCCATTACCATATTAAGACACATTTTGCCGCCCAACAAGATGAAGGCTTGGGAAAACATGGAAAATGAAGATGCTACTGCATTGAAAGTTTTGCACTTGTAAGTTGGACTAGAGAACAGGGATATGAACCATGTCCCATTACTCTGTTAAGCAAATAGACAAAATTGTCCCCTCTTGTGAACATAGTCATATTGTAAGTACATGTATTACACACTTGAAAGAAAGTGGTACATATCACCTTACAGCTTGTATTAAACTGAAAGACTGGTTAGAAAGATTTTTTTATGCTCCCCGAAGGGAGAGCATATAGTCGCCGCTTCGTCTGTCCGTCCGTCCGTCATTCCGTCCGTCCGAAGCGATTTCTCCATAACCCTTGGGCCAAATCAAATGAAACTTACCATGTGAACTCCCTATGACAAAATGCCGATGTACTTTTCCCGTTTTTTTTTATTTGAGGCCTCGTCATGGGAAAAGGGGACTTAAGGTTAAATACAGTTTTTCTCTAATTTCTCCTAGTCTAATGGTCAGAATTTGATGAAATTTCATATTTGAGTAGCAAATGAGATGCCCTTGACAATAAACTATTTAAAATTTGCGTATACAAAATATGTCATGGAAAAAGGGGGCTTAACATTTGTTAGCTTTATATTAGCTCTGCATGGCATATATTTATTGTGACAATGCCCTATTTGGGGAGCATTGTCCGTCTCTGACGGCTCTTGTTTTAAAAAATTAGTATATATCTCAAAGTTTTCTGTTGTTTGAATGATAATGTTTGTGTTTCTAAAGCCTTGTCTAGACCAGAGCTACAGATGAGAGGGGGTGATGGTTTTTCAAAATGCTAAACTTCATTTATTGTTTAACAAACCCTATGTTGTGGGTACTCATTGGAATTTTCTAGCCGACAATTCAAATGAGTACCCACTACCCACAACATAGGGTTTGGATTTGAAGTAACAAATTTAGAATCTTTGGGATCTGTTGCGCTGCTAGACTACTTCTACTAAGTTTGAATGATTTATTTGTTTGATTTATTTGATAGTAAACGAGTGAGGGAAAAGAGACCTGATGTTGATGAAGAAGGACTGGAATACAGAAAGGCAAGTGAAACTGCGGACAACAGAGAGGGCTCTGAGGAGAATAGTAAAATTGATATGTATAAGGTAAAGGGCAGCCACTTCATCTAGTCGGGTTTCTTTGCTGAAATTGGGTGTGTGCAGTTTGTATGGTGTTGCAGAGAACTAAACACACATTTTTTAAGAAAATGTAGGATATTAGGCCAAAGAAATGGGGATAGTAAAAAATACTATTTGAAGAATATTTTTTGTGGTTTAATGAGGAAAATATACTGTGAGATTGTAAAAATGTTTGGTATCAGCAAGTAGGATCTCTATGATTTGGAGAGAGGAAAATGGTCACAAGTAGTAAGGAATATAAATTTCTATATTTCATTTCACAACATTCTTGGCCAAATAAGATCCCTCATATAATGAAAGTTTTAAAAGCATTAATGGTATAAGTAGTCATGTAAGGTTTACATAAAAATTTGACTTTATTTTTGAAAAGTTTACTCTTAAAAGTCTTCCTGGTGGCTCTCTTGGAGTATACAATAATTACCAAAAACAGATCACAGAAAATTTAAAAATTTCGGGATTTCATTAAAGTGCTGCTCTTTTCTTCTACCACCGTTTTACTGTTTATCTGTCTACTAACAGTTTATATGCATGTTACAATAACACTGCTGTGTTCTGTGTTCAAGGTTTATGGTTATTGGGTTAAACGCATGTATTCTACCAGTTATAAAGATTTAAATGTTAAATTTAAAAGAATGTATCATTTTGCTTATGGAATCATTTGGAAAGCATAGTTTCTCGATATCACTGTATATATCAAAACGTCTCAAGCTTTGAAAATATGTTAACTATAAAATGAAAATGTATAATAAGCAAGCCAGGTTAGTTTTGTTTATTGTCACTAGGACAATGCTTGAGTACTTTTGATTATCCATGTTAAATGGTTTAGGAGTTCTTTGGTCTATACCAATTTTGATCTAAGGTGGCTTTATGTGTGCTTTCATGTAATTGCGCAATGTTGATGTTATTGTTCTCTTCCCAAAATATTGTTTCTTTATGTAAAAATGTAAAATGTGCTTTAACATATGAGCAAAGAAGAAATGTTTTTAAAATCTATCCAATAAACTGTTATTGTTTGTTGATTGCTTATCAACCATTTGGCCATAAAATAGCTTGGAGATTTTTAAAAGTTTTGCAAAGCAAGAACTTTACCTAAAATTCATTGTTGTTGACTGTCATTATTGCCTATTTGGCAAACTAAAATAAAAACTGGTCTGTTGAATCAAGAGTATTTCACACTGTATTGTGAGTTGTGACTCTTGGAATTATGAATGATATCAATAGTATTTGTTAAAAATAAACTTGTTACTACATTATTGATGAGAATATATCATATCAATGTGAAGAAACTAGATACTCTTTCTTACGGAATTATGTTTTAATCGATTGGAATGTGTTACCTTTATTTGAAGCTTTGTCAGGAAAAAATATGTTAATAATTTCAAACATAATTTCAAGGGGGATGTTATTATTGGACAATTTGATAAAACCCTTTCTCAAACTATACCTGGTTTTGACATCCCTGGCACAATAGGCTTGCAAAAACATTGAGGCAAAAGAAGAAAATGCTGATGATCAGCATTTTCACCTTTTGCCAAAATGTTCTCTTAGCAATATTATTCTCAAATTGTACTTTTAGTAAGTGGTAACACCGATTTTGTTGTATGCACCAGCTCAGCAGTTGTCCAAAATGTTGTTGTTTGAAAAAGGATTAAAGTAAAACTTGTTGTTTGTCTATTATAGAGAATGGAAGGCGAGGGTGTAATGCATGGACCTAGAGAAGGCTGGGGTCAGGCTGGACCCATGCCACCACAGTTTAGAGGGGGGCCAAGACCCCCACATATGATGGATGGGGTTTGTATTCACTATCAAATTTACTGACATCCTGATAGTAATGAAAAAGTGTCTAGTAATGAAAAAGTGTCTGTCATTCAGTCTGATTATGTCCTGTCAGTCTGCAAAAACAATTTCTGTCAGACCTAAGCACCATGGGGGCCATGGCGCAGTTGGTAGCGCATCTGCCTCTCATTCGGGAGGTCCCAGGTTCGATACCCGGCCGCGGCAAATACCCTTACTGACAAAAATGTCACCCATCAATGGTTTGATATCGTGAACCTATGTGGGGGAGCAGCTGGAGGCTCGGTAAGGTTGTTGTGGTAGTACTGGTAGGAGAAACGACAGGAATCCATGGTTAGGTGCTCCAGCCGCCGCGATATGACGGTTATGACCTTAGTTGTTGAAAACGGCGTAAAACCCCAATAAACCAAAGCTAAGCACCATGGTCCAGTTCAATAATGAGATTCGCTGCCATGGCATAGTTGATAGCGCATCAGACTCTCACTCTTGAGGTCCCAGGTGCGATCCTTGGTCGCAGCAAATATCCTTTCAGATAAAATTGTCTCCCACCAATGGTTAGATAATCCTTCAACCTTCGCAAAAAACCCTGCATTTTAAAGGTTGATAAAGTCATTCAAAATGATGTTTATTGGAATTACCGTTTGATTTACAACTGAAAACATTTTTTAAAGCTGATTGAATGACTTTCTTTGAAATTTTTGATGGTTGATATTTGGAACATTTACTTTATAAGTCCTACAGGATGTCCATCTTTCTCATCTTGAATGTTGTTGATTTTCAGAGAGGTGGTTGGCAGATGCCCCCGTTTGACTTCATGGGCCCTAGGGGTCCCTTCCCACCACATTATAGAATGGTGCCTCCTCAAGGGCCACCTACAGGACAGGTATGTGTAAATACTTTCCCAAACAATTCTTGGATTTGTTGTCCCCAATGAAAAGGTAATGGAAAATATTGAGACAAAAGAAGAAAGAAAATGCTAGTAAACAGCACTGATTAGATGTTGTGCTTGCACTGAATTAAAAGCACTGAATTTAAAAAAATGAAAGGAACACATTTTTAGCATGACTATTCTAAGAATTTTTGGGACTTTTCCAGTTGCCAAGAGGTTTATAAATGTAGGTGTAAAGCTTTGGTTAAAGTTTCATATCTTGATTGCACATGTTTCTATGTCTGTCTGTCAGTCTATCAGATCTTTTGGGGGCATTTGTGTTTCACTAACAAATCTTGTTGCGACCCAAATTTAACCCTTTGGGCAAAGATTAAATACTGGGGCAATTGTGTAAGTGGAATTTTGACTCTTTTCGAAAAGAAGAAATATCTTCCACAATCCAGCACTTCAAAGTCAACATTCCATCCTCTGCTTGCCTTATGTGCAGCAGTCACAGCAATATAACTCAAAGGTTGTTGATAATGTCATAATTTCCATGTAGTGAGTAACTCCGTCTTACTGTTTCATTGCAGAGACCTCCATTTGCTGGTCAGCCCCCACAGCAGGCCCCTGCTGGCCACCAGCAACCCCAGCCTGTACCAGGCACACCGACGACCCCGACCAAGAAGGGTGACGACGACGACGAGATGTGGCGACAGAGACGCCAGGAGAGGACACAGGAGGTGTCTACAGCCATAGAGAGGGCGAGACAAAGACGTGAAGAAGAGGAGAAACGGATGGAGGCTGAGAGAAAAAGAGCTGCGCAAGAAAAGCTGAAGGCTCTAGATGAGCGTACAAAGAGAAAGGATGATTCAAAGGTATTGTACATCTTTATCCAGAGCTACAGATAAGTTGGTATTTTTGAAAAGCAAATTGCCATTTATTGTCGATCAAACACTATGGTGTGGGTACTCATTGGAATCGTATTGTAGAGACAATTTTAATTAGTACCAACAACATAGGGTTTGGAATTGAAACAACCAATTTAGAAAGTCTTAACACCATCTTATCTGTTTATTCATTACTTGAGTACAGTAATTGATCATAAATTGATACTATACTATTTCAATATTGCAATGTGTTATTTTGTACTCCATGAGTCACTCATAATTCTTTCCCGTACAAAGTCTGGTTTTGACTACCTTTATGGCTCTGAAGAAAAAGAGAGAGAAGATACTGCTTATTATAAACATATTCCTATCATTTTCTGAGCTTTTGCTTTATCACAGTGTTGAAGAATTAGAATGTTGACAATGATGCTTACACAAAGTCTGTCAATCCTATGACAAGTACAATGATTCAAACCATATTTTGTGCCTGAGTCAACAGCTTAATTCTTACATTGTGATTCTATTTGAATTTTTAAAAATAATGTAACTTGATCATTCTTGAAATTTTGAATGACTAATAAGCCAAATCTTTCTTATGGGGGGAAAAGAAGACAAAAACAAACACATGTTGGATAAAGGAGATATCATTAAATGATATTTAGGGATTAATATAGTTCATTTTGTCTGGTTGTGAGCATAACATTTGAAATAGGAAAGGTCTTTTATTTTGTCATTTGGGTATGTGTTGATCAATTGTTCACCACCAGGAGTCTAGCCCAGATAGCTCAGTCAATAATGTCAAGAGTCTATCAATCCTGGGGATTGCTAGTTCGAAATATGGCTGGGCCAATATCCTTGCTAACAATTGACGAAAGTCATTTTCTCTCTCCAATTGGTGTGAATCATCAGTGAAAGAGTAGCTGGAGGCTCAGATTGAAATTTGTGGTAATACTGGTAAGAGAAATTATATGATACTACGGTTAGGTGCTCCAAGTACTGTGATATGACAATAACAAATGAAAGATGCATAAAACCTTTCCCAAACAAGACCTGGTTTTGACATCCCAAACAGAATAGGCCTTGGAAAACATTGAGGCAAAAGAAGAAAATGCTGATGATCAGCATTTTCTCCTTTTGCCTCAATATTTTCCTGGTTATTTTCTATGCAAATTTTATCTTCTCCAATGCCCAAATTGTGGTCTTGAGGAACTTCCAAACTGAAACTGTCCAAATTTTTGCCGTTTATGAAAGGCAATAAACATGAATCAATCAATTGTTCACTACAGGGTGAGATAGAGGGTGAGGAGATGGAGACAGAAGCGAGACCAGAGACACGATCTTCCCGAACTAGTGAGAGTGAGAGTAGTGATAAGGGGGAGAGACCACAATCCAGGGATGGACAAAAAAATCCACAGGTATGGCCTTTACAATATTACGGTTAACCAGATGAAACCATTCCCTATTGATCATCACAGGGTGAGATAGAGGGCGAGGAGATGGAGACAGAAGTGCGACCAGAAACAAGATCTTCCCGGACTAGTGAGAGTGAGAGTAGTGATAAGGGGGAGAGACCACAATCCAGGGATGGACAAAAAAATCCACAGGTATGTTAATACAATATTACGGTTAACCAGATGAAACCATTCCCTATTGATCATCACAGGGTGAGATAGAGGGGGAGGAGATGGAGACAGAAGTGCGACCAGAAACAAGATCTTCCCGGACTAGTGAGAGTGAGAGCAGTGATAAAGGGGAGAGACCACAATCCAGGGATGGACAAAAAAATCCACAGGTATGTTAATACAATATTACGGTTAACCAGATGAAACCATTCCCTATTGATCATCACAGGGTGAGATAGAGGGGGAGGAGATGGAGACAGAAGCGCGACCAGAGACGAGATCTTCCAGGACTAGTGAGAGTGAGAGTAGTGATAAGGGGGAGAGACCACAATCCAGGGATGGACAAAAAAATCCACAGGTACGGCCTTCACAATATTAACAAGGGACTTGTTGATGAATTCCTTGTCAGCCATGTTCTAACCCTCTCTGAAATTTAAGGGTGAAGGAACTCAAAAGCTGATGCAGACAACAAAATGTTAGGATAAGGATTGAATTTGTGTAAACTAAAACATACAAAATATTGTGGCAAAAGGAGAACATGATGTTTGATTTAAAAATACCCACTTAGCTGAAAAATGTATTTACAAAAATACTCTTGACTGGTCTATGATGATCAAAGTTATCCCTGTCATACAAATGACATGGTGAAAGCACGTCAGACTGAGACCTTTTGCAACTTGAGTATTACCCAATTTTAGTTTAAACATATAATTCTAGCCAACAAAGAATTCAAGTAAATTAAATAAGAAGAGATTATTCTCGCTTGTCTGTGATGATCAAAGTTATCCCTGTCATACGACGACATGGTGAGAGCATGTCAGACCGAGACCTTTTAAATTTCAGTATCACTTGACATAAGTTTTTAGCAAAAAAATAATGCAAGTAAATAAAGGATAGAGTGTACTAGCTTCGCCTTGTCAATGATGATCAAAGTTATCCCTGTCATACAATGACATGGTGAAAGCACGTCAGACTGAGACCTTTTGAATTTGAGTTTCACTGGATGTAAGTTTAACCCTTTCCCAAACAAGACCTGGTTTTGACGTCCCTAATAGAAAAGGCTTTGGAAAACATTGAAACAAAAGAAGAAACTGCTGATAACCAGCAGTTTCTCCTTTTGTCTCAATATTTTCTGTGCCATATTTTACACATATCTTTTATCTTTAATAACATCAATTTTGTCATAAGTGGCAGTTAAAAATTTTGTCGTTCGGGAAAGGGTTAAACATGGAATTTTAGCCAACATAGAATATGATTATACTTGAAAGAAGAGATTGTTCTCGCTTGTCTATGATGATCAGTTATCTCTGTCATACATTGACATGGTGAAAGCATGTCAGACTGAGACCTTTTGCAACTTGATTATAATTATACCCCCCACCTACGAAGTAGAGGGGGGTATATTGGTTTCACCATGTCTGTCTGTCTGTCAGTCCGTCCGTCCGTCCGTCCGTCCGTCCGTCCATCCGTCCATCCGTCCAGTCGTCCGTCCGTAGACTTTTTCGTTTCCGTGCTCTAACTCAAGAACGGTTTGACCTAGGATCATGAAACTTTACACAGTTGTTGCCCTTGACCCAAGGAGGTGCCCTATTGTTTTTGGGTCATCAAGGTCAAAGGTCAAGGTCACAATCAGACTTTGTTTAAAATCCGTTTCCATGCTCTAAGTCAAGAACCAGTTGACCTAGGATCATTAAACTTAATACAGTTGTTGCCCATGACCCAAGGAGGTGCCCTATTGTTTTTGGAACACCAAGGTCAAAGGTCAAGGTCACAATCGGACTTTGTTTAAAATCCGTTTCCGTGCTCTAAGTCAAGAACTGGTTGACCTAGGATCATTAAACTTTACACAGTTGTTGCCCTTGACCCTAGGAGGTGCCCTATTGTTTTTGGGTCACCAAGGTCAAAGGTCAAGGTCACAATCAGACTTTGTTTAAAATCCGTTTCCGTGCTCTAAGTCAAGAATCAGTTGACCTAGGATCATGCAACTTTACACAGTTGTTGCCCATGACCCAAGGAGGTGCCCTATTGTTTTTGGGTCACCAAGGTCAAAGGTCAAGGTCACAATCGGACTTTGTTTAAAATCCGTTTCCGTGCTCTAAGTCAAGAACCGGTTCACCTAGGATCATGAAACTTTACACAGCTGTTGCCCATGACCCAAGGAGGTGCCCTATTGTTTTTCGGTCACCAAGGTCAAAGGTCAAGGTCACAATCAGACTTTGTTCAAAATCCGTTTCCGTGCTCTAAATCTAGAACCGGTGGACCTAGGATCATGAAACTTTACACAGTTGTTGCCCATGACCCAAGGAGGTCCCCTATTGTTTTTGGGTCACCAAGGACAAAGGTCAAGGTCACAATCGGACGTTGTTTAAAATCCTTTTCCGTGCTCTACGTCAAGAACCGGTTGACCTACAGTACTTTTTCAGTGACAAGGCGCTAGTGGGGGGTATTTGTCCGCTTTGCGACAGTTCTAGTTGTATTTCCAAATGTTAGTTTTAACATAGAATTTTAGCCAACAAAGAATTCAAGTAAGATATAAGAAGAGATTATTCTCGCTTGTCAATGATGATCAAAGTTATCCCTGTCATACGACGACATGGTGAGAGCACGTCAGACTGAGACATTTTGACTCATTGTAAAGATTTTCAGCTGGAATTTCTATTGAATGTCCCCTAAAGTTACTCTTTAGGCTTTACCTAAAATTGACAAACTTTACACCTATCTTGTCTGTGATGATTAAAGTTATCCCTGTCATACAACGACATGGTGAAAGCACGTCAGACTGAGACCTTTTAAATTTGAGTTTCACAAAACATAAGTTTAAACATGGAATTTTAGCTAACATAGAATATGATCAAATACTTTGAAAGAAGAGATTATTCTCGCTTGTCTATGATAATCAAAGTTATCCCTGTCATACGACGACATGGTGAGAGCACGTCAGACTGAGACCATTTTTTCTCATTGTAAAGATTTTCAACTAGAATTTCTATTGAATGTCCCCTTTACTCTTTAGGTTTTACATAAAATTGACAAACTGTACACCTATCTTGTCTATGATGATTAAAGTTATCCCTGTCATACAACGACATGGTGAGAGCAAGTCAGACTGAGACCTTTAAATATAATTGTACCACAAATTAGATTTTGCTTTTAGTTTAATACAGGCTTACACTCAATGTGTTTCAAACTTTTAAAATTGGCTTATGATTAAAACAATGTAAATCATGCATGTCAATGATGATCAAAGTTATCCCTGTCATACAAAAGGCATGGTGAAAGCACGTCAGACTGAGACCCATACATGAAATCCTGAAATATAGAACTATAATTGTAATTATAGTAAGTAATTGTAAACATGAGTTGTTGGCTGTAATCTTCAAGATTGTAAACTCCTTTACTTGTTATTTGTTATTTACATGATATTTGTCTGTGATGATAAGAACACAGGTTATCGCTGTCATACAAATACATGGTGACAATCTGATTCTGAGACAAATACCATAAATACAAATACTGTAACAGCAATGAATTTTGTGCTAAAATTGACTGGATTTACCGTTATCTTATCATAAACAGTGTTGATATAAATCTTGTAACTACAGCTTGAATCAAGTCGTAATTATGAGATATTATTAACAGAGCCAACACAATACTATTTGTTGGTCTGTATTTACATCATGGTTTACTGGATAAAATCATTCATATTATGTCTTCACTTTTTGAACAAAGGAATTCTTGTAAGGTTTTAATATGAGGGGATTAACTGGAAAAAAAAGATAAATCTTATACTCTGCTAATGATGACAATGTTTCCCTTGCCTGTCTTAGCATGAAAAAATTATGCTGAAACATTGCCCAATTGGCTGAAGCAGATCTTGTAATTATTAATTTAAATATTTGAAAACAATTGTAGAATTATGAAAATTTTGCACCCATTTAAAGCATTTATTGGAACGTTTCAAAAAGTTCATTTGTTTAATGAGTGAAATTAGTTTAATGACCTTAGAATCTTCTTATACTCTGCGAATGATGACAATGTTTCCCTTGCCTGTCTTAGCATGAAAAGATGCTGAAACATTGCCCAATAGACTGAAGCAGATTTTACACAAATAGATAATGAATTGAACAAATATTCATCTAATTTTGAATCACGAAGTAAAATTAAAACAACTATATAAAGAATGTTTTTGGTAACATGACATTTTACTTGAATCAGTTCTACATATGATGAATTAGTTTCTCTTGCCTGTCTTAGTTAAGACTGCTGATAAATTGTTTTCGCTATATTTCTGATGTAGAACTTTATCAATGTATTTGCAAAGGTCAAAAGATACGTTTGACTCTATCATCCTTAACATTTTAGTAAAATTAGAAGATGTTCATATTTCAGATAGAAAGCACAAACAAAAAGCAATTGATAATAAAGCAATTTACCACATTTTCATCTTATCTCTTTTCAATAAAAATCTACTTGCTACCGCTTGTTTAAAGTTACGAAATTTTCATTCAATTTTCTTTCTACTAATGATGAATATGTTTCTCTTGCCTGTCTTAGTAAGAAAGACTGCTGATAAACCGTTTTCGCTCTATTTCTGAAGTAGAAAGATTTAAATGCTTTTGACATGGCAAGTCTATTCTATGGATTCTTAAGTTATATTGGATGTAGGGGAGAAATATTGTCGCTTGTTAAGTTGTAACCCATTCCCACACATTGACGCCTTTTGACACCCTTTTAGATAATGACTTTGGAAAAGATTGTGGAAAATGAAGAAATTGCTTGTGACAAGCAATTTCGTCATTTCCCTCAATGTTTTCTACGTAAAAAGACCAAAAATTGTTAAATTTCATTCACTTCAAATTGTTGTCTGCAACATCTTTGCATTTGGACCAGCCTAAAATTTTACCGTTTGGTAATGGGTGAAACAAAAACCTTGTAACTGCAGCTTAACCCATTCCCACACAATACCCCCTTTTGACGCTGTACAGAGATAAAGGCTTTGGAAAACGGGGCAAATGAAGAAATTGCTTGTGATAAGCAATTTCTTCATTTCCCACAATATTTTCTACCCAGAAATACAAAAAATAAAATAATGTCACTTGAAATTGTCATCTGCAACATCTTTGAAATTGGACCACCCTAAAATTGTATTATCTGGTAATGGGTTAAAGCTACTATTTCCCAGATTTGGACCCAAAAATTGTCAAATACAAACAAAATGTACACTTTTTAAGCTTTATATGACCTGATTAAATGGTTACGAGAAACTATTGAAGCAACGACTCATTTTTTCGCAATTTGATACCAAATTCATGAAGCGATATCGAAAGTAGGTCAAAACAGTAGGACATGCGACTTTCTTAAATGACGTCACAACATACATGATGACGTCATATTGAAATTTAAGTATGAATCTCGTTTGAATCATGGTCCGCGCTGTATGCGCATGCGCAACAATTTAAAAATAATTCTAACCCCATCAGCGATGGGGTTGAATTTAGGCTTGGATTCTCCCTAACTTCAGCTATCTGTCTTGTAATTTTGGCTCATTCTCCGTCTGAATCGCATATTATTAACCATCCCGAGGTGGTCAACACAAAAGTTTTGCATATTTTTTCAAAAAAATTCATTTTTTGCAATTAGACCATCTGTTACCGTCGCCCTTTAAGGTAAATATGCTGTTTTGGAACTGAAAAGTCTTTAACCCATTCCCACACAATGACTCTTTTTGGCTCCCCTTAAGAAAATGGCTTTGGAAAACATTGTGGAAAATGAAGAAATTGCTTGTGACAAGCAATTTCTTCATTTCCCACAATATTTTCTACCCCAAATTACCAATAATTTCTAAATTTCATTCACTTGAAATTGTCGTCTGCAACGTCTTTGAATTTGGACCAGTCTAAACTTTTATTGTTTGGTATTGAGTTAAGCCATTCCCACACAATGACTCTTTTTGACTCCCCACAAGATAATGGCTTTGGAAAACATCGTGGAAAATGAAGAAACTGCTTATGACAAGCAATTTCTTCATTTCCCACAATATTTTCTACCCAGAAATACAAAAAAAAATAATGTAAAATTTCATTCACTTGAAAGTGTCATCTGCAACATCTTTGAAATTGGACCACCCTAAAATTGTATTATCTGGTTATGGGTTAAGGTAAATATGCTGTTTTGGAACTGAAAAGTCTTTAACCCAATCCCACGCAATGACTCTTTGACTCCCCACAAGATAATGGCTTTGGAAAACATCGTGGAAAATGAAGAAACTGCTTATGATAAGCAATTTCTCCATTTCCCACAATGTTTTCTTCTCAGAATGACCAAATATTGTAAATTTCCATCGACTTAAAATTGTCGTCTGCAACACCTTTGCACTTGGACTACTCCTTTTTTTTCGCCGTTTCAAGTTTTAATATAAATATCAACATTCTTGTACTTTCAGTCTTCAGGCCAGTATGGGAAGAATTACTCTCGAGGTGGTCTACCTCCGAGGTTTCAGAAACAGTTATCAGGGGGAGAGAATACCCGGCCTCTACCCGCTCACTCCACGCCCAGCTCCCAGCCTGGCCCCACCTCACCACAACCCATGCCTAGTCAGATGAGGGCTGGGCAGGGACCACCCCCTCCATGGGGATATGGATGGCCTCCCATGGCATTTATGGGTTTTGGTCCAAGACCACCCATGGATATGCAAGGTATTTACTTTACCCATGATTTGATAGTAGTTAAAAATACAAAATCCTGAAGCTTTATAAACTATGTATAACTTACTCTCTATAACTTCTCAATTTACAAAGCAACCTTTAAATGAGAACTGGCAAGACAACCAAAATTTTGTTTGTTTCAATAAATAATAATTTAACCAAATTAAAGTACAACCCCAAAAAGATGTTTGTTAGATTGATGTTAATGAAATTTATAAAGAAACATTCTTTATCATCTTAAAAACCATGGTAAATATCACTGTTTTCAACGAAAACCTTTTAACTGCAGCTTAGAACAAGCTGCAGTTACGAGTTTTTTGTTGAAAAGGGACAATATATCTCATTTCAGGGATGCCAATGTTTCCCCAAGTGCGCCGGCGCACGGACAGTCACGGTTCTGGGACAGAGAGTCAAGAAGAGAACCGGGAGATGGACAGAGAGGGACGCAGATCCACAGGCTATCCACCATTCTTTGAGGAGATGAGAAGGCAGCCATACTTTGATCAGAGAATGTTCCATGATTACGAGAAAATGGAAGAGTACAGGAGGTAAACATGCTAATATTAAGCCTGTCCTTGATAGAATAAGCTTGGGAAAATATTGAGGGAAAAGAAGAAAATGCTGATAATCAGCATTTTCTCCTTTTGCCTCAATATTTTCTGGGCTAAAATGTGTACACACAAATACTATTTTATCTACAGCCATACTTTGATTAGTGATTGTTCCATGATTACGAGAAACTGGAAGTATACAGGAAGTATATATGCTCATTGATATTAACTGCATTAAGTCAATCAGAAAAAACAGATCAGTTCATAGTCAAATACTTTTCAAGAGACAAAATCATTATTACAAAGGCTACGGCCATAATGCAGTTGGTAGCATATCTCATGATATCTGACTCACTCATCTGACTCACTCATGGGATTTGATCCTCGGCAGTGGCAACCATCCTTTCTGATGTTTGTAATTGTAAGCCTATTTGGGAGAGCAGCTGTAGACCCTGAAAAGATGTGTGTTAGTACTGTTAGAGAAATGACAGGAATCTATGGTTAGGTGCACCAGCCGTCACAATATGACTTCATCAGTTGAAGACGATGTTAAACCCCAATTATCAAATATTGCTGCTTTTCGACTAAAACATAGTAATTGGAGCAAAAAAAAACAAGCTGCAATTATGAGGTTTCTGTTGAAAAGCGACGATATGACTGATGATTAAGTGTAATAAAAGTAAACATGACTAACTCATTGCAATGACCTTTCAGGGACATGGAGAAGACAGCAAGACCAGAGAATGTATTGAAGAACAACGATCAGTATGAGGATATCTCCGACCAGGAAAATGAGGCAGACTTCCAGGAGCCCGAGGAACGACAGCCGGTTATTCAACAAGATCCGTTTGATGATAGTAATCATAGTATTGACAAGGAGGAGAGGAGGACGCCCTCGGATAAAGGAGATAGGTGGGCGGAACCTGTCAAAAAACCTGCTGAAATTGAGAGGTAGTTATTTTCTAATGTTTCAAAGCTCACATAACTCTTTTCATACTTAATTTTGGCAAATAGGTAGTGTAGAATAAGGTCAGGTTGTACTTAGCTTATTCTATGCTGCAGGTCAAAGTCTTTAAATTGATAGTGATTTGAATTTGGTGAGGAAAGGAAACGCTATACAGGCAGTAGAACACGATCTTATGACTAGTATCGAAAAGAAAGATAATTGTTAATTACACAAAAGTGATACAAAAGTAAATCCAGAAAACTTCATGACGACGACACTAATCAGATAGACAATTTAAACATTTTATCACATCTATAAACATTGTTAGTAGGTACAAATCTAATTACTAACCACTTATGTTTATTTTTCAGAGAAGAAATAAGTATAGTTCAAGAGAATGTAAGAGAAGTAGAACAACATGAACAAAAACACAAAGACAGAGAAACTCCTGACAAACCAAAGGACAAGAGAGAGAAGGTTGATCGCCAACCATCGAGAGAAGAGAAAAATGACAAGAGGGAAAAGGAGTTCAGAGGTAGAGAGAAAAGTGATAAAGATATGGACAAAAATGATCGTAATGAACGCCCAGAATCTCGTGAAAAGTCGGACAAAAAAGACAGTTATTGGGATAGATCGAGAGATAAATCGGACAAACATGAACGAAGAGAGTCCAAGGGAGATAGAGGAGACAGAGATAGGAAGAGTAAACGTGATATGGATAATAGTTGGAATGATGGGAGGCAGCATCACAGTAAGTATTAGTGTTTAACCCTTTATCAAACAGTGATTTCCATTGACTATGATGAAATAACATTATAGAGCCAATCCTCTGATATAAAGTGATTGATTATTGTAATGTTCTGAGTCAATAGTTTATACTTATTTGAATCCGGGATTAATGTAGAACATGTGAGTAAAGAAAAACATGATTAAGTTCTTAGTCTAGTCTATTATGTAATTAAACGACCCATTTTGTCTTGGAGTAACTAATTAGATTAACCTTTGACAGTGATGATACAACAGTATAGAGCCAATCCTCTGATTTATATGATTGATTATAATGTTCTGAGTCTGCACTTATTTGAAACCTCAATCTGTGTAGACCATGTGAGTAAAGAGATTATAAAGTTCTTAGTCTAGTCTGCTATCTAAGCAACTGACCCAACTTGAGTAACAAATTAGATTAATCTTTGACCATGATGATACAACATTATAGAGCCAATCCTCTGATAAAAAGTGATTGATTATAATGTTCTGAGTCTGTTCATTTCTGTATTCTCTCAAACTGATGACATGATGCTGAGTTTAACCCTTTCCCACACATTGACTCTTTTGGACATCCCACAAAATAAAGGCTTTGGAAAACATTGTGGAAAATGAAGAAATTGCTTGTGACAAGCAATTTCTTCATTTCCCACAATGTTTTCTACCAAGAAAGACCAAAAAATGTTAAATTTTGTTCAATAGAAATTGTCGTCTGCAACACCTATGAGTTTGGATTAGGCTAAAATTTAGTTGTTTGGTAATGGGTTAAAGATACTTGAAGTGCTGATACATGTTGGTCAGGGTTTACCAAATCATGGTTAAAAATCTGATTTTGTTCAATTTTCCGATGCGAGTTGCCAGAACATTTAACCAAAACCAGTATTTTACTATTAGGTTAAATTCCTTTATAAAATCAGACTAAGGTGTGAAGTTCTATACTGGTAGATATTATGTTGCAATATTCCATTTTTAGAACTTTTGAATGGCAATGAATTTTGTGCTAAAAATATACTGGGTTAACCGTCATGTGATAAACCGCCGGTGTCGTTATAAAATCTCGTAACGACAGCTTGATTCAAGCCGTAGTTACAAGATTCTATAACAACTACGAAAATACTATTGTTTGTACGAAATTGTGTCACGATTTACTGGATAAAATCATCCTCTATTCTTAATTTGTTTTCTTTCAGAGCGTGACCATTACAACGCCCCACCACCAATATCACTGCGTGAATCCCAGCAGAATGTTCCCAGTAGTAGTAACTATGTCACATTAAAGCGGTCAGCATCCAAAATATCCAAGTCAGACTCGAGAGAATCTCCCGCCAGTGATAAAGGGGAGGAAATAGGCAAGGTAAGGAGACAATATTATCATCATTGTTTAGATTTTCTCATCAAGTGTTTGATTGTTCAGATTTAAAAGCTGTCGGGTAACATAATGGTTCACAAATTGGGTCAGACAAAACTGTGTCTCTTGTCTATGGTTTGACAATTGTTAACCTATGTGGGAGAGTAGCTGGAGGCTCGGCAAGCATGTTGTGGTAGTACTGGTATGAGATATGACAGAAATCCATTGTTAGGTGCTCCAGAGGCCGCATATGACTGTAGCAGTTGATAGAGGTATTAAACCCCAATCAATCAAACAATTTAAGTCTTGTATAGTGCAAACTTTATGCTAACAAAAGGTAAGATTGTTACTTAAAAATTATAGAAATCTCAGGGATAAAGACTAGCAGGGGCCCAGTCACCCATGGCCCCTAGATTTTTTTGCTGGGCCCCTGAATATTTCATATATGTTTCATTTTACGAAAATTTGTTATTAATGTTTTGGTCTTTCTGCATTTGTAGGAATCTCCAAAGGACATGAAATCAACCCCCAGTAAAGACCAGGGAAAGGACAGTCCAAAACCAGAGTCTATGGATGACAAAAAGGACAAGTAAGCCATTCAGTTTAATTTCTTTCAAAAATATCACAATATTTGAGAATGCATACTCTGAAACAAATTTGATTTGTGAGACACGAAACAAATATAACTTGTGAGGAAATTCTTCCATGTAGTATTGCACATTTATGTTATGTCTTCACATATATCTCTCTTCATAACATCAGTGTTATTGCAAAACCTCGTAACTCCAGCTTGATTAAGTAAATTGCAAGTTTCTGCAATTACACCGATGATAAGTTCATACATGTGAAATATGAGTTTTGTTTATTAAGATGTTTCTTGATTGATTTGAATTTTTCCATTACAGGAAACCATCATTATCCGAGAGCCCTGACAAGCTAGACAAGTCAGACAGTAGAGACAAGAGAGAAGATCGACGAGACAGAGATAATCGTGACAAAGGTGACAGATCCCATCCCCCTGCTAAAAGGATGAGAGATGATGTACGTGATAGAGAACGGTACGATAACAGATCAAACAGTGCCCCACGAGGTCGCGAGTTTGTCCGCGGGGCTAGTAGGGGTCGTGGACGAGGTAGTCGTGGTCCACGAGGAGCGAGTGAACGTGGACGATTTACGAGCCGAGGTGGACGCGGTGGTCGGGAGTTCAGACCCTATGATACATACTCTGAATCTAGAAATGATAGAAATAAACGGACTCCAAGTTATGGTGATCAGCCAAAACCATTTGTGATGGGTAAATGGGGTGAAGATAATGAACAGGTGGAGACAGGAGAAGACAAACGAAGGAGGGAGAAGGATGAAGAGAGTGATGTGTCAGTTGAACTGTCTGGATCAGTTAGTGATTCTAGTGTCAAGGAACATTCAAAGGATGATATGAATGCACAGGATACTCAGTCAAAGTCCCATAACAGACGAGATAAAGATGGCCCGCGGGATCACCGATATGATCAGCGAGACAACAGATATGATAACCGATCGTACAACCATAAAGATGACAGATATCATGAATACAGAGATTATGGTAGAGGTGGCTTCCAACCCAAGGGTGAACCTTCACGCAGGGGAAGAGGTGAGGATTTATTTACTCGCCTTTCTCAAACAAATTACAATACAAGCCATCTGATTGGACGAGACATTTGTCTCGGCCAATCTGATTGATTGTTGTGTGATTTTATAGGTATTCTCAGTTCTTATTAAGATGAGACAGTTAGAATGCCTTTATCCCCTATTATCTGTTGCTCTGCAAATGCTAGTAGTTACTTTCTTTATTGTTACCTCTTTATTAAGTAAGAAATTCCAAATTCAATTAGACAAAACCTGTATTTGAAAAGTTGCTATAGTCATTCAAAATGATGTTTATTGGAATTACCGTTTGATTTACAACTGAAAACATTTTTTAAAGCTGATTGAATGACTTATGACTTATTTTGAAATCTTTGATTCTTTTTCAATCTGGCAAGGGCTTTTTGTTTCACAGTCTGCCTGTCCAGCTGTCCTTAAGCAAGGGTTTCAATAACTTTTTGACCACAGGGGACTCAAGGCAAAGTAGGCGTGGGATTTTCTTTATACCCCCCACAACAAAGTTATGGGGGGTATACTGGATTCAGGTTGTCTGTCCGTCCGTCCGTCGGTCCGTCCGTCCCTCCGTCCGTCCGTCCATCCGTCCGTGGACATAATTTGGTGTCCTCTTCTCCTCCCACAGTTTTTGACCAATTTTGCTGAATTTTTAGCAGGTTGTTTCCTATCATATGAAGTTGTGCACCTGCAATTTTCATCTTGATCCAGGCAGTAGTTTCAGAGTTATGCCACTTTGAACTTTAGCACTTTTTCATTGACAACGCGCTAGTGGGGGGTATTTGTCCGCTTTGCGACAGTTCTAGTTAATTCCTGAATTAGCCCCACCAATATTTACAATGAATAGTAGGAGGGGGATGATTCCCAAATAGAAGGAAATAATCCCCGGCTCCCGCCTCTTAATGAAACACCTGCTTTGGAAACTTGTTATAAAAACTTTTTAAAAGCACATAGCTTTGAAAAACTAAATTTTGATCAGGGAATTTGCGCTTCACAACCAAATCTTGTTTTATAATGAGTTAAATATAAAGATAAGGTAAAAGAAGTTGAATGTAGATCTATGGAGTTAGAATCATTCAAAGTGATGTTTATTTGGAATTACCGTTTGATGTACGAATGAAAACATTTTACCAGCTGATTGAATGATTAAAAAATGTCAATTTTCCTACAGTGCATTTTAGAGATGATTCAAATGAGTATCTTTAAGAACATGTAAGGGGTTTGGAATTAGAAAAAATAAATAGATAGATATTCATAAATAAATGAATAAATAGATAAATAAGAAATTCATAAATAAATGAATAAATAAGAATGCCATTACCCCCAGTGATAATTTGCTATGCAAGAACATAATGTAATAGAATCATTCAAAGTGATGTTTATTTGGAATTACCGTTTGATAAATAAATGAAAACTTTATACCAGCTGATTGAATGATTCAAAAATATCAGTTTGAACTGTTTCCCTACTTTTTTTTAGAGGTGACTCAAGTAGTACCCACAAGAATGGATTTAGAATCAAAATAAAGGATTAAAAGTGTCATGATTACCCATTCTATTCTTTTGCTCTGCCGAAACATAATGTAAATGCAATAGAATCATTCAAAATGATATTTATTTGGAATTACCGTTTGATAAATAAATGAAAACATTATACCAGCTGATTGAATGATTTAAAAATATCAGACATCCTACTTACATTTTAGAGATGATTCAAATGAGTATCTTTAAGAACAGGAATGGGGTTTTGGTCTGGCTTAAAAAAAACAACAACAAAAAAACCAAATTGATAAATAAGAATGCCATTACACTCGGTGATAATTTCCTCTGCCAAAACATGTAATAATAGAATCATTCAAAATGATGTTTATTTGGAATTACCGTTTGATGTACAAATGAAAACATCTTACCAGCTGATTGAATGATTAAAAAATATTAGTTATCCTGTTTGCATTTTAGAGATGATTCAAATAATTACCCACAAGAATGGATTTTAAATTGAACTAAAGGATTGAGAATCCCATAACCCATTCTAATCTGTTGCTCTGCCAAAACATAATGTTAACATAATAAAGTTCAATCATTCAAGATGATGTTTATTTGGAATTACCGTTTGATAAATAAATGAAAACATTTTACGAGCTGATTGAATGATTAAAAACATCAATTGAGACCAGTTAAATCCTGATTACATTTTAGATATGACAAAAAAGTACCCACAACAGGGGATTTAGAATTGAAATAAAGAATCAAGAATACCATTTGTACCCTCTCTTATCTGTTGCTCTGCCATAACATAATGTAAACGTATTGTAGAATCATTCAACATGATGTTTCTTGGAATTACCGTTTGATGTGTAAATGAAAACACTTTAACCAGCTGATTGAATGATTTGTATTCAAATTAAAAAGGAAATCGAAAATCAGGTATGTCATCTATGGTGTTGGTTCTATACTCAATTCAAGGGCTGTTTCATGTCAAAATATTGCAGAAGTTTAAAAGTTTGTAAAGACAAGAGTAATTTAGAATCATTCAAAATGATGTTTATTGGAATTACCGTTTGATCAACAATTGAAAACAACTTATAAATACTGATTGAATGATGTAAAACATAATTGCTTGCCTTTGATTCGTTGAAAAACATTTCCCCTATCAGGAACTTTCACTTGAACAAACCCGACATAGGTAAAATAAATCATTAAAAAGACCAAACTGTAAATCTATAACTCCATGTGCGAATCCGGAGGAGGGGATGGGGGTGTTTCTACAACCCCTCTTTGAATTTGTTTAAAAAAAAAAAGACATTAAATTGACAAAATATGACTGAAATTTGAATGTATTTCCAACGTAATATTGTTGCTGACTCCAAAATGTCTATGATGTAATGTATAAGTCTGTCAATCCTATGAAAAGATATGATTCTAACTTATTTTATACGCTGAGACATTTTTACCAGACCAGACTTTAAATATTTCTCATCAGATTAATTAATGAATAATTAAGTAATTACAACATGTTGTTGCTAAGGTTGACTTTATTGCAAGGGTGATACTTTATTGCAAGGGTGATAAAGTCCAAAAATGACCTCTCGGCTTTGGCAAGAATTTGAGGGGATGGGGGCTTGTTATCAGAATAAACTGAGAGTATGGCAGATACTTCAGTAGGTCTCTCAAGATGGATAATAAAGTATTTAGAGGTTAAGAAAATAGCATCTTTGTTGGCAAAAATATCATAAAGTCACATAACTGCTGACTGATATCAGAGACTTTGTTTTAGGTAAAACAGTGACTAGTGGATCTCTATGATAAGAATCATTCAAAAATGATGTTTATTGGAATTACCGTTTGACTTAAACTGAAAATAACTTTGAAATAGCTGATTGAATGATTCATAAATAAAATTGAACCGACTGTCTTTTGTAGTGATTGAAAATCTTGCATATAATGTGTATCGACATAAAGGATAACTTCTTTGGTGTAATATTAGAAAACAGACCAAGTTTTGACTACCTTAAAATGAAATACTTTTGAAAACGCTGATGTTGAAAACCAGTACTTTATCCTTTTCTCTCAATATTTCAGTTTGTATAATGTACACACATGCCATATTTATTCACACCAATTTTGTCATCTTAGGTGGCTGTCAATTTTGGCTGGTTTTAAATTTTGTTGATTTAGAAAGGATTTCAAAAGTATATGTCGAAATAAAAATGTCAATGATGTAATGTATAAGTCTGTCAATCCTATGACAAAATATGATTCTAACTTATTTTATACGCTGAGACATTTTACCAAGAAAGACTTTCTTAATAAATTAGCAAGTTAACATGATCTACACAATTAACTTTTGTTACTAGTCTAGTTCAGGTAGTTAATACAAAAAAATGAGAAATTGATGGATAGTGATGAGTAAGCCTATGTCATCTAATGGCCAAGAATATAAAAGGCCCTTTCTTATGAAAATATTTGAAAAATTCAACAATCCAATGTAAAAATTTCCCACTTCTGAGAGTATTTGTACAACACTGGTAGACTAGAGTTCTGTGAAGATTCATTCAAAATGATGTTTATTTGGAATTACCGTTTGACTTCAAACTGAAAACATTTTACCATCTGATTGAATGATTCACATATACTCTTGTAGTAAGTTTCTTTGGTAGACAAGTGATTTGAGAATCTTGGATATAATGTGTACTGAAATAGTGGATAATTGTTTCTCTTCAGGTTAAAATTTTCTGCACAATGAAGCCTATGATACAAACAAATTTCATAAGTTTCATAAACTTTATCATCTGGAGCAGTTGTCAACTTTGTCTGGCCTTTTCTTTTGTGAAATTGTTAAGACAATATCATGTCATGATGTACAAAATAGCACAATGAAATGGTTCACTATACTTTATGTAATGAAATGATACGGCATAGCTTTGTGGATGTAAAATGGCCAATTCCAAAAGGAGTTGAGAGTTCTTGCAGATACAAAGAGCTACAGATAAGAGGAAGTGATGGCTTTTCAACATGAAACTTATCATTCAATATTCATGAACAGAATCAGGAACCCTATGTTGTGGATACTCTTTAAGACAAGATGATAATAAAAAAAATCAAAGGCCTGAAGCTCCTCTTATCTGTTGCTCTGCAGACATGTCTATGATGTAATGTATAAGTCTGTCAATCCGATGACAAAATATGATTCAAACTTATTTTATACGCTGAGACATGTCTTCATCTCCACTAACTTAAAAAAAAAACTTAAGAAGAACTTCAGGAGGACAATGAACGATGTTTTTAGCTCACCTGAGCACGAATGTGCTCATGGTGAGCTATTGTGATACCGCTGTGTCCAGCGTCCGTCGTGTGTCGTCCGTCGTCCGTCAAACTTTGCCTTGTGTGCACTCTAGAGGCCACATTTTTTGTCCAATCAACCTGAAATTTGCTCAGGATGTTTGTCTTGATGAAAGCTCGGACAAGTTCGAAATTGGGTCATCTGGGGTCAAAAACTAGGTCACGGGGTCAAATCTTAGAAAAACCTTGTGTGCACTCTAGAAGCCACATTTTTTGCCCAATCAACCTGAAATTTGCTCAGAATGATTGTCTTGTTGAAATCTCGGACAAGTTTGAAATTGGGTCATCTGGGGTCAAAAACTAGGTCACGGGGTCAAATCTTAGAAAAACCTTGTGTGCACTCTAGAGGCCATATTTTTTGTCCAATCAACCTGAAATTTGCTCAGAATGATTGTCTTGATGAAATCTTGGACAAGTTTGAAATTGGGTCATCTGGGGTCAAAAACTAGGTCACGGGGTCGAATCTTAGAAAAACCTTGTGTGCACTCTAGAGGCCACATTTTATGCCCAATCAGCCTGAAAATTGCTCAGAATGATTGTCTTGATGAAATCTCGGACAAGTTTGAAATTGGGTCATCTGGGGTCAAAATTTAGGTCACAGGGTCAAATCTTAGAAAAACCTTGTGTGCACTCTAGAGGCCACATTTTTTGCCCAATCAACCTGAAATTTGCTCAGAATGATTTTCTTGATAAAATATCGGACAAGTTCGAAATTGGGTCATCTTGGGTAAAAAACTAGGTCATGTGGTCAAATCTTAGAAAAACCTTGTGTGCACTCTAGAGGCCACATTTTTTGCCCAATCAACCTGAAATTTGCCCAGAATGATTGTCTTGTTAAAATCTCGGACAAGTTTGAAATTGGGTCATCTGGGGTCAAAAACTAGGTCACGGGGTCAAATCTTAGAAAACCTTGTGTGCACTCTAGAAGCCTCATTTTTTGCTCAATCAACCTGAAAATAGATCAGAATGATTGTCTTGAGCAATTCTGGGACAAGATCAAAATTGGGTCATCTGGGGTCATAAACTAGGTCATGAGGTAAAATCTTTGTAAAACCTTGTGTGCACTCTAGAGGCCACATTTTTTGCCCTATCAACCTGAAAATTGATCAGAATGATTGTCTTGATCAATTCTAGGTCACGAGGTCAAATCTTAGTTAAACCTTGTGTGCACCCTAGAGGTCACATTTTTTGTCCAATCAACCTGAAACTTTGTATACACAAAGTTATGATATCAGGTGAGCGCTTCAGGGCCAATGGCCCTCTTGTTCTTTTAAATTTATAACTTCCCCAAACTTAAATTTGTTAACTAGTCCCAATTTAAAGAAAATAAAGATAGGGTATCAATGGTTGCAAAGACCTCAAATGGAAATCAAATCATTGAATCAATTTGTCTACAAATCATTCAACATGATGTTTCTTGGAATTACCGTTTGATTGAAAAATGAAAACATTTTACCAGCTGATTGAATGATTTGTTGAAAGAACATTACAGTAAAAACTTTTGATCTTAATCTGTTCAATTTTGAATGTTTGCAAATTTATAAAGGTGTAGGGACATTACATTGATTCACTAGGAAGGCTAAGAGGTACACTACAGCTTACAAGTTTGTTGGTAACGCTGTGGTCTGTCAATCCAAGTGTCATGAGTTCAAAGCCCTGCTAGGCCATATCCGTTCTGACAATGGATGTGAATCCTATATGTGAGAGAGCAGTTGGATGCTTGGTTTTGATATTATGGTAGTAATGGTGAGAGAAATACAAGGAATCTATGGGCAAGTGCCCTAAGTTGAAAGAGGCATTGACCCATTACCACGCAGTGACTCCTTTTGACTCCTTACAAGATGATGGTTTGGGAAAACAATGTGGAAAACGAAGAAATTGCTTGTGACAAGCAATTTCTTCATTTACCACAATGTTTTCTACACAAGAATCTTGACAAAAAAAAAATATATTTTTATTCACATGAAATTGTTTTCTGCAAAAATCTTTGAATTTGGAAAAGTCTAAAATTTAGCCGTTAGGTAATGCCATGGGTTAAACCCTAATCAATCAATCAACAATTTATTGAGCTGTGGAGAGCTAGGTTTAACATGTACAAACTTGTTTCTGGTTTCAGGAGGGTCAGCATACCGAGGGTCACGCGGAGGAGGAGGACCAGCGGTGGCTCGAAATGATCGCAGGTACAACTCTGCCCCTCCACAGCGAGGCGGGTTTGGACGTCCCCCACCTAATAATAGAGATAACAGAAGAATGGAGGAAGATAGAGGAGATAGAGGAATCGATAGAAGGTATAAAGTCATTTAACCCATCCCCACACAGTGACACATTTTACCCAGGGGACCAGAAAAATGCTTGGGAAAACATTGTGGATAATGAAGAAATTGCTTGTAACAAGCAATTTCTTCATTATCCTCAATGTTTTCTAACCAAAAATATTTTTGCAATTTCACCAACTTAAAATTGTCCTTCAACACCTGTGAAATTGGAATAGTCCTTAATTAGGCCATCTGGTAATGAGGTAAGGTCTTTATTTTCTGACGAAGTGACTTGGGTTTGAAATTCTGTCCTTAGCTTTAGTCTTTAGAATAAGTTGCCAAAATTTGTGTTTCCATCCAGATATATCATTAAACCCATTTTGTTTACAAATCATTCAAAATGATGTTTCTTGGAATTACCGTTTGATTAAAAAATGAAAACATTTTACCAGCTGATTGAATGATTTGTAAAGAGAATATGACAATAAAAATACTTGATCTCAATCTGTTCAAAAGTCTTAATCATTTGTTTGGATGGTCTGAATCGCTGGCTAAGTTTTGCTAGTTTGAGAAATTGTACAGCTATTATATAATGATTAGATGCTTCCAAAGCTGATACTATTTCAGGTTACTGAGATAAGAGGATAAATGACATTTTGTGTTAGTGTTTCACTGCTTCTGATGGTTTTGGTTTGTTTCAGAAGAGATAGGAGAGCAGAGCGAGCTTCAACACCACCACGGTTTGCTAGAGGTCGTGGAGAGCGGTCACGAGGAGGGTTTGAGCGTGGAGGTCGCGGGAGAGGTCGGGGACGAGGGGCTGGATCAGCAGGGTCTAGCAAGGGGCCTCAACTGACCAAACAGAACTCGTCGGACATGGCAAACGAAGAATGGGAAACAGCTTCAGAGAGTAGTGATGTGTTGGATAGGCGTGATTCAAAAAACGATTTAAAAGATAATCGGAATGATAAACGTGATCCAAAAAAGAGTTTCTCGGGTCAGCGACCTCAGAATGATCGCCAAAATAGGCGACCGCCGTCGGACCAACGTGGTAAAGATCGTGATCGTGATCATCCAAAAAACTTGCATAAAGAGAGGATACCCAACTCCTCGTTGACAAAAAATGGGTACACCGGGGGTCAGACAAAAAACGGGCAGGGTGGGGGCAAGCGACCCCCACCCAACATGAACAAGAGAGAGAAGGAGAATGCTAATAATGTGTACAGACTGGACGAGATTGTGCCCAATGATCAGACGGCTATAAATAATGCCATCAACATCTCCATGAGTGATAAGTAAGTATAGATAGTAACCCATTACTAAACAACAAATTTTAGACAAGTCCAATTCTATACAGTTGATGTTGAGAAAGATACGATTCAGCATTTTGTTTTTTCATCGCCATGTTTTGAGTAATTTTGATTAGGGGCATCAACATGGGACCTGTATTATCAATGATCATACAACAAATTCACCTTTATGAATTCCTGTCCAACTTCATTGTAAGATTGTCTTTAAAACGAGGCCCCAGGGCCCGGTTTCTCGAAAAAACTAAAGTACTTTCTCATGCTCAAATCTGAGCACCGTGCTCAAATCGCACGAAATCCACGTGAACTTCAATGGAATACCCTTCAACCAGGGGTAAAAGTTTTCAGGCATATGCCTGAAGTTCAGGTTTTTGAGTATTCCAAAATGCCCCATTTTCTCGATTTTTAGTCCCCTACCGGCGAAGCCGAAGGGGACTTTAGGTTTGCACTCTGTCCGTCAGTCAGTCTGTCCGTCCGTCCGTCCGTCCGTCCGTCTGTCCGTCCGTCAGTCCGGTGAATTAGTTTTCCGGACTTTTTTTCTAAACGGGGATAGCTATTGAGCTGATTTTTGGTATGTAGACCCGCATTGATGAGTTACAGAACAAGTTTAAGTTTCGTTCCGGTCCAGTGATTTTTGAGGAAGATATGGATGCTGGACTTAGAAAATTACTGGGAAATTACAGTTTTCCAGACTTTTTTTCTTAATGCTGGCAGCTATTGAGCTGAATTTTGGTATGTAGACCCGCATTAATGAGTTACAGAACAAGTTTGAGTTTCGTTCCGGTCCAGTGATTTTTGGGGAAGATATGGATGCTGGACTTAGAAAATTTCTGGGAAATTACAGTTTTCCAGACTTTTTTTCTTCATGCTGGCAGCTATTGAGCTGATTTTTAGCTCCACTGGCCGAAGGCCAGCGAGCTATTGTCATGGCGTTGTGTCCGTCGTGCGTGCGTGCGTCCGTCCGTCCGTGCGTCCGTCCGTCCGTCCGTTAACTTTTTCTTTAAAAATCTTCTTCTCAGAAACTACTGGACCAATTTTAATTAAATTTCACAGAAATGTTCCTTGCATAGCCCTCTTTCAAATTCCTTCAAAGAATTCAATTCCATTGAAAACTCTGGTTGCTATGGTAACAAATACGAATTTTTAGAAAAAACTTAAAAAATCTTCTTCTCCCAAACAACTTATCAGATTTCTTTGAAATTTGACAGGCATGTTCCTTTGGTGACCCTTTTTCAGATTCCTTGAAGAAATTTTGATAATTCGAAAAACATGGCCGCTGTGGGCGGGGCTTATTTTCCATATATGGCGCATAGTGTAATTTTAAAAAATCTTCTTCTCAAAAACTACTGGACCAATTTTAATTAAATTTCACAGAAATGTTCCTTGCATAGCCCTCTTTCAAATTCCTTCAAAGAATTCAATTCCATTGAAAACTCTGGTTGCTATGGTAACAAATACGAATTTTTAGAAAAAACTTAAAAAATCTTCTTCTCCCAAACAACTTATCAGATTTCTTTGAAATTTGACAGGCATGTTCCTTTGGTGACCCTTTTTCAGATTCCTTGAAGAAATTTTGATAATTCGAAAAACATGGCCACTGTGGGCGGGGCTTATTTTCCATTATTCGGCCAGTGAGCTATTGTCATGGCGTTGTGTCCGTCGTGCGTGCGTGTGTCCGTCCGTCCGTGCGTTCAACTTTTAGCTCACGTGAAGACAAAGTACTCAAGGTGAGCTATTGTAATCGGTGAATGTCCGTTGTCCGTCTGTCTGTTGTCTATCGTCCAACAATTGCTTTAAAAGTCTTTTCCTAAATCACAAGGCCAAACGACCTGAAACTTTGCAGGGATCTTCTTTGGGTTAAGCTCTACCAAAGTTTTAAAAGGAATTTTATTCCTTTTGAAAACACAGGAAAAGGGGCCTTATTTACATTTTCACTGTTTCACTCTAGTGGCCACAAATTTGGCTCAATCCTATTGAAACTTGGTCATAATTAAACTGGTCAAAATAATTGTTTAAGCATACAGAGATCTTAATGACATTTCCAATGTTTATATACTGAAGGCCACAAATTCAGCTCAATCTGAAAAAACAACTGGTCAAAATAATTGTTTCAGCATACAGAATGAACCTTTTTGAACATGGAAAGGTTTTGTGTTAAAACATGGGAAAAGGGGTCTTTATGACATTTTCTTACACTGAATTTGATTGAGTCAAAGTGTTTGTCACTTAAAAAGAGAAGCTTGTCTTGAATTGGGCAGATCTAGACTAAGAAAGGGGGTCTTAATGATTTTTAGCTCCACTGGCCGAAGGCCAGCGAGCTATTGTCATGGCGGTGTGTCCGTCGTGCGTGCGTGCGTGCGTGCGTGCGTCCGTGCGTGCGTCCGTTAACTTTTTCTTTAAAAATCTTCTCCTCTCAAACCAGTGGGCCAATTTTGACCAAACTTTGCAGGGATGTTCCTTGGGTGACCCTTTACTTAAATTGTTCAAAGAATTTTGATTGGTCCATAAATGTGGGCGTGGCAGGGCGGGGCTTATCAGACTTAGAGAAATCTCAAAATAATTCTTTAAAAATCAACCATTTGGCCAACTTTGACCAAACTTGGCAGAAATGTACATCAGGTGACCCTTTACTTAAATTGTTCAAAGAATTTTGATTGGTCTATAAATGTGGGCGTGGCAGGGCGGGGCTTATCAGACTTAGAGAAATCACAAAATAATTCTTTAAAAATCAACCATTTGGCCAACTTTGACCAAACCTGGCAGAAATGTACCTAAGGTGACTCTTTACTTAAATTGTCCGTTGAATTTTGAATGGTCTATAAATGTGGGCGTGGCAGGGCGGGGCTTATCAGACTTAGAGAAATCACAAAATAATTCTTTAAAAATCTTCTTCTCTCAAACCAATGGGCTAATTTTGATCAATTTTTGCAGGAATGTACCTTGGGTGACCTTTTACTTAAATTTTTCAAAGAATTTTGATTGGTCCATTAATGTGGGCGTGGCAGGGCGGGGCTTATCAGACTTAGAGAAATCACAAAATAATTCTTTAAAAATCAACCATTTGGCCAACTTTGACCAAACTTGGCAGAAATGTACATCAGGTGACCCTTTACTTAAATTGTTCAAAGAATTTTGATTGGTCTATAAATGTGGGCGTGGCAGGGCGGGGCTTATCAGACTTAGAGAAATCACAAAATAATTCTTTAAAAATCAACCATTTGGCCAACTTTGACCAAACTTGGCAGAAATGTACCTAAGGTGACTCTTTACTTAAATTGTCCGTTGAATTTTGAATGGTCTATAAATGTGGGCGTGGCAGGGCGGGGCTTATCAGACTTAGAGAAATCACAAAATAATTCTTTAAAAATCTTCTTCTCTCAAACCAATGGGCTAATTTTGATCAATTTTTGCAGGAATGTACCTTGGGTGACCTTTTACTTAAATTTTTCAAAGAATTTTGATTGGTCCATTAATGTGGGCGTGGCAGGGCGGGGCTTATCAGACTTAGAGAAATCACAAAATAATTCTTTAAAAATCAACCATGTGGCCAATTTTGACCAAACTTGGCAGAAATGTACCTTTGGTGACTCTTTACTTATATTGTCCATTGAATTCTGATTGGTCCATAAATGTGGGCGTGGCAGGGCGGGGCTTATCAGACTTGGAGAAATCACAAAATAATTCTTTAAAAATCAACCATTGGGCCAACTTTGACCAAATTTTGCAGAAATGTACCTTGGTTGACTCTTTACTTAACTTGTCCATGAAATTCTGATTGGTCAATAAATGTAGGCGTGGCAGGGTGGGACTTATTTGACTTAGAGAAATTACAAAATAATTCTTTAAAAATCAACTGTAGGGCCACTTTCAATTAAACTTGGCAGAAATGCACCTCAAGTAACCCTATACTTAAATTTGCTGTGAAATTTTGATTGGTCCATAAATGTGGGCATGGCAGGGCGGGGCTTATCAGAATGGCAGAAATCATGAAAACTTCTTTACAAAATCAACCACAAGGCCAATTTTTACCAAACTCGGTAGAAATGTTTCTTGGGTGTCCAATTACTTCAGTTGGTAGTAAAAGTTTGATTGGTCAATAAATGTGGGCAAAGCAGGACAGGGCTTATCAGAATGGGAGAAATTACGAAATAATTCTTTAAAAACAATGCATTGGGTCAATTTAGTACAATGACATAATTCTTTTACTTTAGCCAGTGGAGCGATTCAGGCCCTCTTGGGCCTCTTGTTGGTATGTAGACCTGCATTGGTGAGTTACAGAACAAGTTTGAGTTTCGTTCCGGTCCAGTGATTTTTGAGGAAGATATGGATGCTGTACTTAGAAAATTACTGGGAAATTACAGTTTTCCATACTTTTTTTCTAAACGCTTGCAGGTATTGAGCTGATTTTCGGTATATGAACACATATTGATGAGATACAGAACGAGTTTGAGTTTCGTTCTGCTCCAGTGATTTTTGGGGAAGATACGGATGCTGGACTTGGAAAATTTCTGGGAAATCACAGTTTTCCAGACTTTTTTTCTTAATGCTTGCAGCTATTGAGCTGATTTTTGGTACGTAGACCCGCATTGATAAGTTACAGAACAAGGTTGAGTTTTGTTCTGGTCCAGTATTTTTGAGTAAGATACGGATGCCAGCAACTGGACTTTGAAATTTTTTGGGCTTCTTTTTCTAAACACATATATAAAGCCGGTAGGGGACTTGGTATTGTTTTGCAATACTTCAGAATGCTTGTTACTATATAAATACAGACTTTTCCAGGTTTTCAGGTTTTTCAAAATTTTCAACTTTTACCCCTGTTCAACGCTGGAGAGTATCCCTTTGAAGTTGAGCATGTTCTCATGAGAATATACTTAAGTTTTTTCGAGAAACCGGGGCCAGGTCTTGTTTTGGAATTTGTTGAGGGATATGGTATGCACTATGGAAAAAACCCAAACCCAGCATTGTGTGTTAGTTGGAGCAAGTAAAGTTGCAATGTTGTTCTGACCATTTTAGCGTTTTGACTTTGCAGAAGCTTTGATTATTTCAAACCTGTATCTCTTGATAAAGATGTCGGATACATGTAGAAATCTTTTTGGAAATACATCAATACATACCATGTATATTGTTGGTTGCCGTCGAAAATGTGGTATTTAACAAAGCTTTTAAACAAAACCAATGGCATTCACAAATTCAGAATTAAGTTACATCAAATTGAAATGGAATAGTTTATCATAATCCTCTACTTACAGAAATAGGGACCTGACCGACTGTTCTAAGCCATTGAAGATAGAAAGAGAGAAGAAAGATGCTCTAGCAAATATTGACATCAACAATATAGCAGGTGAGATGAGACATAATTTTGTTACATTCTTATTTTTTTGCGAATAACAAAATTATCAGAATAGAAAATAGAATATTGTTGGTGGAGGATCAAAACCTCAAAGCAACAGCCTGAAAAACCTCTGCTGTATTTACAAGGTTTTGATCTCCCACCAACGAAATTGGATGCTCTTTGAATTGTCTCTTATTAATCGATTTCTAATAGTTCGCACAAACAACATTGAGTGTGAGGAACAGAAATGATATTCAAATTGAAGTCATTCATGATTGATGATGGTATAATGTGTTCAATTACATGTCATTTCACTTTTGGAAAATGTTTGAAGCAATCATTCAACATGATGTTTCTTGGAATTACCGTTTGATATTGAAATGAAAACGTTTTTACCAGCTGATTGAATGATTTGTTTCTGAATAATTGAAAAGGATATTTTTATGCCCCCGTATCGAGAGATTGGGTGCATATTGTTTTACTCATGTCCGTCTGTCTGTCCATCTGTCTGTCCGTCCGAAAACTTAACCAAACTGAACCTTTGCCTTTTCTCCAAAAGTACTTGACATACAAAGCTCAAATTTGGTATGCAACTTCCTTTCAATGATATCTATCTGTTCCATGCAATATGACCTTCCTCAAGGTCATCCGTTAACCCTTATCAACCCTTTACTCTACGAAAACTTAACATTTTAGAAAAATGGCCATTTCGGGGGCATTTGTGTTTCACAAACACATCTTGTTAAAAAATATTTTGCCTGAATATTGTGACAGATGAACTAAGTGAGAAATTTGCTTGAATATTTTGATAAAACTAAGTGAGAAATAAACAAGTAAATTAAGGTTGAATACCAGTAGTGTGGCCGTTTTGAGATTCACATGATTTGGAAATTTTCGGGTGATATCATAAATATTTGGCAGTATTTAATCTGTAGACTCCATGAATAAATTACAAAAAGGAAAAATGTCTTAAACTTACATGTAATTATAAGCAGCATTAATCCTTATCACAATCAATCAATCAATTAATCAAATGATTGCAGGTGTGGTAGTCATAGATGACCAACCTGAGGTTACAATAGACGACCCCAACTTTCTGTTTGAGAACAACGACGGGTTTCAAGAGGTCCAGTCCAAGAAGACTATAAAGAGTAAACAGAAGGCTCAGGATACTGATGTGAAAAAGCAAAATGAACAAGTGATGTTGAAGAAGAAAGATGTAGGATCGAAGGCAAGTTGAGTCTTATATATACCATGCTAAAAAAAAAAAAAGAAAAGATGGTGCCAATGTGCAATGTCCATATTTTCTACCTGTTTAATTGAAAAAAGTTAAAATTTCTCTCATCTGATGTTAGTTAGTTATGCAGGACTTTTAACCCATTCCCACACAATGACACCCCTAGTAGAAATAGCTTTAGAAAACATTGTGGAAAATGAAGAAATTGCTTGTGAAAACAATTTCTTTATTTCCCACAACATTTTCTACTCAGAAATACCAAAAACCTTAAAATTCCATTCACTTGAAATTGTCGTCTGCAACATCTTTGAATTTGGATAAGCTTGAAATTTTGCCGTTTGGTAATTGGTTAATTGTAATGGTATAAAAATAAGTTTGACTGATGCTCAAAATTAACTGACGGAACTTTGGTTATGATTTCAACAGGTTGTTGCCAAACCAAAGGGTGTTCACACTGCTCTGGAGAAGCCGAGGTATGGTAAACTGTCCAAGTTACCTCCCAGGTTTGCTAAACAGAGAGAGCAGATGAAGACTGAGAAAGCCAAGAATAAGATGCCTGGTGACGAACTTCAGCCATCCAGCTTTATGCCAAAGATAGAAAACTGGGACAACGAACTGGCCAATAATATACCCATTATGCCCCAGGTTATCAACCCAGAGATCAAACCGGAATTAGAACTACCCAAAAGTGAGTGAACATAGTCATTTCAGATGAGGCTAGACTCTCGAAGAAAGAAAATAGTAACACTTTCCCTAACTGAAACAACTTAATTTTTGACCTGACTACATTGAATGATACATGGCACATTGCTTTCCTTTTGCCTGTCTGTCTAAAACTGAATGGTAAAACATTTTAGGGGCCATTTGTGTTTCACAAAAACTTGTTTATGCCAAAATGTTTCAAGTAGAAGTGATGAAACTTGAAGCAACTTTAATGAATCTAGAATTACTATTCATCATCACTTCATATTTTGTGGCATTCTTTGTCATTCTCAAATTTGTCAATGTAAACATTAATCTCTCTTTGTAGATATGTTGTCGAGTTACTCGCCGGTGATTGCTCAAACCAACCTGGACACTTTATCTCAGATGCAGCAACAGCATCAACAACAAGCTCAGCCTGCTCTGACTCCAGCCCCGGTACCAAGTGTTAATGCATGGAACAAACCCATCAACTTTGGACCTGTCACTGCAATTAATGTACAGGTAAAAATCGCCATTCTTCATCACAAGTGGATGAAAATACTAATTGATAAAAAGCCGGATTTCCTGACTTAACCCTTTCCCGAACTACAAAATTTTAGGGTGATCCAATTCAAAAACTGCCACAAATTATAAAATGGATATTATTAAAGATATGATTTGTGTAAAATATGGCACAGAAAATATTGAGACAAAAGGAGAAACTGCTGATTGTCAGCAGTTTCTTCTTTTGTTTCAATGTTTTCCCAAGCCTTTTCTATTAGGGACGTCAAAACCAGGTCTTGTTTTGGAAAGGGTTAGACTGTTTTCTGAACTCCAAAATTCGGACTTTCTATATGAAAGGTGATGCAGACAACAAAAGTTTGTTGAACTTGATGAATTTGGGATTTGTGTACAATGTATTGCAGAAAATATCGAGGCAAACATAGAAACTGCTGATTATCAGCAGTTTCTACTTTTGCCTCGATGTTTTCCAAGCCTTTTGTATTAGGAACATCAACAAGCTCAGCCTGCTCTGACTCCAGCCCCTGTACCAAGTGTCAACGCGTGGAACAAACCCATCAACTTTGGACCTGTCACCGCTATTAATGTACAGGTAAAACCTTAAACCTTTGTCGCAAGTGCATAAAAATACAAGTGTTCAATTTTCTGATTGTTGGTCATTTCCCAAACTGCAAATTTTGAACTTTTCCTATTTGCAAGCTGCCACAAACAAAAATTGTTGATAATAGGATTTGTGTCCAATGTAGCACAGAAAATAAAGAGGCAAAAGGAGAAACTGCTGACTACCAGCTTTGTTCTTTTGTCATGATGTTTTCCAAATCCTTTTCTTTTAGGGATATCAATCCAATCTTGTTTGCGAAAGGGTTAAATACCTTCAAGATGTTTCAAAATTAAACAGTTTTTTAAACAAATTGAACATTGAATTAAAAATTAAATTACTCGACAAATTGAACATTGAATTGAATATTGAATTATTCGACAAATTGAACATTGAATTAAAAATTGAATTATTCAACAAATTGAACATTGAATTGAAAATTGAATAGAATTAAACAGTTTTCTAGACAAATTTAACTTTATCCTAAGTATATTTTTCAAGTTATAATAATGCATTTAAAAGTTTGATTTTGGGATTAGGCCATCTGCCACTATATAATGTCATTAAAAAAAGACTTGGCTATTCATTACTGAAACAAATCCCATTATTTCCTTTCTCAGGTTTCCCAAGAGCACAAATTTGACAAAGGTAATGACCAACATGACAGTGGTATAGATGTTAGTGATCATCCCAACAGTGGGGGATCCTCAACCAGGAGTTCTCCTAGTACAGAAAATAAACTGGGGAAACTGGATAAGGTGAGTGTATGATATGGGATTGGGATAAAATTATATCTCATAAGTCAATTTTTTAGACAAGTTTGCCTTAAAGAGTACAACCCATCATCAGATACCAAACTTCATGCATCCTTGGGCAACATCTGTGGCAATGAAAATTAAGAGAGATACCCTCCACAATTTCAGGGCATCATCCAAGGGAATGGAAATTGACACAAAGTGTTTTGTAGGTTGTAATGTTAAAGATTGGTTGTAATTTGTAAGTACTTAGATTATGAATGAACTCAGAAAGAGGGCTGTAGAAAACAATGTTTACCAAATAAGAGGCTATCAACTTTTCACCTCATCTTCACTAAACACAACTCCTCAAACCTGATTTGTATTTACAAAGTTTGATGTATAATTACAGATCAATGAGAAGTCAGTGTCTGTGGATGTGAAGAGAGAGATGCAGAAACAGCAGTTTGAAGGCAGTCCTAAACCACAGAGACAACAAAAGGTAGATATATCAGTAGTAGTCTTAACCCATTGCTACACATGGACTCTTTTTGACTCCCCAAAAGATAATGACTTAGGAAAACATTGTGGAAAATGAAGAAATTGCTTTTGATTAGCAATTTCTTCATTTCCCACTATGTTTTCTATACAAAAAGAGCAAAAAGTGTAAAATTTTATTCACTTAAAATTGTTGTCTCCAACATCTTTGAATTTGGATAAGTAGAAAATTTCGCCGTCTGGTAATAGGTTAATAGTATTGTTGAAGAAATAATGAATTTGTTCAATCTTGGACTTAAAACAGGCTGCTGGTTCATTCCCATCCCCAGCTAGGCCAATATCCATTCTTAGATTAGACAAGTCATTTATCTCCCACCTTTGGGTGGGAATAACCTATACGAGAGAGTAGCTCAAGTCTTGGTTTGGATATAGTTGTAGTACTGGCAAGATACTAGGTATCTGTCATTAGGTGTTCTAGCAGCTGCTATATGGCCAGAGCAGTTGAAAGAGGCGTTGAACCCCAATAAATCGAAGATTGATCCCTTGCCTCAACATCTTTGAATGAGACTTAAAATTGAGGTCCGTCTTCATATGTTGTTGAGTGGGACATAAAATTCAATATATCAATCATTTGATTTTCAAAAGGCTCTAGCTACTGGTATCTTTACTAATGGACAGAAGTAAAATTTCGTCTGTTTCACCCTTTCAGCCAATCCGCAGTGAAAAAGTGAGTGTTAAGGACACCATGAACAAAGTAGACAAAGCCATAAAGAAACCAGAGACGAAGATCAGACCAGGAGCTCAGCTTGAAAAACAAGAACCCATACAGTTACCTCCCAGCTTTAAAGACACCATATTTGGAAAGGTAAATAAAATAATGCCAGAAGTAGATTTCAGATTGGGCTCTTTTGCAAGTTTACACACCATGCACCCACATGTATTGAAAGATTATTGGTGTTTCCCATTTTGATGGTAAAAGTGCAGTGCTTTAACTCATTACCATACAGTGGCATCTTTTGACATCCCAGCATATAGAGGCTCTGGAAAACTTTGTGGGAAATGAAGAAATTGCTTGTAACAAGCAATTTCTTCATTTCTCGAATGTTTTCTACCCTGAATTGTTGGCTGCAATATTGCTGAACATGGATCACCCTTAAATTTTGTCATTTGGCAATGCATTAAAAGGATGTTACTTCATATGACGCTAATTGTTTAATGGGATTTGATTTCATTGCCTAATTTTGGTAAGCTATTTGAATGCCAGCAGTGAGAAAGAATGGCTTTCAAAAATGTTAATACTATTGAAAATTGAAAACCTCTGTAATTTAAAAGTACGGATAAATTATGAATATGGTCTTGTAACAGGGTGACGATGCCAATGAGATAAAGCTAGACTTCACATTTGATGCTGAACTCGCCAAGTTTGCTGAAGAGAAATCTGAATTGGAAAAGGAGGACATCCACAACAGTCAGTCCCCAATCAACATCGGACTGGTGAATGTTCCCTCGTCCAGCCAGAACATGGCCAACAATCCACCAACCTCACCCATGGCTCAAGATCAGATGATGAAAATAGCCAAGGTGAAGAATGTATGGGATACCCCTGATGTGACTCCAAACGTCTTTGAACAGAGGTAGGCTTACCAAACAAAGTCAATCTATTTTGTGTTTTGATATTTATATACAAAAACTTTTGAGCTCAGCATTGTTTAGCTTGAATTGGAAAAAAAGATCTAATACAATATTAATAGATATTGTATTTATTAATTTAATGACATTTTACACAATGAAAAAATCACTGCAGATAAATTTTTATCATGATATTTCATTTTTAGCTCGACTTTTCGAAGAAAATGAGAGCTTATACTGTCACCCGGGCGTTGGCGTTGGCGTTGCAACAAAGGTTAAAGTTTTTTCAAACATCAATAACTTCCATACTATCGAAGGGATTCAACCCAAACTTGGAATACTTATTCACCATCATACCCTCTACCATACTATCAGGGCCCATGACCCTGGGACCACTTTATTTGGAGTTATGCCCCCTTTATACTTAGCACTTAGAAAGTCGAGCGCGCTGTCTTCGGACAGCTCTTGTTAGCATGAGCAGCAGAAATCAGTTATCAAACTAAACTTTTTAATGGCATTTAACCGTCATTCTGTAAAGGATTTGGAATTCTTATTACCAGTATAGATCTATTATGTATATTTGAATGTTACTGGATTTAGCAAGTTGAAAACTTATCAACATCTGCTTAGTGCTATTAAAAATAGATGTGTTTGTAATCGATATTGAAATTTTATTGTAATCAATAACTTTTCCCTTGTTTCAGCCATACAAGCAATGTAATGGGCTCCAGTCAAGTAGTGAGTGTATCAGATTCGTTTGCCACGTTCAATCCATCAGATATGGATATGGGAATGGACAATGGACCCATGGACTTGAACGACAACATGGTCAAAACCATGGAGGAAACTGCTGGCAATCTAACCGGACCAACATCCAATATCTCACCCCGCGGTCAGGAAAACATGGGATTCGGTGGTGATGTTGATGTTCATTCACACACATCATTCTCGGTGGACGTTCCACCATTCAAGTCGATGGATGCTGTTAGTAGTTTCTCTCAGTCTGATATGGTGAAAGTGTACGAGAGTGGAGAGAACAATGCTGTGTATAATCCTGGTCGGGATATAGATGGTTTCTCTAACAGCTCGGACGTAGGTCAGGGTTATAGTCAGTCGGACACAGGGTACGAGACTCGAGTGTTCTCGTCGAGTGATGACGCCGCCGGACTTGTGTATACGCAGTCATTTACATCACCCAGCGAGTCTTACCAGCCAGGCAACGAGGTGGAAGATAACTTTAACCAAAATAACAACAATATCATGGATCTGAAACCAAACAATGTGGAGCATAGTAATATATGTAAGGTATGTATGGGTTGCAATAAATGACCTGGCAGAGCATCTCTAGCCGTTGGCTAGAGATGCTCTGCCTGGTCATTTATCAAAGCTTATACCTGTTGATTCCCCAAATATCAAATTCTAGATTTAAAAGAAAAAGATTAAACAATGTTACAGAGTACAAATAGATTGATGAAGATGAAAATGCTTGTTTATGTTTTAAAAATCAGTTATCCCTTAGCTATACCTCTGTCAGGGTTCGCACAGTCTTGAAAAGTGCTTAAATTTGAGCCAGTTTCTTGAAAAGTGCTTAAAAATGAAAAATAGTGCTTAAAAGTGCTTGATTTTGATCCCTCTCTAAAAAAGTCCTTCAAAAGTGCTTGAATTTGTCAAATACGTGCTTAAAAATGATTGAATGACTAAATTCATGGTAAAAAGTAGATGATTTAAAGCTACTATTTCCCAGATTTGGACCCAAAAATTGTCAAATACAAACGAAATGTACACTTTTTAAGCTTTATATGACCTGATTAAATGATTAAGACAAACTTTTGAAGCAACGACTCATTTTTTTGCAATTTGATACCAAATTCATGAAGCGATGTCGAAAGTAGGTCAAAACAGTAGGACTTGCGACTTTCTTAAATGACGTCACAACATACATGATGACGTCATATTGAAATTCAAGTATGAATCTCGTTTGAATCGTGGTCCGCGCTGTATGCGCATGTGCAACAATTTAAAAATAATTCTAACCCCATCTGAGACGGGGTTGAATTAAGGTTTGGATTCTCCCTAAATTCAGCTATCTGTCTTGTAATTTCGGCTCATTCTCTGTCTGAATCGCATATTATTAACCATCCCGAGGTGGTCAACACAAAAGTTTTGCCTATTTTTTCAAAAAATTTCATTTTTTGCAATTAGACCATCTGTTACCGTCGCCCTTTAAACATCCTCTTAAATTAGTATTGTGCAACCTATTTAAAGAGATTTTTCCGGATAGTGAAATCGCCAAACAGTTTGCCTGTGGAGAAAATAAAACATACTACCTTTCAAGTTTGTATATTGGGACTGCAGCACTCTTTGTTGAAGATTTTCATTAGTGACGGGTGTACGAAGAAACATGCTTAAAAAACGGAATTATGTGCTTAAAATGTGCTTGAATTTTGGCAATGGCTGTCTGTATGAACCCTGTCTGTTGCAGGGTTTTCATTAAGATTTGAAGTAGGAGGCTGAAAAGGAACGGTAGGAGGCAGGGGGGTCCTCACTCCAGCAAGGATAATAGGGACAGCACCCCTTGTCAGACAATTCTAGGCGGCCAAAATTTGATTTGAGGCGGTCATTTTGGCCGCCTGCCGCCTCTTAATGAAAACCCTGTGTTGTACTAGTCCATGACTAGCTTGCTTATTTTCGATCTGCTGAATCATACTTTTGATCTATTCTTGCCTGATCTAATTATAGATAAGGATTTTGGTTGGCTAGTATAAATTGATCAATAAAACTCGAAAATTTATTGATATGTAAATGTTTTCAGGTAAAGCCTCAACTGCAGTACACTCCTAGTCTCTCCTCTACCAGTATGTCAGGAAGTTTATCCGGGGTGACAGGTCTATCTGCCAACACCGGACCCAGTCCTCCAGTCATTCTACCTAACCAACAACCCTTCCAACCCTTCCAGATTGGTTCACAGATGATTACTCCACAGGAGTCAAGGGTAAGTAAAGCCTAATCTATTGTCAGACAACAAAATTGTGAATTTATTCCAAAATTAAATGTCAATACTTAACACATAAACAATGGTTGTCGATTACAAAATTTGAAGCTTGAAAGGTTAGGAAATGGATCTTGTGAAAAAAGTATCTCCTTGATGCAGTACAAAATGTATTTTCAAAAAGGATGTAAAATGCTTGTTTATATGTACTTTTGAAATCTTCAGTATATTTGTACAATAAAACTTTGCCACACAGTTTCTTTGAACTGAAGGTCTAATCTTAATTGATGTGATCTTGAATGGTCAACTTTTTGTGTGAATTACAAAGAACCCCATAATATGATCATATCGCTCCTTTTCTTCAAAAGCCTTGTATCTGCAGCTTAAAACAAGCTGCAGATACGAGGTTTTTGCAGAAAAGTGAAAATATAATGAATATTCAATGAATGAGTACTTGCTTTCCTTTGATATTTAATTTACGTAAATAATGTTTGATTTTGTACCTCTTATGCCGCATTATCAAAAGATTGGGGGCATATTGTTGTACCATTTTCTGTCCGAAAACTTATAAACGTGAAATTTTAATATGACAGCATTGGTGTTTAATGAACAAGCGTATCTTGTTTTATCCTTGCAGTTGAGCCAGACAACATTTGGTTTCAATGTATCCCAGTTACAAACTCCACATGTGCAACAGCCGTACACACAACAGAACTTGTTCCTACCTGCCACACCCACGCAGCCTGACCCATATCAACAAGCACAACAGGTGCCCTCCTTCCCCCGTAACCCACCCCAGCCGTACGGACAGACACCGGCGCAACAGAACACAATCATCGTGTCGGCCGCGACCACGTCACAGATGTCATCCGCCATCAAACCTCCTACACAGAATACTTTTGGTTAGTTGTTTTGATTTAATTGGAATATTTAATCTTTTGAATGAGTATATTAACCTATTACCAAACGGCAAAATTTTCCACTTGTCCAAATCCAAAGATGTTGCAGACGACAATTTCAAGTTTGTAAAATTTTGAAAATCTTGGCATTTTTGGTTAGAAAATATTGTGGGAAATGAAGAAATTGCTTGTCACAAGCAATTTCTTCATTTTCCACAATGTTTTCCAAAGCCTTTATCTTGAAGGGCGTCAAAAAGCGTCAATGTTTGGTAATGGGTTAATCTAATCTCCATATAGTCTTTGCTATTGAGTGGGATGTAAAACAGAAAAACACATAATTGAATTAATTTCATGTTATTGACCGAGTTAAATCTTATGGTAGTCCAGAATTGAATGCAATCATAATATAATTTTTTCACGTGCAGGCCCTGATTGTGACATCCTTGATTCTGAGCTTGAATAGCTTAGTCGATCATGGGGTCAAGGGATTGAACCACAGCTCAGCCAAATTACTTTCTGACATTTGACAAAAGATTATATGAATAACATTCATTTCATATTCATACCATTTAGGCGACACTGTAAATATAAGGCGTTGGAACCTTCCACCGCAGAATGTTTAGTACATCACCTGAATAGTTCTGATGTTCGCCTGAATCTCATTAAGGGGGGACTACCTTAAACCTCATTCAATCCATGAATCTTCTCTAACCCATTACAGGTAGCCAGCTACCCAACAAGAATCTTGGACACAACAACTTGCCATACGGTCAGGCAGGATTGAGTAGTGCCACCATCCAACCTTCACCACAGATGTCATTTATAACACTGGACCCCAACAGTCAACTGTTTAGTACCAACCCCATTATAGGCTCATCACAGAATCAAAACAGCTCACAACTCATTGGATCAATTATGCAACAGAGGTAAGAACAATACATTGTCTGTGTTACTGCAAAATCTTGTAACTCCAGCTTTTAATCAAGCTGGAGTTACAAGGTTTTGCGATAACACGGACGACCTACTACATACTTGCTTCAAGAAGCGGGTTTGAATTCCATGATTAACATTTGAGTTTGATCAAGCGATTGCTTGCTTCAGTGGTCAAGTTATTATAATAACCGCGTCTGATGCAAAACATTAGTTGTATTTAGAAATTGTATAGGAGGCAACCTACCAGGCTAGAATCATTGCAGTTGATTGATTAGATTACAGAAAGATCACTATAGATCTCTGCTGAGCGCACATTATCAAGAGCAAGAACCTTGGGTATGCTTTAGTGTACACAGATGAAACTGACATGCTCTCTAAAACAATAGAGGTGATGTTAATAAGCTTAAAATTAGAATCACATTTACCTCAAACATAAATCTTTGGATCTTCTTTCATTTGAGACAAGTGAAAAATTTTATGGTTTTGTAAAGGCCAAATGATATTGTGTTACAAATGGCCGAACATTTTCTTTATATTTGGCTTCATCAAATCAGTTCTAAAAAGCTTGTTGGTCATGTAGCTGTTGTTAAGGCATTTTTAGCTCACCTGAGCAGGAAGTGCTCAAGGTGAGGTATTGTGATCTATCAGTGCCCGGCGTCCGTCTGTCCGTCATGGTGTCAACAATTTCTTTAAACGACATCTCCTAAACTACTGGGTCAAAATCAACCAAACTTGGCAGAAATGTTCCTTGGGTGGTCCCTTACAAAAATTGCTAAAATAATTGAAATCCATGAAAAACTCAGGTTGCCGTGGCATCGGAAAATGGGAAATTTCACAAAAGCTCAACAATTTCATTAAACAACATCTCCTTAACTTCTGGGTGACATCGGGAAATGGGAAATTTCACAAAAGCTCAACAATTTCTTTAAACGACATCTCCTCCTTAACTTCTGGGTCAAAATCAACCAAATTTGGCAGAAATGTTCCTTGGGTAGTCCCTTATAAAAACTGCTAAAAGAATTGAAAAACTCTGGTTGCCGTGGCATCGGAAAATGGGAATTTTCACAAAAGCTCAACAACTTCTTTTAACGACACCTCCTTAACTTCAAAATCAACCAAACTTGGCAGTAATGTTCATTGTGTGGTCCCTTATAAAAATTGCTAAAAGAATTGAAATCAATGAAAAACTCTGGTTGCTGCAGCATCAGAAAATGGGAAATATCATAAAAGCTCATCCATTTCTGTAAACAACATCTCCTTAACTACATTGCCAAATTCTTCTCTGGGACCACAATGCGTAACATATGCAAAGTTATTTTGCATTATTAAAACATTACTCAGGTGAGAAATCTAGGGCCCTCAGGGTCCTCTTGTTGAGCACAGTGGAGGAAATGTTACCTGTAGTTCATCTTTTGTATTTCAGACCAGCTGGGTTACAGATACAGACACCATCATCATTCTATCAACAAGCCCAACAGAACCCCGCCCCTCTACAACAAACTGGATTCTTCCCTCAACAACCAAACACAAGCATTCAGGTAAATAGTACACAGCTTAGTGATTTGAAACTTTGAATTTAACCCATTACCACACAGTGACTCTTTTTGACTCCTCAAAGTTAAAAGGCTTTGGAAAACAGTGTGGAAAATGAAGAAATTGCTTGTGACAAGCAATTTCTTCATTTTCCACAATGTTTTCCGCCCCAAAAGACCTGAAAATTAAAAATTCTATTCACTTGAAATTGTCGTCTGCTAGATCTTTCAATTTGGACCAGCCTAAAATTTTGTCATTTGGTAATGGGTTAATTATCGGAAAAAATAAACTTAATGCTTCTACAATTGAACTCTTCAAAGTGCTCTCAGATCATGCCTTTCCACACTCAATCACAATTTAGTGTGCAGCTTAGTTGTTTTGTCTCTGCCACTACAATGGTGGGTAAAATTATACTTCAGACAGATGTTGCCGAGCCCGGATAGCTCAGTCGGTTACGTCGGAGTCTGTCAATCCAGGGGTCTCGAGTTCGAACCCCGGCTCGGCCAGTATCCATTCTGACATTTGACAAAAGTCATTTGTCTCTCACCAATGGGTGTGAATCATCTATGTGAGAGAGCAGCTGGAGGCTCGGTTTGGATATTGTGGTTGTACTGGTGCGAGAAATACCAGGAACCCATGGTTAGGTGCTCCAGCCGCCGCAATATGACCCTGGTAGTTGAAAACGGCGTAAAACCCCAATAAACTCAAACTCAGACAGATGTTGAAAATTATGCTATAGAAAAAGAAAAACAACAAACAAACAAAAATCAAAAGAGAAAATGCTGGTTGTCCGCAATTTTTCCTTCAGGTTTCTAAAGTCTTCCGTACCAGGGATGTGATACTCTGGGTTTGAGACAAATTGTTTGAGAAAATGTTAATACAGATAAATTGAACGTTTTTGCAAGTTTATCCCCTATATACAAAACCAGAAGAAACCAATTAACTTTTGTTTTGTATTGACAGTTTGGAGGTAGCAACACCATCAAGCTGGGTGGCCATGATGTCACATTCCAGCCCTCCATGTTGGCTAACCCGCTTAAGTGGGATGAGCCATAGGAAGTTTGTAAAGATTTTGTGGTAGTACTGGTGAGAGAAGTACCAGGAATCCATGGTTAGGTGCTCCAGCCTCTATATGAACAAAACATTGTCTAATCCATTCGAACAACAAGATTTGGGCCCGTCCAAATTCAAAGGTTTATCACTCGCCAAAAGTTATCAGACTGCTTAAATGCAAATTTGCTTTGATATCGTGCAAAATATTGAAGAAAAGGGAGAAAATGCTGGTAATCAGCATTTTCTTCCTTTTCCTCAATATTTTCCCAAGCTTTAACTCCATGGTAGGGATGTGTTAAATGGAGTTTAATCCCTTTCAAACCAATTAACTTCTGTTTTGTATTGACAGTTTGGAGGTAGCAACACCATCAAGCTGGGTGGCCATGATGTCACGTTCCAGCCCTCAATGCTGGCTAACCCGCTTCAACAACAGCCCCAGGCACCATCCCAGAACCAAGCCCCCAACAACACACCCACGGGGCCGCCACCCTTCAACCTCACCTTCGGGGCTCAGACTCTGAACCTTCCCCTACAACCCTCTGCACCCTTACCCCCCGGTCAGCAGCTAGGCATGAGCCATGGGAAGCCGGGAAGCTTCACGTCACAGACTCAAGTGTCACCTGTTCCTAATGCACCAGTAAGTAACTACCCTCAGACCTAAAGATAAGAGGGGGTGAAGGCTTGTAAAAAGCAAAATATTATTAATTGTAGATCAAACCCTATATTTTGTGTACTCATTGGAATCGTCTCAACAAGACGATTCAAATAAGTACCCACAATATAGGGTTTGGATTTTGGATAACAAATTTAGAATGTCTTCAACCCACTTTTATCAGCGGCCTCTCCTGTGTTGCTTGTTGTGATCCCAGCTTCTTGTGTATATCCTCGTTTGTTTGGTTATAAGCAAAAGTTTACATTAAGATGCTCTTGAAGTAGATAGAATATATACATGTTGAGCCCGAAAGAATGGGTAGTGCCTAGGAAATGTATTTTTATATTGCCTCAATGATTTCTAAGGTAAATGAGGAAAAAAAAAACCCTAACAGTTTTGTAAAAAAAGGAATGTTTGAATCAAAACAAGTTTATGCAGCCAGCACACGCTCACATCATTATAGAAGCTTTCCATGTTTCCTTGGACAGTTAGCTTGCATTTGTAATCATACCCCAAAGTACCTCTGCATTCTATTTGCTCTTTTTTTACTCCCACTTTTCATGTAGAACCCATGTATACATTTTTCTGTAGCTACTGCAATGTGGCAATGTTTCCTAAGCCCTTTTCCAAATTTTACTAACTTATGAACATAGAGGGGAGAATCAACAGAAGTGACCGACAGCCAGTATACAATAAGATTAGCCTGCACATACAAAAATAGATATTTCTGTGACAAGTCTGAAAAATTGTTGAATATTTTTATAACCCAAAACAAACAATCTTAATAAATAGAATTATACCTGTTGCCAAAGTTAATTCAGTAACTCCTATTTTGTGTTACAGTTAAAGACCTCCCCCAACACCATTAACAACACAAGTTCAGCCATCACAACTACAGCCCCTATACCAGGACAGAACGTCAACTCTAAACCGTTCACATCTCAGCTTACCAGGAACAACCCAAAACAAACATTAACAATCTTGTTAAATAGGAATATATGTTCTGCTATACCTTTAAAAGACCATATTTATTCAGTAACTCCTATTTTGTGTTACAGTTGAAGACGTCCCCCAACACCATTAACAACACAAGTTCAGCCATCACGACTACAGCCCCTATACCAGGACAGAACGTCAACTCTAAACCGTTCACATCTCAGCTGACGAGGAACAACCCGCCCCCACCCACGGCACCTCCAGCACAGCCACCCCAGGTCAACAACATCAACAACATGCCGGCACAGCCGGCTGGTCTGGGAAACAACCTTGGAGCACAGAGGTTTCCCACCATCAACTTTAGCTCGGCAATGCCACCAATATCTGCCACTCAGCAGTTTAACAATAAATTTAACAACTTTATGGCACAGTCCTTCCAGACAGGTGAGAATTGTTTTATATTAAAAACGCCATAATGTAACCCGCAAATAAATATCCTATCGACTACTGTGGGGATTCGATCGTAGGACCTCTCACACCCTAAGCGAACACTCTACCACGTCGCTATGTATGGCGAGATATTGTAAGTGCACTTTACACTACACCCGGCTACAATAACTAAAGCTTGGTGTAGTTAAAGCCTTGGCGAACATAACCAGCAACATGTGATACAATAAAAACATGGTAAAATAAATTCATTTAAACCTTTCCTAAACAATGTTTTAGATCCATTCAACTTGTAAGGATTTTCCATAAACAAATTTACAAAACCTCAAAATTTTGATTAAGCTGAGATGAAAATATTTAGGGAATAGGAGAAGAGGAATGCTGATCATCACTTAGATGAATACTGGCAAAGCCAAGTCTGTAATTGAAATAAGAAGTTTAGAATGCCTTTTATCTCTTCTTATCTGTTGCTTTCCATACACTTTTAACACATTCACAAATAAGAACTGCTTTTGATGTGGGAAAACATTGAGGCAAAAGGAGAAAATGCTGTAAACCAATTTGTGTCAATATTTTCTGTGTTGATAAATTCCCAAAGTGACCACTTTTGATGCCCAACAAAATAAAAGCTTTTGAAAACATGGAAAAGGAAGAAATAGTGTGTGACAAGCAGTTTCCTCATTTCTCACAATATTTTTTTCAACATTTAAACACCAAAAAAAAATTTAAAGTCCATGCACTTGATATTGTCATCTGCAACAACTGTCCATTTGGACAATTCTAAAATGTTGCCATCTTGTAAAAGGTTAAAGTTTTGTTGTTTGGGAAATGATTATAACTGATATCTGTATTCCAGGCCCAGTTCGACCACAGATGATGCTGAGTAACGTCATGAGGCCTCCATTACCTCCTGCCTCCTTCCCCAACCCGATACAGCGTCCAGGCGTACAGAACATGCAGCCGTCACGACCTCCCCCGCCCACACGACCCGTACGACCCATCACAACACCCCCCGTCAACACCATACCCCCACCACTCCCGGCCGTCATCCCACAAGTCAATACGACCAACATCATCAACCAGAAAGCGAAGGCTAGACAGGAGCTGCTGGCACATACACAGAGCTTCCTTAATCCAAACAACAAACCCAGGGTGAAAACGAAAGTAGAGGTCTCGGCGAATGATGCCAAATCTACGTCTCCAGCTTCTGGTGATGGGAAAACGCAGGAAATTAAATTATCCGAGAAGAAGTAAAGGAGTTTTAGACTGGATTGATCTGACGGAAAATGGAGATGTACTTACTGAAGACTTTATAAAAACTTAAACTTCATATTGAGTGTGGCTTAGTTTAAAATTGTTTTAAATGCAAATATGTTTGTATGCATTTACCATAATTTTATGCGAAGCCTTCAATATATGTTAAATGTGTTCTTGTAATTGCTTTATGCAAAGTAACATTAACTTACAGGACTCAATTTATCCTTTGACACTTACTAGAAGAGAATAGCAAATTTCAGTAAAAAAAGATAGACACTAACATTAATCTTGAAGGTCTCTTAGGTAGTGATTTAGTGAAAGAATTGAATAGTCATGAACTTATGTGTCAATTCATAATATTACATGGACTGAAATATATAATTACTACGATTAGATGAACTGATCCTGAATAGGTTCTGTTTAAAGTTGTGAGATTGATTAATTGGGAATGGTTTTGAATATATAAGAAAGGCAATTAGCCGCAACATTAGGAAAGAAGGAAAATAAATCTCACATTGCTTCTAGTTAGTTAAAACTTATGTGAAGTTAGATTGATTAGGTATTGAATGAATGACAGTCATTTATATCCCATACTTTTAGTTCCTTGATTTTAGGAGTTAAAGTTGTATTGCTAAATTTTAACAAAAACAAGCCGACTGTGTTGAATAAGGTCAGACTGCATGTATGTGCAGGCTGACCTTATTTCATACTGCCTGTCTTGGAGATGGAAAAAGGTTAGACCAAGCTTGAGTGCAATGACAAGGGTCACCACTTAGATATTTGTTACAGGAATTAGATAAGCCATAGCGGATGTGTAAATATGGAATGAAGGCAAAATGTAGGCAAATTGCCTGGCCATTATTGTAAATAAGTTCATGAAAAGGTACTGTAGTTGTTAGAATGTAGTTTGATATGTTTTGTACATTTGTTAACTATTTATTAAATTCATCTGTATATATAATCATCGGATCATTTGCATATGTAAATAAACCATTACACACTTCATTTTATAGGTTGGAAACTAAATGTAGGAAATATAGCTTGAAGAAGCTACAGTTACTGCATTTTGGTTGCCAACCTGCTATCTGTAAATATGGTAGATTGATGGGTCATTGGTAAACTATTGTAAATGCTTACAATTTTGTTGCGCTTACCAGAGTTTTGCACTGATCCATCAAATTTTTGTACTGGGGATATTTATCAATAGTATCAAATTGTTTTTTTAGATCCCTGGATCTTTAATCTGTAACCATTCTTTTTCCTTAGTTATGTAACAAGCTATCTGATTGGTGTAGATAAATGTCTTAGCCAATCTGATTGAACATAATAATGATGAAACATTGATATTGAGTTTATAAATCTAGAATAATGTCTGAATGGCGGGATGTTGGATTGATCACAAAACCTGAATACTTTAATCAATCTGATAGCCTGAGGAAATAAGGATAAAAAACAATTTGAAATTACTTGATGAATATTTTCCTAGTCTTGTTAAATTCAGAAAGGTAATTAAGAATGATCAGTTTGAATTTAAACTAGATATTTGTACAATTGAGGGACTCTAAAAGTATGGGATCATAAATGATTTGAAAAGATTGGTTGTTATAGTAAAGGGACATGTGTTGCCTTTGAAATGAATTTGTGCTTCCTATAATGAATGTTTTAGATGGCAGGAGTATGTGTAAGCTATAGGGTCAGCTTGTTGCCTTTAGAAGGCAAGAATAGTTGCAAATATGCCATGATTCAATCATAGAATGATGCATGTACACAATTATGAAGAACCTGAACCCTACTTTGTTCACAGAACACAGAGGGCATCTGCATGGATTGAGAGGTATTATGAAAGGATGTAGGAGTTGTTTTATCAATGCTGAAGTAGTTTTATAAAGATAAACAAATGATGGACAAGCAATACTGTGTAATATGTGCTTGAATAGCACAACACAGAAAATATAGGATGATATAGATACCATTTAAGGAAAGCTGACTTTTTAGAGCCTTCATTGAAAGAGTTGAGGCTTTGCTTTAATAAGTCCCATTCCTAACTCTTGACCAAGATAGGCGATTTAATTTGCTGTCCAAGTATAAAGTAACAAAAGAAAATACCTGAAACGATTTGCACATGATTGTTGTATTCATACTAAAAACTGATGGAAATAGTCTAGTAATGCACAATTAAGATGGCAGAATTGAAGTCATTTGGGGGATGGAAATATTTTTGTTAACAATGTTTTAATACATTGCATTTGAAGCTCAAAAACTAATGATTATTGATGCTCAAGACAAACGAATAAATGATAGATCTGGGAAAATGAGCAAGAGCTTAAGAAAATCATTGGGAGGGAAATATATTTTATTTGGGATAGATATATTTAAGTTGCTGGTGAAACGGTGTTATGGGTTTTTGTACCCAAAGTTTATTTTAAACCCTGTGTCAGGTCTTCATGTCTTTATTGCCCCATAGACTGGAGGCTGTTCATAGGGAACCTTTTATGAGCATGTAATTGTTGGTATGTAATTAAAATGATGTAACTAAAGCTTAAACAAGATGTTGTTACAGCGTTTTGGTTGCTTACCAAAAACATGAGATGTAGTTTTGCCTGTGTGCCCCTAGGTGTAACTGCATGTTCATGTTTACAATATATGAATGTAATTATAGTGCAAGTACAAATACATAGTATTTAACTTGCAATGTTAGTGCATTCATCTATTCATTTATTTGCTGTGGTCTATTTACCACATTGTGTTATTCTAAAACCTCGTAACTGCAGCTTTAATCAAGCTGTAGTTAGGAGGTTTTAGAATAACACTGATATATCAAGCTGTGTTTATATAACATTTGTCTTCTTTCTCTCAACATTCATCAATACTGCTTTTCATTGTAGTGTTTCAACTTTCAAGCAATACAAGCTAAAAATTGATTTATTTATTCCTATCAGCTTGTTGATGCCCATGATATTGTGGCTTTGCAACGAAATCCTTGTAACTGCAGCTTGTTAAAAGCTGCAGGTACAAGGTTTTCAATGAAAAGCAGCGATATGAAAAAGATCGTTTATCATGAATGATCAATGATCAAAATCAAAGGGTTGATGATTTGTCATAAATTTGAGTGTGATGCTGTATTGAGTGCAGATTTCTTTAATATTTAGCACCAATGTATTTGGATGGATAAATGCAACACTATTGTAACTGTATCATGTTTCATACATGGGCTTACAATAGTCTTGCAGTTATCTCTCGATTTCACTGTATTTGGGTTTGCACAGGGACAATATACTTTTGTTATCCGGGCGCAGTCACACATTGTCATGCACAAAACTTTTAAGTGTATGTATAACTCTATAGTGCACTTAGAATAGGAAAATATTTTATCCAGTGAAACATGTCATAATTTCTGACAAACAAAAGTAGTTCGTGGGTGTTGTTATAAAACCTTGTAACTATGGCTTGATTCAAGCCGTAGTTACAAGATTTTAAAACAACACCGATGACTTATCAAAACATAAATGTAAACCCAGTCTATTTTTAGCACAAAATTAATTGCTATTGGTTTTGTGTTGGCCATTTTGATAGTGCTGTATCATCTCTGCATTGCAAGACTGCTAAAGCAATAAAAGTTAATGTCTTTTGTCGTTGAACCCGTCACTCAATCTGGGTTTGGATTTTACTCACAATGCACTCACAGTTTTGAAATCTCTAGAACTGCATTTCAAAGAATCATAAAGCACATGTCATTGGGTGAATGCAACATTGTTGTAAGTGATTATGTCTTTATATCACTGCTTTTCATTGAAAACCTCGTATCTGCAGCTTGTTTTAAGCTGCAGATACTAGGCTTTTGTTGACAATATTATGATGTATTATGAACACTTGGAATACTATTACATTCTCTTGCTGATATGTTGACCCTGTTTATTCGATTGTCCTTTGGGCTCCTATTGCAAGACTTATTTGATTAAATGACCCAATGTCACAAATTGAAAGTAGAATTCATGATCTGCAAAGGAAAGGTTTGGAATGCATTAGAAAAAGGTAATGCCGCTATCCACCAGTTTAAAGGATTTCTGTGTTGAAACAAATGTTTTCATTTCTCTATTCCAAATATGTTTGTGGTAATGGGTAAAATCAAAATTTACTCCCTATCATTCTAATTTTGTTGAGAATAAGTCTTGCCAATAAGCACTTACTTTGTTGTAGGTGATTTCTGTTTCAATGTGTGTCTGTCCTTTAGTATTTACTATTTAGTTCAAATGTAACATTTTGCGGTTTCTCATCTTCGGAAGACATGTTCTAGTCTTCCCGTTTCTCCTTTTCCTTTATCATTTTATTTGTTTAATACTTTAATATTTGTCATTTAGTGTCATAATTTTGTTGAACTTCATTCAGTGTTTCTCCACAAGTATTGCTTATAAAAAACATTATGGTCTGCCTGAGAATGTGCATGCATGTTTGGGACTCATTCCCTGATCAATCTTTGTATATAAATCATTTCTCATTGAAAAAAGGCACAGATCAAGTGAATAGTTTCATTTGATTATGATCATCTTTTAACTATTACAAAAAAAAAGTATGCAATGTTACTTATTCACCAATTTATCTAAAACATTTAGAATTCTAATTGCATTGTTGAACAATCAATTTGTACAAATATATCGTCGGTGAGGAGTCAAAACCTCGTAACTCCAGCTTTTTCAAGCTGTAGTTACGAGGTTTTGACTCCCCACCAACGATATTCTTGGCTGTATTGGAACTTGCTTGTCTGTTGCAAGACGAGCTAGTAATGTTGCTCAAGATCAGGCTGTGTATTTGTAGACTGATCTCTATGTGTACTACCTGTCAAAGCTTATATCTGCTGTTAGCCTGAGAAATTGAGTGATCCATTTTGAAAAAGGAATTCTAAATGAAATAAGATTTGTTTGTGAATTTATTTAAAAATTACGGATACTGCTTATTTCCTAAAGAATGATTTGACTGTTTATAAATGCAGTTGCATTGTAAGTAAATCCATGTATATTTTAAGTATCAGGGAATAGTTCTCTTTATGTGTAAATGAAAATATAGTCATGAATGGTTCCACATGCATGATTTTTCATTGTAAGATAAAAGTTGTTTTGGTAACTTAGTGGCCAAAACAGTATTAAATGTGTTTTCACTACATTTGTTTTGTGAGCACATTTCTCGTGTATGGTCGGTTAAGACTTACAGATCATAGTGTTTTTCTATCAAAAATGGCTTGTATATTTATGCAATCTTGAGGATTGAAAAGAAATTCATTAAACCATTGCGTTGTTTTTGTAATGTACATAATATATGAAACAAGAGGACAATTCTTGGTCATACACTTGTCGGGGTATTTTAAGTGAGAATAAAAGTTGAGGCAAATTGAAATGTAAAAGCTGGGTTTATTTACATGAATTTTACATGCTTTCAATAATTAGAAATTTCCTACAGTATTGAATTCATTGTGGGATGATTAAAGTCTATGTTTCATAATTTGGGGGTTTCATGCAAAAGTATTGAAACTACTCGAAGTTAAATGCTATTACAATAGTTTTATGATAAAACCCTCAAACTATGAAAGGTTTATTCATAACAATAAATTTGGAGGATAGGATAAAGAAAGAAGTTTTATCCTATATGAACATTGGTCATCTTGGAATGCTTTATGTTCAATGGATAGATGTATTAGTTGTAATGCTGACATGAATATAGTGTGCCATGTTAGCCGTTTCTTTATGTTTATACTTTATTTATTTTGTACAGAAAACGAAGAAGTTAGTGATTTTAATGAAATTTAAGATCACCACACAGTCTGGACATTAGAAGTGAAAGCATATTGTTTTCACAGCCGCATATTTTACTGACATTAAACTTATAATTGCATGGGTGAAAGTTTTCAGGCATATGCCTGAAGTTCAGCTTTTTGAGTATTCCAAAATGCCCCATATTCTCGATTTTTACTATATAAATACAGACTTTTCCAGGTTTTCAGGTTTTTCAAAATTTTCAACTTTTACCCCTGTAATTGGCGACATTCGAAAGAGAAGTAACTTCAGCTTATTCAAAGCTGCAGGTACATCATTTTCTAATGTTGTCGATGTAATACTACATATCTCTTGAATCCTAAAATGGTTCTCTTTGACAAATTTTATTTTCACACTGCTGTAAAAATGTTTCAAGAATCAAAGGGGGTAGTGGAACACTATTTTAAGTGCATAACATTTTAAAACTGCACTTCAAATGGTTGTGTACTAATCCAATAGTTCCAACAATCATAGCTCATGATATATGACCTGGTAGAGTATTTCTAGCAATTAGCTAGAGATGCTCTGCCAGGTCATTCATCATGAGCTATACCACCTGAATAAGAATTTTTGTACTCTTGCATGTTTCATTGATTACAAAATGTTTACATTTAACCCATTACCACAGTGACTCTTTTTGACTCCCCACAAAAAAATGGCTATGGAAAACATTGTGGAAAATGAAGAAATTGCTTGTGACAAGCAATTTCTTCATTTCCCACAATATTTTCCATACAAAATGATTAAAAAATGTACTTTTTCATTCATTTTTAGTTGTCATCTGCAACTTTGAATTTGGACAAGTCAAAATTTTGTCGTTTGGTAATGGGTTAAAGGCTGTCAACACATACTAGTAATAGATTTGAGCCAGGATCTGGAAAAAGGGGCCTTATAGTGTTTGAGATTACCATGCTTCCAGATCAGCCTGTGTCTGAAAGTATGCTGATCAGGATCCATGCTGCTCTCTTATCCCTTTCCCAAAGGACAAAATTATAGGGTAATCCACTTCAAAAACTGCATCAAGAGACAAAATGGATGTAGGTAAAGATATGTTTTGTGTAAAATATGGCACAGAAAATATTGAGACAAAAGGAGAAACTGCTGGTTATCAGCAGTTTCTTCTTTTGTTTCAATGTTTTCCCAAGGCTTTTGTATTAGGGACGTCAAAACCAGGTCTTGTTTGGGAAGGGTTAAAGTGTCTTCAGGCCATGAAGAAGCTATTAGATAGAGAACATAGTGGCTCCTGATCAGACTGTGTGTATGCACAGGCTGATCTGGATCCATGATGATCTCAAATGACACAGGGGACTTTTTCTCCAGATCCGGGCTCAATTATTTATAATTATCTATAGAACTCCAGACATAGCTCTATCTTTTCACATAGTACAATGTATTTGTTCTCAATATTTGTTTGAAAAATTTTATGTCATGTGAGGATTGTTGGGCTGTTGTCACGGTAACAGGTTGAAAATGGGTGTATTTTAAGGCTATATGCTTCCTTGATCATGTCCGAGAAACTTTGATCTTAAAGATGAAATTGGTAATAGCTCACAATAAATGGTCTGTGAGAGTATCCCCTTGCTAATAGCTTCGGATGCTATGCCAGATCATTTATCATGAGCTAAACCAATAACAACATTCTTAAAATGTTTTGGCATGCAGGTGAGAGTGGATTAAAAGCTTCATATATTAGCACTACAATTTCTAGAATACCGAGTGAAACTAGTGCAAAATAAATGTAAGTTCATTGGATACAAACATATTTGAAATTAAGAAATTGACAGGTATCTATTATGGGATGGTTGTATATGGCGTTTAAAGTTCTGCATCCTTTCTTAATTTGTTACCATGGAAACTGTCTGAAGATATTTCATATTTTAATAAAGAGAGGTTCAACTGACATGACATCTTGAAGTATTTATTTAGAACCTTGTTAGCGAGACAGGACTTTATGTCCTGGGAGCTAATTTCACAGCCCTAGTGTCTGCGCCCCGTCCCGTCTTCAAAAACTTTAACCTGGTCTATATCTCAGGCACGGTTAGAGATAAAGCCTTGATACTTCACACATGGATACCTCCTGCCAAGGTCTTTCATTTGGGACCATGACCTAGTTACCTTGACCTTGGAGTTTGACCTACTTTTAAAAAACTTTAACCTGGCTTATATCTGATGTAATATTGATAAAGCCTTGATATTTCTTACATTGATACCCCTGCCATGACCTTTCATTTGGGACCATGACCCTTGACCTTGTAAACTTGACCGTGGAAATTGACCTACTTTTTAAAAAAACTTTAACCTGGTCATAATTTTAGGCACTTTAAGAGATAGAGCCTTTATATTTCATCCATATATGCCCCCTGCCAAGACCTTTCATTTGGGACCCATGACCTTTGACCTCTTGACCTTGCAGTTGACCGGTTTTGTGATAAGCTCCTGTATAGCTACGTTGTTCGCGTGCAACTCTAATGTTACAATATTCCTCCTAAAACTTGGAAGTAAAACGTGATAATGCCCTCACATTGAAGCTTCAAATGTTCCCCCAACAGTCAAGTTGTCATCAAATTTGTGTGTGACTGGGCTTTTTGGTTTGATACATGTCAACTACAACTTCACATTCTACGAGGAGCTCTGCTTTCCATGATTATACCATCCAGCTACAAAGTAGAGGGTAGAAGTATGTAGATTTCCCATCCGAAGAAAATGCTGGTAAATCGAGAAATGGATTTAACCCTTTACAAAACAAGACCTGTTTTTTAAGTTCCTAAGATGAAGAACTTGTGAAAACATTGAAACAAAAGAAGAAAATGCTGGTAACCAGCATTTTCTACTTATGTCTCAATATTTTCTATGCTGTTTTGTACTCAAACCGTGTCTTTACCGACATCAATTTGCCATCTGCAGCATCTGGACTACCCCAAAAGTTTGTTGTTTGTGAAAGGGTTAAAAAACATCGCCGATTTATCGTAGCTCTGATGGCTACCAAATCACATGACACATTATAGGCCTATTGAGTACTATGGCGACAGATAGGAGAAACCATTCCATTTCCAAAATGTGTTTTGCACACGGTACTAAAGACGTGAGACGATTCATTCATAGTTTGCTGATCTGATAAGGCGTTACATAACGTTAATGTTCGTCAAATACATTGTAACTGCTACTTTGAGCAACCTGTAGTTACAGGACGTTTGAAGAAAACCGACGATGTCCAAGTATAATAGATATACGTCGGCTGAATTTTCTTTTTTAAATCCAAAACCGGACACAGGCAAAGGTAAAATTTCTCATATCTATGGTCGGAATGTTATTTCAAAGTGCGAGTTAATAACCCATTACTACACAGTGACGCATTTTGACGCCCAACAAGATAAAGGTTTAGGAAAACATCATGGAAAATGAAGAAATTGCTTGTGACAAGCAATTTCTTCATTTCCCACAATGTTTTCTACCCCCAAAGTTGTAAAATTTTGAAATTTCAACACATTGAAATTGTCGTCTGCAACTTCTTTCAATTTGGACAAACTTAAAATTTTGTCGTTTGGTAATTGGTTAAAAACTAGTACTGCAAGTGCATGCCGAGTGCTTTTGGGATAATACCTTTCATCTCTAGACTATTCGAAAAATGGTAGCGTATTCGGGACATCTGTGGTTTGAAACTTTGCACATACTTTTGTTAAATGTATGGTCACATACACCAGTCCGAGTCCACATCACGGCCGGTGCACGTGTAAAACAGAGGACCCATGCAGTATAATTTTGGACGTTGCGTGTGTACGCGATATGGACTCGGAATCGAATTTTAACCGGGCCTTAACAGTTATTTAGTACAATTGGCACTCTTTGAGTCGAAGTTAAAATACCCGACATATCCATCCGTAATGAAACACATCGGATTCACACATGAAAGCGAAAGATCAAGTTCTGATAAATGGCAAACAGAGAATGTGAAAAGACGCAAGAAATTCGCTGGATTTTTTGGGTTGTTTTAATAGGCCCGGTCCCACTGCACATTCGGATGCAAAGAGGATATAAAACGTACAAAAAATCTTGCTTTCCGTTAGACGTCTCTTGCCATCCGTTGGAAGTCTCTTGCCATCCTATGTGTACTTATTGCATACGTTTTATCCAACGGGCATCCGTCAACCGTAATTTCATCCGCGCAAGAAGTTTTGAGCTGCACAAAACTTTACGAACGGGTGAATTTTCCGTCGTGAACGACATAAATCCGCAATACATACTGTCCAACAAGGTTAACCCGGGACAACTTAATTTTCGTGCGCAAAGTCCGTTAGTTGAGCGTCTTATCAAAACAAAGCCGAAGTGGGGTCATTACATAATGCAGATGTCTCGGGTTAATCTTGCTGGACAATACGAGCAACAGACGTTCTATATCCGTTATCAGTCCGTTGTATCATTTCTTCATCCTATACATGCTATAGGCATCCTTGAAACTCAAATCAACCGAAACTGAAAAGGGTTTGATAGGGGAACGATAAGGTACATGGAACGTCTATACATCGTTAGCAGCACGGAAATAGAAAGGATGTAACCATATGCAGTATACAAATGGAAAAAAGAGTTTTTTTTTTATCTGGGATGTACTCCGTATATTTAGCTGACATCCGCTCCCACTCGCCAGGCTTCCCACGAACATCCGTGTAACATCCCTGCTATATACTACTGACGTGCTCTCTTCTCCGTTATATTTTCGCCATTTTCTAAAGCGGATGAAAACGGATGGTACCACTACCGAAAGTTTGCTCGTCCGATGTGTCCATTTTGCCAATCGGCCAGTGGGACCGGGCCTTTAAACAAAACGTGATAAAAAAGTTATTGACGAGCCAACTGTACCCATATGAAAATTTGAATCATCTAAAATGTGCCACGTGATTCCCCAACATGTGACAGATATTGTCGCTTTTCAACGAGGTTTTTGTTGAAAAGCAGCGATACTTTTCTTTTTTACGCATTTGCTGGTGACTTTTAATCCGTGATTAGACCTATATAATCATATGAGACAAATAAATAGGCCAGTTTTTGGTGGAATCTAGTTCAAATATGTTTGTAGGCCTATCGTAGATTTTTAGACTGGTCCAAAATTAAAAGGTGTCACAGATTAAAATTTCAAGTGAATGGGATTTACTTGTTTAGTCTTTCTGTGTAGAAAACATTGTGGGAAATGAAAAAGAAGTGCTTGTAACGCGCACTTTCTCCATTTTCAACAATGTTTTCCAAAGTCTTTATCTTGTTTGGCGTCAAAAGCATCATTAGGTGGGATGGAATATGCAAGACTCGACCTATTACCATACTTTACGAATAGGCTACTTTGTTCCGGATCAAAATACCTCGTTTGAAATTTCGGATCTCTCAATCTGATCCAAATCTATAAATACTGCATAAACACTGGTGGTGAACTCGGCCAAAGCGAGGAACGTTTTTTCGCGAATGATGTATTCCGTCTGTGTTGTTATAAAATCTCGTAACTACGGCTTCGATAAAGCCGTAGTTACGAGATTTTATAACAGCACCGACGGTTTGTCAATACAAAACAGTAAACCCGGTCTATTTTTAGATCAAATTCATTGTGATTAGAAAAAAATATCTATAAGCTCATAGTTAAATGCAAAATATCTATACCATGTTGTAGCAAAAAAACAGCCCTCGCTATGGCCGAGTTCACTACCAGTGATAAATCTACTTCAAAATAAAGTAAAAAGCCCTGTATCACACGTACATCTTTACGTCCACGTCGTGTCCAAAAACACGTTCCACGCGTTACTTTATCATGAAACTATCTCTTGGCTAGGCATACTTCCAAAGCATCTCCACGGCGGCAAATTACGTGACATTACATTTTCAATATTCAAGATCTATTATAGCGGACTAGAATTGACCTGGCAGAGCATTCCGTTCGATTAGCATGGGCTGCTCTGCCAGGTCATTTATCACGATCGAGGTATACACTATCGTAATACATCCAGCAAAAACTGGTGTTTTTAACAACCGAAATTAAATTTGCCAAGTAAATCTGTTGACAAAATTATTGACGATTTCCTGATATTGTTGTTTTACGTGATTCCCCACTGATCTCGATAAGGAATATTAAGGCTCATTTGCGACATTTGTTAAACTTAACGTTGCCACATATTTTGTATCTTATTTCTTGTTTCGCGTAGGATGCAAGCGATTTCCGTCTTTCTAGCCATCGTTCTGTGTGTGAGGGAGACAACCGCTGCAGACTGCGCATGCGCCACCGTGAACGTGCACGTGCGTGATGGCGCGGGTGTGTCACACACGATATTGTCGACGTTGATCGGCGGACATTGTTTGACGTTTAAAGGAAACCGACAGACGGCCAGCGGGTCTTCATGGGTCAATGTGGATTACAACGGGAAGGTAGAAAAAGATTATCTGTTTTAACTCATTAAGGTAGTCCATTCCAAATGAGATTCACGCAACGTCGATCTTTCATGTTACGTCTTTAAGATTCGTCACGTATCCGAATCTATTCGGGGGACGTGGTAAACATTCGGCGGCGGAACGTTCCACTGCTGAATGTTTACGACGTCGCCCGAATGATTGTAATTCCGACGTCGCGTGAATCAGATTAGGGAAGGACTACTTTACAACCGGTCAGTGTGGCTTAATGTGTATTCTTACCAAATGCCTGGCCACCAGTGCATGTTATGGATGTTACCTTTGTAGTTTGGTATTCCGTCAATAAGCCAATGTCGGACGTAGGCGGGGCTAGGTTGTACACTCAGGTAGGCCCTAGGCATAATTTGCAAAGATGTCGATGTTCAAAACCTCGCCCTTAACTAATACAGAATTCAAGGCACGTTCTTCATAGCAGTTTAAGCCATTTAGTCCGACAGAACTTTTGCGATGAGATACACACAACCAACTTTTACATTTCTGTACTCTTTGTTAAAGGAGAACCTGCTATGCTGCCGAAAATGCAAATGGCACAAAAATTACAAACCAGAAATAACGTATGAAATTGCCAACCTGAAGGGGTAGATAATTTATGACCAGTGAAAACAGGCATCGAGCTCAATTATGTGTTAAAATCCAAGTCAATGAATAACGTGCGGATCCGTTTTTATTGTCCTTGTTTTTGTTTTGTAACGGTTACTATGTTATCTATGCTCAGCGAGATTCAGCACACCGTGCAACCGGCTGCGTCGAGAGTCAGCGAGAGTCAGCGAAGACATAATTCGGCATCTGATGTTAGGTGCATGGTAGGTCAAATTAATTTACTTTTATAAATAAACGAACAGATCTTTGGTATTCTATAGTTGATAAATACGCGTATAAATGTTCAGCGCTTCTACAAAATAAACCTTTCCATGCATCCATCGCAAATAAGGTCATTAATAATTCCGGTGGTTTCCTACAAACAGTTACGAAATTTGACTTCGTGGTCGATCGCACATCTATCAATATGTGCCAATTGATCTTGTACACGAATAAAGTTTAATCATTCAGCGATATATCTTCCAAATTTGAAGCCATATTTCCAAACAATCGCTGACTCTCGTCTGTCTTCGACGTAGCCGGTTGTACGGTGTGTTCAATTGAAATACCGCGGGGGGGGGTGTCTCGTTGACCTTGACATTGTCTCATTTTGAAGTAAAAATAGAATCTGTAAACACGCTTGTAAAGGATTGATCTATAGCAAAGGAAAGATAGCCTAGTTATTCGCCGTGATTTAGGTTTTTATGCATTGCAAATCGTTTTTCCATGTACAAATATGAGTTCCCGAATAGTTCGGAAGCATAAAAATCTAGCATGGGCCCCTTTAAGTCAAATTGTGTCAGAAATGACATGGTATCATTATATCCTTCAAACCCTGAAACTAGAGCTTCAGTTACATGGGTTTGGATAAAACCACTATTTATAAGGCCTACTAGAGGTGATATTCAGCAACCAATCGAATTACGAGTTTATCTTCCAAATTACATAACAATCCTTCCGATTGGCCGAGACATATGTACCGTCCGATTAGATGGATTGTTACGTAAAGTTCCTGCAGAAAATAGTTTTAAAAAGAAATGTTGCCGAACACGACCCAAGCACAATAGGGAACGATTATACTTATAAAATTAACCGTGACGTAATTTCGGACAAACTAATGTATTTCGTAGGTGTTGTTATAAAATCTCGTAACTACGGCTTGGTTCGACCGTTGATCAATACCTAACTGTAATTCATTCCCATTTTTGCAGGATGGTTGGATACACGAAGGTTACGTGCGTATCTCCCCATGTGCCGGGTCTACCTCATCATCATCCAGTAACGTTCAGTTACCCGGATGTCCGACCATCATAACACGTGCATGCACACTGCCAGTCTATTTTTAGCACAAAATTCATTTCTATTTTTGTAGCATGGTTGGATACACGAAGTTTACGTGCTTATCTCCCCGTGTGTCGGGTCTACCTCCTCCTCCTCTAGCAACGTACAGCTACCCGGATGTCCGACCATCATAACACGTGCATGCAGAAAACCAGTCTATTTTTAGCACAAAATTAATTTCTTTTTTTTTCTGCAGGATGGTTGGATACACGAAGGTTACGTCCGTATCTCCCCGTGTGCCGGGTCTTCCTCCTCCTCCTCCTCCAGTAACGTCCAGTTACCCGGATGTCCGACCATCATAACACGTGCGGAGTGGGGAGCACGTGCACCGTCCACAACACTCGGACACCTGCCAGCCACACCTAAATACATGTTTTTACATCACGGAGCGTCGGCACCCTGCTTCACGAAGACGGACTGTATTCATAAAGTACAACAGTATCAGAATTACCACATGGACGGACATCGTAAGAAGAACCAGTATTTTTCTCAAAAGTTTTTGGAACGAACCCGAAACTGGGCAAAGTGCACACTCTTTTACCATTCTGATACGTCTGTTTTCGTGATTGTCGATAATAGGGCAGGCGTTAATTTTGAGAAATGCGTACTTTTGAATTGGAAATTGTTTTCGTGGCTATTTCAGACACGTTACACGAATATTTACATGTAGAATACATTTGCAATATATAATCTGTGTTGAATATATTTTAAAAAGCTTTAAATAAGAAATTACAACAACAACAACAACAACAACAACAACAACAACAACAACAACAACAACAACAACAACAACAACACAAACTGGTAACCTGTGATCTAATCTTTTGAGTATTTTCCAAGTAGAATTTAGGGGAAATGACATTTTATGCATTGAGAACCATTTTCAGAGCAAGACATGAACAGCAGCTTTCGAATTGGAACATTCCAAATGTGCTGTCTAAGAAATGATACGAAGAATGTTGTTAGCTTGTTATTCCTAACAATGTATTACTTTATGTTTCCTACCCGGCCGCGGCTAATACCCTTTCTGACAAAATTGTCACCCACCAATGGGTTTGAAATCGTTAACCTAAGTGGGCGAGCAGCTTGAGGCTCGGTAAGGGTGTTGTGGTAGTACTGGTTTGAGAAACAACAGGAATCCATGGGTAGGTGCTCCAGCCGCCGCGATATGACCCTGGTAGTTGAGAACGGCGTAAAACCCCAATAAACTCAAACTTTATGTTTCCTTTCTAGACTGGTCTGATATAGGCTATAGTTTTGTGGTAGGCGAGGATGGGAATGTGTACGAGGCCCGAGGCTGGGACAAGATCGGGGCACATACAAAGGGATATAACAGTGTCGGACTCGGTATGTATCTTACATATTGGTTGTTAAATGTATAGTATGTATAATATAGAGATTATATTCACGAGGCCAGATGCTGGGACAAGATCGGTGCTTATACATATGGATATAACAGTGTCGGACTTGTTATGTATCTAACATATTGGTTGTTTAATGTATAATATATAGATTATATTTACGAGGGTCGAGGCTAGGATAAGATCGGGGCACATACAAATAAAAGGGATATAACAGTGTGGGACTTGGTATGTATCTAACATATTGGTTGTTCAATGTATAATATAGAAATTATATTTACGAGGGTCGAGGCTGGGATAAGATTGGGGCACATACAAAGGGATATAACAGTGTGGGACTCGGTATGTTTTCTGTTTTTGTGTGTTATTTAAAAAAGGTGTTCCCTCGTGGTTTGCCATTCTTTTAACCACGATTCTGAGTTATGCAAAACAGTGTGTAATTCATTAGACGATTCCAATGATGTGTTTTAAAAACAATTAACGATATTTTGTATTTTGAAAAAAACCCTGAACATATACAACAACATATAGGCCTATCGTCGCATTATTTCGAGCACATCTTAACTTCAGCTTGTTTTAAGCTGCAGCTAAAAGGTTTTCGAAGAAAAAGCGACGATAAAATCCCCGAAACTATTATATCTTTTTAGCAGTGGCTGTATGACATCATTTTAGATTTAGCTCTATGGTGACATTTATAATTTACTTTTTTCAGCAATTTGCGTCATCGGTGATTTCACAGACCATTTGCCGAACGACAAGGCTCTGAATGCCGTAAAACAGATGATCGACTGCGCAGCCGCAAACAGAAAGATAACCAGCACGTACACACTGCGCGGTCACCGCGATGTGGGATCAACCGCGTGTCCGGGAACCAAATATTATGAACTCATTCGAACATGGCCGCATTATTGATTTTTTCGTTTCGGAATTGTAATATTTTGAGTTAGGCTATTAGATAAAGAAATAAAAAGCGTCAAGTTCGGATGTTACTGTCTAGATTTGATTGGTTTAGAATATCTTACGGGAAAAGGAGGACTACTTTCGCTGCGGGAATTTCAAACGCAATTAGCCCATAGCTGCCGATATGGTTTATTCGATGATTGGCCGAGAGAGACGATTTTGTTCTATAAAGTTACAGTGGACGGGCAGGGCAGAAATGGAAAATGCCATATAAATCTAAACTGATTTCCACATCAATTTGTTTAATTTTAACACAAGATTTCAAGATTTTCAAGATTTCAAGATTTTAATAAGATCATGACCTCTAACCGAGGTATAGATCAATAAACCAATAACTAACAAAACAATATGACAAACATTTTAGAGAAAGCCTCAAAGAAGACACAAAAAAGACAATCTGAGTAGCATGGAAAATACTAGATCTATGAAGTAAATGAAATATGTTAACCAGACCTACTGGTATCCTCTATCTATCAAGGCCCATCAGCAGTAAATGTAGTCATAGGGCACATGAAAAATTTAGGAAAATATATTTACTGGTAAACATCATTTAGTTTTAAGCTTGAGTTTTTGTGTATCAAACAATACAGGCTCAGATGGGAAGCCACGCTGAGTAGCATCCCATCCGAACCAGCATTGTTCTCCAATGCCCATTAACGAAATACTAGACCAGGATAGAAAATTAGTTTAATGGTTTAATAAAGAACACCCATCTCTCCTCTAAAAAAAGCAAAAAACAGTCAAGCATCTAGGCCGACACCAGCCAACATTAACTTCATCAACTAGTGTCCATCTAGTGCTACAGTGCGAACAAAGAGGAGAGATAAGTGGTCCACCATTCTAATGACACCAGGAGCTCTGTTCTGGTTCACTGTTCAATAATATTATAAATGACATGATATCAACCCTTTCCCCAGCAGCAAAATTTTAGGATTGTTCAATTTCAGAGATGTTGCTGACGACAAAATGAATGTTGAAAGAGTGAAATTTGTGTACAATAAAGCACTGAAAACATTGTGGCAAAAGAAGAAAATGCTGATCATCAGCATTATCTTCCCCTGCCTCAATGCTTTCACAAGCATATTCAATTAGGGTATAAAACCAGGTTCTGCTGGGAAAAAAAAAAAAAAAAAAAAAAAAAAAAAAAAAAAAAAAAAAACCACTTGGTATTCTTTCTTATCTTCATTGTATCGAGATAAAGGGTCAAATTTGAAATAAATAATACCAGGCATGTAGTTTCGGTTTGGATTCTTTTCAATCAAGAAATCACCAGTTACATTGAAATGTCGCAACTAATAGTTGCTCAAGCTGTAGTTACGACTTTTTTGAGCGTTATCAAAGATATGTCACGAGATATAAAGGGCGGATCTTCCATTTTCTGAAAATCAACTGCGAACATGTCGCGATGATAAGGCCCGGTCATATACAATTCGGCGTCCACATCGCGTGTACATCATGCCTTAAATAGCAATGAATTTTGTGCTTAAAATGGATTTGGTTTACCGTTATGTTTTGATAAACCGTCGGTGTTGTTAAAAATCTCGTAGCTACGGCTTGAATCAAGCCGTAGTTACGAGATTTTATAACAACACCCACGACATTCCATTATTTGTCCGAAATTACGTCACAGTTAACAAGATAAAATCGTTCCCTATTACACTGCACGGGTCCCCTGTTTTAGACGTGCTACGGCCGTAATGTGGATGCGAAATGGTATATGTGACCAGGCCTTTTGGCTAAAAATTTGTCCCAAATCATTCAAAAATTTATGCTCATGTAACATTTTCCCGACACAGTTAATAGACTGAAGGCATAGTCACATGTTAACACAAACCCACGTCCGCATCACGACCGGAGCACGCCCAAAATGTGTTTTTGGACGCGATGTGGACGCGATGTGGACGTGGTATGGACGTGAAATTGTAGGCGACCAGGGGCCCGTATTATCAACGATCGTACGATTATTTTTTGCCTAAGCATAGCTTACGATAAATGACCTGGCAGGAGCAGCCCATGCTAATCGATAGAAAAGCTCTGCCAGGTCGTTTATCGTGAGCTATACTTGTAACAATAAATCTAATTGGCCCAGTCTGATTTCTCGTAAAGTCAGATGTTTTGTTACACGTGGTCGTAAGATCGTTTAATAATACGGGCCCCATGTCTTTACTCAAAATGAATGGGGGTCGCAGGTGAAACCAAATCTAATTCATTGAAAAAAAAAAAAAAAAAAAAATCGAACTGGAAGAAAGGCCATTACGGCATTTGAGACCAACATGGATCCAGATCAGCCTGTGTAAACACACAGTCTGATCTGGGCATAATTATGATGGTCTCTTATAACTTCTTATGACTTTTAACAAAGTTCTGCACATTAGGCCTGTTGTGCAACATTGATCCCTATGGTGGTGAATCACGTAACAACAACAACAACAACAACAGCAGCAACAACAAACAACAGCAGCAACAACAAACAACAGCAGCAACAACAAACAAACAACAACAACAACAATAACAACGACGACAACAACAACAACAACAACGACGACAACAATTACAGATTTTTTTTATGATTTTGTTAATACGTGACCGATTTTAAATTGGTTTGAAGAGGAATATGTGCAAAAATGTCAGGGATGTGTTTTGTGTGATGGATTATTCAAACAGCACATAATGAAACAGTTATTAACGAGAAACAACATCATGTTTGCTCGCCAATAATTTCGTATCATGTGGGCATATTTTTTAAGAGGCCCACCCAGTAAGCAACATTTTGAGTCCACTGTCTCTGTAAATACAACTGTAAAGCTGCTGCAGGGTGCGTGACCGTGCCCATCGTGTACAACTGATGACGTCCTAGTCGGCCATGATGACAGCTATAAATATCCTCCAATATACATCGATCTACGAACTCTCGGCTTTTTCTGGTTGGACTAGTAGCCACCAACAGCCATAAGTGCCAATCACGTTCAGGCAGACCGATGACGTCACGTAGGAATTCCATCCAATCGGCGTCCGTGCTGAAAACTTTCAAAATGATGTTCTCTTTTATCAGAAAGAGAAGACCATCCATGTTATACGTTATATTTGTATTTGAGACGCGATAAAATGAACTTATCAGTATTGTTATCCGTATAGTAATACCTTTTGCTCTAAAATCGTTGTGAAGTTTGATTAATGCATCGCTGCACTGCCTGCAAGGCGAGTAACTCTGTACCATGTCTAATTTGTACACTGTTCCTGTAGCATTTTCAGCATGTAAATTTTCATCTTTAAGCATGTGAGTTTCAACGTGTTCAGGGCTTGTAGAAAAACTAGACATTTTCTTCCATTCATGTGACTGCCCGTCCACTGTTATTTTATAGAACAAAATTGTCTCTCTCGGCCAATCGTCTCGTAAACCATACCGACAGCTATTTGCAAAACGCGTTTGAAATTCCCACAGAGAAAGTTGTCCTTGAGCCATCGGTCTTCGTTCGTCACAACTCGGTTATTTCCGTAAATCATGAATAAAACTATATGAAAATAATTATTTTCCGAATTATTGTACACACCGCAAATAAAAATGCCGTCTTTCAATGCATTATAACTTTGGATAGATTATAATGTCTTTAAAACCGAAACAAGGAAACTCAATATCAATAATTTAGATAGTCTGGTTCCCTGCCGTACTATGTATTTTAGTACGTCAGCACTCACTAAAAATGGCCGCCCCAGTTGGGTGATTTGATTACACAGATAAAGAGCAAAGTCCATGAATTTTGAGAGCAAAGATATGACATTTATGAAATAGATAGTTTTCGGTATACTTTTAACACTAGCAGTAACAGTTTTAAATGATCATCACGCTAACCTGAAGTAAAGCGAAATTAAATTTGAAATTATGTACACGAAAACTTTATTATGGCAATTTTGGGACTTCACTACTAGTTGACTGATTAGCCAGTGGTACAGCGTCTGACTTCTGTTCCAGAGATCTAGAGTTCGAATCCCCCGTTGGATATATGTTTTTCTTCTACTATTTGAAAATAAATTTACACAATAATACATTTTGTCAAACCAAACTATTCTAGAAATCGCTAAGATGCGATTAAAGCATTGTTGGTAATTGTGTTTTTATTACGTCTTTGCAATCTCTAGAACCATTTCGTCGCATTGTTTTTAAAGTTCACTAACTATATTTTTACAAAAAATTCTATATTTGGCATCGTTGTGTTCGTATTTTTATGATCTATCTCCTGAACACCAGATATCGTCGATTTGTGGGCTGTTTTTTGAGGAATCGCGTATGCATATTGTTTTACCTCCTGATTTTCCCTTCATGTTGATCTAAATTTTATCCTAAGTCCAGAACATAGAGCAGTCTGTGCTTGAAAATTTCTCTCGTCCAATGAAAATAAGAATAAAAAACACGTGACCTGTTATGTGACACAAACACGAATTCCGATTACAAAATGTGAACAATCGATTTCTATTGAAGATTTTTATAATATGTACGTACATATATATGTTAGCAAGTCAATCGTTAACAATTTCAAATGCAATTTTAATCAATGGCCGTTCACAATAACACTCTATGCGTGCCGGCATTCTGATTAACAGTCCTCGATGGGTAGAATAGCCGGATAATTTAAAAAAAAAAATGTAATTGAAATTGATTTTGGCACACACTTGCTTCGTCAGGTAGATTTTTTTCAGCCATAACTCATGTAGCCATTATAAAAAGCAAACTATATTTCTTTTGAACGAAAATGATACGATTTTGTTGCAACTTAAATATATGTAGACTAGAGTCTGTATCCTTTACGATGCCATAAAAAGTTTAAATCAATATGTACTCGAATATTTTTTTACTTTATCTAGAACAAATGCCACCGGTTCATAATACAACCGAATGCGTTGTCTCATTTCTAAGACAAAACGACGATTTGTCACTTTTATGAATACCATTTAATTAGTAAGGTGGGCCTATATAGCAAATAGTGCTGTTCCGTGCTAATTTGATCTATCTCCTTTAAAAGTGAGAAATGTGTTAAAAATACAAAAAATGCTCTCCAAACAGAAATCTGATTTTTCTCAAACACGTTCCATCATTTCTTATCAAATTATACATGTGGATCGATGAGGTTATTTCATACGGTCATGCAAAATTTCGTTCAATTTCGAGCAAAGATAAAAAAGTTATGAAGGTCTGAATCTTTAAAGTCGATTTTCTCGGAAAAGTGTTTTTGGTAATTAGCGCACCTTAAAAAACGAGGCGACGATTTGGTTTTGAAAAAAGTAAAAAAGGGAGTGACTAAAAAACGTACCAGACCTAGGATTCGAACCAGATACCTCTAGAATACAAATATGACGCTCTACCACTGAGCTAATCGGAATACTGGTAGTCAAGGAATCAAAAAAAAAAAAAAAAAAAAAAAAAAAAAAAAAAAAAAAAAAAAAAAAAAAAAAAAACTGTTACTGTTAGTGTTAAAATATACCGAAAACTATCTATGTATATTTCATAGGTGTCGTATCTTTGCTCTTAAAGTTGGCGGACTTTGTTCTTTGTCTTTGTAGTTAAATCACCCCCACTGGATGCCGCCATTGTTAGTGTGTGCCTGACCCAATAACGCAGTATTAGAGGCAGGTAAACCAGACTATAATTCAGACTGAGTTCATTTGGAAAGCTAGTCTCGTTCACTGTCGTACTATGCACGTCAGGCACTCAGTAGCACAGTTTCACATTTTTTCTTGGAAAGACCACCGAACCTACATTGTACTTGATGAAATAATTATGTTGAAGCCCGGGCGTCCAGGCCGCAGCCTGGTTACGCGCCTGATGTCCATCAAAGTGTTATCTTCGAGTTTGTTTTTTCCTCTTTAGAAGGTCGAAATCAGGAATTGTCTGAGAAGAGGTCTATCGCAAAGTTGAGTCCTTCCAAGTTAACGCTTATGTGAGAATAGCATAATCAATGCAGTCGCCTTTAAACAAAAACTTCGTAACTACAGCTTTAAAGTGACATTTCACATTTATTTGTACATAAATTTTACTTTTATTTTATTTAAAAGAGCATGTTTTCTTATGAAATTTCAAGCCAAAATATTGAACCGTTTACGAGAAATATATACTTTTGTGCTAAAATTAAACAAATTGTTGTGGACAACAGTTCAGATTTATATAGAATTTGTCATTTCTGTCTCAACTTTAAAGGCGTATTTTTCGTTTATAAAAAACAACTTCAAAAAACTGATAGTATTTCTATGCATTAGAATAAACAATCTTTGCATCAAGGCATACTTTTAAAAATGAAATAAATGTGAAATGTCACTTTAAACAAACTACAGTTACGATGTTTATGATGAAAAACGACGATTTATGAAAGCAAATAAATGCTGATGATAAGCTACGTTTCATTTTCTCTCAATATTCTACGCTATATTGTAAGCTTTCTGCTTTGATATTGATTAATAATTTTGCCATTTACAGCACGAATTCTAATATTTCCTTGTTTGGAAAACTACCAAAAGAAATATTTTTTTGAGATCACATTTCATAGCGGGGAATCACTTAACACATTATCGATAATGTTTCAATAAATCTTTTATATGAAACTGGGCCATAATACGACACTGGGTCACGTTTAACCCTTTCCCAAACAAGACCTTGTTTGACGTCCCTGATAGAAAAGACTTGGGAAAACATTGAGACAAAAAAAGAAACTGCTGATGACCAGCAGTTTCTCCTTTTGTCTCAATATTTTCTGTGCCATATTTTACACAAATTCTTTCTTTAATACTTTCCATTTTGTCATTTGTGGCAGTTTTTAAGTGGATCACCTTAAAATTTTGCCGTTTTGAAAAGGGTTAAAATAAGATTATCGAATGATTTTCCACAGTTGTTGTTGTTGTTGTTGTTGTTGTACCACGTGATCCCCCGCTAGGATTGATACAAATAGGTCTTTACATTATCAAGTCTGATCAAAATGTGCGGTTCGCCCACCAGTGTCTCTTGCTATCTCGGCTAGAGTCCACGAATCGTGGTCTACTGAAGAATAACGTCTTTAACCCTTTCCCTACCGACCAAAAATTTAACGTTTCCAATTAGAAATATACTGCAGGTGTCAAGCTGGATGTTGATAAATGGTGTCACTCCTCAACGAAACAGGCCTATCAAATATATAGTAAAATGGGTCAATTTGGCAGCTTCTAGCTCCTCTCAGAAGTCTTTGTGGCACCTTTTACTTAGTCTGCCTGACAGACCATTTCTTTGTCTTTAATTTACTACCAAGAAAGTGGTACCAATAGCACCATCAGCTAAAATCACGCACCCGTGAACACAGCCACCCTTGAAATTTGCCATCTATTTCGGGATCTGCATGTGACACACCCCCATGAAAGGTCACGACCGCGCAAGAAACTAGTTCCCAACAAATTCATTAAAACACATCCTAGCAGTACACTGATGGTCTGCCAGTGTACAGAACCACATTTCATGCATCTGCCTATTCTATAGACACAGAATCAATGCAACAAAAGGAGCGAATCCATTTTTGACGGAACTATGTTTGTATACTACGACCCGGAAGCATTTCCCGTTGTGGAGTGTCTCCAAATGCAGAATTTGTGTAAAATATAGCACAGAAAATAGGCCTATTGAGACAAAAGGAGAAACTGCTGGTTATCAGCAGTTTCTTCTTTTGTGTCATTCAATGTTTTCCCAAGCCATTTCTATTAGGGACGTCAAAACCAGGTCTTGTTTGGGTAAGGGTTAATTACTGTGTAGCTGTTTCATTTCTTGTATTAGGTAAGAGAAAGAAAATATTGTTCTGTTTGCATTAGAAGTACTCTCAAATTTGAGTATTAATCTAATTTAAAAAATGGGACTATTTTTTCAAACCTTCTATTTTTCCTATCGTTATTTATCATATTCTTCCGCAGTCCATGACAGAGGCGAAATGAAAGAGCTTCTGTGAAAGAGAATGATATATAATTTCAATTATGAACTTACATTGGGATCAACAAAAATAGTCAATTGCCATCTTTTAAAATCAATATCGAGCAAAATTGGATGCGTCGAATTTCGGATATCACGAGGAATTTTGACAGCCCCCTGACTTCGACACAACGAGTGTTGTTGACTGTTTTTTAAAACTATTTTACCCATGACGTTGAGATAAAGGGATACATATAATTTGACTTTAATTTACCATGTATACAGTTTCGGTTTCGATTCTTTTAATTTTTGAATGACGAGAAAACACTTTTATAAATGCAGTATACCCTTTAAAAAGCACCTGATAAAAAGTTGTTGACGTCCGAGCAAACGAAATTGTGTTTGCTTGTCAATATTTTTTTAAGGTGTTGTTTAAAAGATTCACCACATCCAACATATCAATGACATTTCTTAACCTCCTCGGCTTCAAACCAAATCCAATGTGGTCACGCATTAACATATCTTTAAAGCCTTCCTGCAATTATTGTTGTTGTAATTAACCGCCTTGCTAGCTGTGGTCCCTTTAACCCATTACCAAACGGCAAAATTTTGGACAAATTCCAAATTCAAAGGTGTTGCAGACGACAACTAAAATGAATGAAAAAGTTCGTTTTTATCATTTTGTATGGAAAATACTGTGGTAAATGAAGAAATTGCTTGTCACAAGCAATTTCTTCATTTTCCACAAAGTTTTCCATAGCCAGTTTCTTTTGGGGAGTCAAAAAGAGTCACTGTGTGGTAATGGGTTAATAATGCACGATCAATTTTACCTAGGCCCTCTTATTACGTAGAACTACTTTCGGTTACAATTTTTGAAAAAGCATGATAACCGACTTAAAGTTAAGCTGCAGTCACACATAGCCGGTTTTCGATACAGGTCCACACGGAATTAAAACCGTATCGACCCGTTTCAACCTTTATTGACTCGTATCGCGACCCGTTTAGATTCCATGTGCGGTTTGTGAGAACGATACGGCTGCGAACATGTTTTGATCAGGTTCAAAAATTCGACACAGATTTCAATTCCGTGTGCGGCAACCTGGTTCATACCGCATCGATCCATTTCAACCCGTAACTACCTATATCGTATACCGTATCTCATTTTGTACCGAATAACGACCTTATGTCTAGCGGTACTATGTACGTGAACTGAATGGAAATGATAAAAACCGTGTTGACGAACGAGTTTGAGACTTGAGTCCAACAAATGCTCCATTGCAACGGCGATACGATGCGGGCCAGTCTTGGTAGTATTGACGAGATACGTCGTCGATTTATCGACATATCGGCCGACGTAAACAGCGATTTTTGTATGAACGGGTTTTGGTCGCATCGGGGGAATTTTTGGCGATTAGTTTGAGAACCATCGTCAATTGATCGCCGACTTTAACGACGAAAGTAGTATTTTTGTATGATCGGTGAGGTGTCGGCCTTTCCAGTTACAACCAACCGATCAATCGGTGGCTTTCTCACGTTTGAATATGTCGGTAAAGTGTCTATGATTACTCGACTTTTTACATATCGTCAAAGTGAAGTGTCTTGACTCATTTACCATGTCATAAATTGAAGGAGACAAATTTTCGACATCTCGCAGAACCTGATTCGATACACTGCATAGTGTTCCCGGTCGGGTCTCGTTTGACGACGTGCATACCACCTGCTTACTCGCGGAGAATAAGAAATAGCCAACGCTTCTGTAAAGGCGTCACATTTATGTGACTGATCGACAAACCGTTTAATTCAAAATACTATTTCTAGCTCTGCACACAATCTTATACCGATGATTCCTTGCTCGGCCAGGTGTCGGCCACAACACACCGTCATGTCATCGGCATATCAACGTCTTAACATCATTTGTGAAGTTAAACGCGTGCTGCAAATCACCGACCAAATGAAATAGCCAGATTAATTGCGTCTTCTTTATGTAGCCGCTTGACAAATAGAAATAACAATAATATTAATAATATTAATAATGATAATAATGATGATGGTGATAATAATAATAATAATAATAATAATAATAATAATAATAATAATAATAATAATAATAATAATAATAATAATAATAATAATAATAATAATAATAATAATAATAATAATACCAAGAGGACCATGATGGTCCTATATCGCTCACCTGAACCAAACTGATATGAGCAACACTTTTTTTCAATTCAATTGATATAATGACTTTAAGACTACAAACTAACTTATGGTCGATAACAAAGTGAAAATCAAATTCATCCAAGATCTTATGGTCCCCAACATTGGGTCCAAGATTTGTCTTGATTGGTCAATAATAGTAGATTCTAGAGTTTAAACAAGGTCGAAAAGGGCAATTTTGTCAAATTCAAGGGCACATAACTCTCAACTTTCGCCTCAGTTCAGACTGAAAATCCTACTCATCCAAGATCGTATGGTCCCCAACATTGTGTATAAGTTTTGTCTTGATTAATAATTGTAGATTCTAGAGTGTAAACAAGGTTAAAAACAGCCAAAAATGGCAATTTTGTCATATTAAAGGGCAAATAACTCCAAATAATCTAAGATCTTATGGTCCCCTAAAAAGTTTTGTCTTGATTGATTGATGATTGTAGATTCTAGAGTGTAAACAAGGTTGAAAACAGGTTAAAATGGCAATTTTGTCAAATTCAAGGGTATATAACTCTCAACTTTCTGATCAGATCAGACTGCAAATAGAACTCATCCAAGATCTAATGGTCCTCAACATTGTGTTGAAGTTTTGTCTTGATTGAATAATAATTGTAGATTCTAGAGTGTAAACAAGGTCGAAAACAGCCGAAAATGGCAATTTTGTCGAATTCAAGGGCACATAACTCATGACTTTCTGGTCTGATCATAACCAAAATCAAACTCGTCCAAGATCTAATTGTCATAACATACATTGTGTCCAAGTCTAATCTTGATTGGTAAATATTTGTAGATGCTAGAGTGTTAACAAAGTCAAAACTAGCTATTTTTCGCATTTAAGGGCAGATAACTCCGGACTTTCTGGTCCGATCAGACCAAAAATCGAACTCATCCGAGAACTTATGGTCAAACATATTTTGACCAAGTTATGTCAACATTCTATTTGTGGATGCTAGAGTGTTAACACTAAATTGTTGACAGACGGACGGACGGACGGACGACGTGCACAAAGCGACCACAATAGCTCACCTTGAGCACTTCGTGCTCAGGTGAGCTAATAATACATAAAGGCAATTTACGACACACGAAAATGGTAGATACGGTTTTTGTTTCTGATCGAAAGGGGTCCGTAGGGATCAATACGGTGAGAAACGGGTCAACGCAGGTGGTGATACGGTTTGGAAATCCGTGTAGATTTTTGTACAAGATCAAAAACTTCCTGAAACCATATCATCGCCCCGAAATTCACACGGAATTGATTCGGGTTACGATACGGGCCTATAAGGGTTTACACGGGTCGACACGGTTTTTAATTCCGTGTGGATCCGTATCGAAAACCGGCTATGTGTGAATGCGATATTATAATTTGCCACCAAGTTTATTTCAATATCCGTGCACGGAAGTGTCATATTCCGTGTGGACCCGTGTGGACCTGTGTACCTAGTCCGTACAAACCCTTATTGACCCGCAGCTACATATATTTATAATATTCAGTCCTACCCGTGTCGACCCGTATCGACCCTTACCAACCCGTACCTTGCTTTCTGAAATTCGTATTGAAAAAACTTATCTTGCCGTATCAACCCGTGGAGTATGCAAATCACCCCTAATTCCGTAGCAAAACCGTACACGGTTTATGAGAAAAAAACCGGTTCGTCACCCGGCTATGTGTGACCGCAGCTTTAATATTATGACAATTATGTCAATATAAACTTTCACTCTGCATGTACGCATTTGTGCTTTAATAATTGTCGAAAACCGATTAGAATTTGAATAGTTTCGATCTAAAATAAACGAAAAGAAACAATATATCTAACCAACAAACAAACATAAAACATGACAAACATTTAGGTACGAAACTAAAACTAACGACATCGACATCACCACCACCAAAAGCTAATAAAAACAAACATCACCAACAACATAACTCCAGGATAACATGTACGGCTATTTTCGATGTCCGGATTGTAACCATCATTGGGAGAGCGCACATGTCTACAGGAAATCAGGCTTCACGGTAAGTCGAATTAATTAACCAATTTCTATTTCACCTCCATGATAGAAAATGGTTGGGAAAAAATTGAGACAAAAGAAGCAAATACTGATAACTGGCTATTTTCGATGTCCGGGTTATAACCATCATTGGGAGAGCTCCCACATTAACAAGGAATCTGGCTTCACGGTACGTCGAATTAATGAACCCGCTCCATAACAAGATCTCATTCTGAAGTCCCTGTTGGAAGTTGCTTGGGAAAACATTGAGACAAAAGAAGAAAATGCTGATCACCAGCATTTTCTCCTTTTGCTTCAATATTTTCTGTGCTATATTGTACACAAAACAGGGAACAAGGACTTCACGGTACGTCGAATCTTAAACCAACCAGTTTCCACGTCCTCGATTACATAGAAAGTGTTTGTGGAAACATTCAAAATAATAATAAAATCACACTCTCCACTCCTTGGTGCCATTTTGTTGTGAGCGGAAATGGAAAGTGGTGAGCACTATACATTGTATTTAGAACTTCGCATCAGATCCATTTACATATCGAGGGCTCAGTGCAGAACTATTGTAACTACATATTTTTCAGAAATTCATTTTTTTTGTATTTTCTGAATCTTTAGGAAGGAATACATCATGTGTTCTAATATTAGGTTTCAATTCTGTATACTTAAAAAGATATTTAGAATTTTAAAAACATTTTTCCTCTTTACCTTTGAGGAAGTCAATAAGTTTTTCCCTCTCCTGTAAAATTTTATAAAATGAAGTTACAATAGTTTTGCACCAATCCCTCGATATATCTAAAAACAGGATTTTTCAAAGTGCGTTTAGACGAACCAAGTGTTCTTTTTGTATTTAATCGTCATTATCACGTTTTGGAAAGTTAAGCATAGGCTACTCTAACTGCGGCTTTAAGGTACACTATCCATTATATGGCCATTTGTAGATTCATACGTGATGTCGGAGTTTTACGGGTGTCGTCGTTAATGTGGCATTTCACATTTATTTCATTTTTTTAAAAGTATGTCTTGATGCAAAGAGTGTTTATTCTAATGCGTAGAAATGCTATCAGTTTTTTTAAATTGTTATTTATAAGCGAAAAATGCGCCTTTAAAGTTGAGACAGAAATGACAAATTCTATATAAACCCGAACTGTTGTCCGAAACAGTTTGTTTAATTTTAGCACGAAAATATATATTTCTCGTAAACTGTTCAATATTTTGACTCGAAATTTTCAGAATTTTCATAAGAAAACATGCTCTTCCAGATATAATAAAAGTAAAATTTATGTAAAAATAATTGTGAAATGTCACTTTAAATGTTCGGTGGTAAAAAATAAGACGAAAAATTCTGCACTTTCTGTTGTCAAATAATTACGACGTCGCCCGAAAAAAATACCGATGTCGTGCGAATCCCAAAATGAATAAATTGCGGGTATTCTACCTTAAGACTCCTCTGTTGTACTTTCAGTATTACAAGCAAAAATGTCAGACATGCAACATCTACTGCTCTCCTTACCGAGTCGAGCCCACAGTTTGTTCTATTTGCGGAAAGCAGTCCCGCTTCTGCACGTGTACCAACAAGAAGAGCGACCCAAACAAGCCACACAGGAGCGAGCTCTGTGAGAAATGTCGCTCGGGAAGACCGTGCAAATACTATTAAACATTATGTATAGGTATAATTCAATAGGGGACAATTTTATCCAGTTAACCGTGACGTAATTTCGGACAAACAAATAGTATTTCGTGGGTGTTGTTATAAAATCTCGAAAGTACGGCTTGACACAAGCCGTAGCTACGAGATTTTTTAACATCACCGACGGTTTATCAAACCATAACGATGAACTGAGTCTATTCTTAGCACAAAATTCATTGCTCAATAATATAATTTAATAATTTCCAAAATAAGCAGGGGGGGGGGGGGCGGGGGACTTTCCTGCAGACAAAAACTTAATAAAGATACCTAGCGAAAAGAAAAAAAAAATGGTTGTGAAAAAAATTAGGACAACGACCTGTGAATGATCAAAGATCAGCGAGTCTAAATTGACGGGGGAAAAGGGATTCCCATTTATAGAAATATGTGACTCGAACCCACCGCCCTGTGATAAATCGACAAAGTAGGCCTACTTATTGGAGAGAGCTACTGTACTGTCACAGACACCGCGGACAGGACGCAAAATGTGGCATTGTTCGCTTTTATTCAGTGGGAAATATGCTTCTCTCCCAAGGACCTCTATGGATAAGGCAAGAGATCTCCCTAAAAGGCTCAGTGCGATCGGTCAATTTTCAAAACTAACAAATTGAGAAACTAAATTAAGCTTTATGGTTAGGAAGATAAATAAATGAAATGAATACAGTTTTTTGCCATTTATAAAGTTCTATAGGTGCAGATATCTCTTGATTTTTGTGCCCACCTAAATAGTTTCATTTTCTTATACTACCGGTATTCATAGACGTAAAACGATGTTTCTTTTTTGTTTTATTTACAATTTATTTTCTACAGATACAAGGATAAATGGTGTTGACATCATATGGCAGCTTTGGTTTTGTCCGTAATGCGCATGCGCATCATTGAAACAACTTTAAAATCGCACTTTCCCACCAAAAACTGAGGAATACCTACCTTCCATGGGCTGGTGAACATCGTTCCATCCATTGACCCAGCTTCCCATTGACATATGTTGTGTCACTTGTCCATATGCTTCCTTGGTAAAAAGGATTTCCTGGGTCACGGGGTGGAACACACTTTTATATTAAAAATAGTGCTCATATACAAATTGCCATATTTTTGGCGGGAAGATTTCGCCTTTAAACTCGTGTCAATGATGCGCATGCGCATTAAGGACAAAACGAAAACTGGTATATGATTTCAACATCAATTGTCCTTACATTTACAGAAAAAATCGTGCTAATAAAATCATAGAAAACTTAATTCTGGTTAAATGTATACCAGTGGGGTAAGAAAATGTAATTTTGGGGGTAGGTACAGAAACCAAGAGTTATCTGTACATGTCGAATCGTTTTGATTGAACAAAATCACTTTTTATAGGATTTAGGTATCCATCTAACAATACATTTTGCATGTTTTGAAAATTGACTTTTCCATTAGAGCCTTTTAGGGAGATTTCTCGCCTTATCCATAGAGGTCCTTTACATGTAGGCCTATTGGAATCTACAGTAACCTTTCGTCGCTGCTCATGATTCGATGTCGAAATAACACCAGCATTATGTTTTCTATTTAATTAACCCTTTCCCAAACGGCAAAAATTGGTACCGTTCTAATTTGAAAGCTGCTGCAGACGACAAATTGTAGGTAGTTAAAGGTAAAATTTGTGTACAATATAGCCAAGAAAATATTGAGACAAATGGAGAAACTGATGGTTATCAGCAGTTTCTTCTTTTGTCTCAATGTTTTCCCATGCCTTTTCTATTAGGGACGTCAAAACCAGGTCTTGTTTGGGAAAGGCTTTTAAAATATCTTACATTTTTTGCATTCGGAAACAAGTATGATTGTGATCTATACATCTTCTGCAATATCTTGTACGTCCCTATTTGTTGTGATTTTCACTCCATTATCAAGAGAAATTGTTTAAATTCAAAAAGTTGATTCGTGTAAATAAAGAATTTAAAAAATGGCTCAAAGAAAATCTAACTTAAGTTTCATAACTGTTTCCAAAACAAGACCTGCTTTTGACATCCATATTAGACTTTTTGTTGGAAAACATTGAAGCAAAAGAAGAAAATGTTGGCGATCAGCATTTTTCCTTTTTGTCTCAATACTTTCTGAGCTACATTGAACACAAACGCCGTTGCGGTGATCGTCCATTTTATTGTCTACAGGAGCTTTCAATTAGAAAATCCTAAAAGTTTTCTGTTTGTTTAACTGTCCGTGTTGACCCCGAAATAGTTATACAAGAAACACAGACACGGATCAGCCTGCATACGCATGCATCCACATATATGTCATCTGCTTATCCATGGATGTTCTTGTCTTAATCATTTAAATGGGTAAAATCTCGAAAGGGATCTTTTGTTCATTTAAGATCAACATGGATTTGAAAGAATCTGTGTTTACATGCATTCTGATCCAAATCAACGTTGTTCCCTAAAGGCGCGTTCCCATTGTCGACCAAATCAACTCGATCGCCTAAATTCCCCGATTAAACCCGATTAAACTCGATCAAATTTATTTACACGACTTCTTCTTTATTTCTTGTCGATTAATTCCCGATCATTTTTGTCGACCACGCTCGATCAGTACTCGATCGCCTGATCGAGCTTGATCGAGTTGATTTGGTCGGCAATGGGAACGTGGCTTAGCAGCTACTAGTATATCATGACTTGTAGTAACTGTATTTTAAGCACAACATGTAGCTTGATCAGACTTCGCCCAGGTAGGCCTACAAACTGATCTGGATCTAATGTTGTCTAAAATTCTTCCAGACCACGGCTTATTTTTGGTGCAGAAAATTATGCAATATACATGTACGTACTCATATTATATCTTTTACAACAATTCTGTCGTCTCATGCACCTTTCAAATTGGAACAGTCTAAAATTTTGCAAAATTTTGAAAGGCCTATTGGGCAAAAGACGGTTCTGAAGAAAGATTTTGTTCAAGATGACGAATGTTGAATAACCCATTTAGTAGATACAAAACACTTCGTGAATCTTCGGGCGTCATCCGTGACAACGGAAATTAACGGTGGGATATCCTCGTCAATTTCCGTTACTACGGATGGCATCCGAAGATGCACAAAGTGTTTCGTAGATAATAATGGGTCGTGGAAAGACATTTCATTCCCATATCATTTTTAGCTCGACTTTTCGAAGAAAACGAGAGCTTATACTGTCACCCGGGCGTCGGCGTCGGTGTTGGCGTCGGCGTTGCAACAAAGGATATTTTTTTTTCAAACATCAATAACTTCCATACTATCAAAGGGATTCAACCCAAACTTGGAATACTTATTCACCATCACACCCTCTACCTTACTATCTGGGCCCATGACCCTGGGACCACTCTATTTTGAGTTATGCCCCCTTTATACCAAGCAACTTAGAAAGTCGAGCGCGCTGTCTTCGGACAGCTCTTGTTAAAAGCATGTTTTGATGCCAAAGGTGGTTTTTCTAATAGGTTTTAATGTTATCCACTTTTTGAAGTTGTTCATGATAAGCCAGAAAAATGCTGTTAAAGTTGTGACGCAAATGGCAAATTCCTTTAACTTAGGGAACTGGAACCATAAAGAAAAAATATTTATTCTTCGTAAACGGCGCTATATCTAAGCTTGAAATTTACATAATTTCATAGAAAAATGTGCTCTTTAAGGTGTAAATAAAGAAAATAATTGAGAAAATATCTATGAAATGTCCCTTTAATTGTTATTATAAATGTAAACTGCCGCTGCATCAGCAAGATCGAAGTCCCCTGAAATGAATAAATTAAGAATAAGATGAGTGAAAATAAAATTCCATGGTTGTCTATTTGTAGACTAATATCTTTTAAATTATGGTTTGTACATTTCATTCGAAATGTGATCGTTCAAAAGGACATACAGCAGTAAATACTATGCCTTTGATCTTTTGTTACAGAGAAAATCATAATAACATAAAATGAGTCTCATAGAAGCTATCTAAACGTTGGCCGGAGCTCTAATTTTGAACTAAATTTCACACACCAAAATAAGCAGTAGGCCTATAATGAAAATTTGATTCTGGAACTAAACACCAAACGCTACATAATTCCTGGATTGCATATCGCTGTTTTTCAACGAAAACCTCGTAACTGCAGCTTGGTTTAAGCTGCAGTTACGAGGTTTTCGTTGAAAAGCGACGATATATGATATTTTAGATCATGACGACAGTAGCCAGAAAATGTTGTAGAGAATATAAATATTGTGCGTCTCCCTGCCATATTCGACATATACATATACCTCACGAGAAATGACCTGGCAGAGCATGCTAATCGAATGGAATGCTGTGCCAGGTCAATTCTCGCCCGCTATACGTGGCGACAAACCTACAGTAACAACAACATACCTAAATTGGTATAACTTGGATCTACCGGATAATGTCCGTACGTCTTTAGTTTAGAGTACAAAATATAGGGTGTTTTCAGGCCATATTTGTCATAAACACAAATGTCTGCCTTCTTCGAGATGACAACACTCCAACCATTATCGTCTGGGCAACCATTGTAATTCTTTAACAGCATAAACTGGCGACCTAAAAGCCTGTAACAAGTATCAAATTGGGAATCCCGTGATACAACAACAGTAATTGAGAGAAAATTAAAAAAAAAGAGGTTAAAACGTGACCGATTTGAGCATGCTTAGCAGAGACGGCGGAGTAAATCTGCTGATAAAATTTTTTGACAAAGACATAGATTTTATTTTATTGACACAAACTTACGAAAGGTTTCTGGTCATTTTTACAAATAATACATTGAAAAAAGAATAAGATGTGAAAGCCTAGCAAATCCGTTTGACGATTTCCCGAACAATAGACCTGGTTTTAAATTTCCTGGTTGAAATTAGACTCTACTTGGGAAAACATGAAGGCAGTTCTAAGAAAAAAATGTTGTTAACCAGCATTTAATACTTTCCCCGAAATATTTTCCATTGCAAGGTTAACACTTGATTTTGTAATCTGCACCAGCTTTCAATTGAGTTCAACCTGGCAATTTGACATTTGATTAACAAAGCTAATTGATATACGCAAATTCATTAACCCTTTGACGAAAGGAAATAATCTTGACTATACCTATTTGAAGGATCTGATTCAGCAATATGTGTCAGTAGTGTTGATCCCGGCTTTAGATCTGTCCACGTAGAGTTAATAATGCGAGAATCCGAGAACCAGTCCATAAGTGTACTTCCGGTTCCGTTAAACCAAACAGCGGCTACTTCCACCTCGTTCTTGTAAAGCGCGTATTTGATCTGCCGCCATAAGATAAACCTTAACCCTTTCCAATACGACAAAAATTTTACGGGAACCCAATTTTTAAGTTGATGCTGCTGACAAAAGATGTTGTTAAGGTTAACAAACTGAAAATGAATATGCAAGGGATGTAATTTAGAACATTTTTGTCAAATATTTCCATAAGTATGCATAATTAATTCAAAATTCTAAACCATACAAAATGCTTCTGTTTGTATTTGGAATGGAAATGTAACACAGTTTAGGAATTACTGGCACTTTTCAAATTTCGCCTCTGGCTCTGTATTTCATTCTCAGTTCGTAAACCTTAAAGATAGAATTTGTATATAATACATCCCAGAAAATGTTGAGACAAGAGGAGAAACTGCTGGTTAGCAGCAGTTTCTTCATTTGTCTCAATGTTTTCCCAAGCTATTTCTATCAGAGACCTCAAAACCAGATCTTGTTTGGCAAAGGGTTAACGTTTGTCACTTTAAAAAACACCAAAAGTTACTTCTTATTCAAACTGTAGTTACGACGTTTTGGAGTGTTGGGTGTGGCGATTTTGTTCAAGTATCGCCCGATAAAAAGTTATTGACGACAAAGTAAAAAATTTCATCCCACCCGACAAATGTTCCCACTTTACATGTAAAGGTTTCAGAAAACAAACATTTATTCATTTCCCTCGAGTTTCTTTACTTTTAGTTGTTAACATTCCGTTTTCATTTGCACTCCTTTTTATTAATTGTAAAACATTAATTTTGCAACACTTTTGAAGCCTTTAGAAGCAGTCCAAATTTGTTGTTGTCCTTTGTGAAAGGGATCCACCTGTGACTGCTTTTTCAGACGCTGACGGAGAAAGTTTTTTTTTAGAGACGACTAGGTACGTCAAATCAAGGTCTTGTTTAGGAAAAGGTTACCCCTTACTGCACAGTGACGCCATTTGATTCCTTCATAGGAAAAGGCTTTGGAAAACAATGTGGAAAATGGGGAAATTTCTTGTGACAAGCACTTTCTTCATTTTCCACAATGTTTTCTTCACAAAAATCTGTAGAATTTCGAAATTTCATCACATTGAAATGTCGTCTGCAACTTCTTTCAATTTGGAGCAGGCCAAAATTTTGCCGTCTGGTAATGGTTTACTCACCACGTCTTTTCTGATATGAGCCCAGTTATCTACAGCGGGGTGTCGATAATGATGGGTACAGCCGTGAGGATGAACGTTTCTGCAATAGTCGTCACTCACGGTCCCCCTGCCAGTCATCCACGCTTCCTGGACGTCAACGTCACCGATGTACGTCGAGATTTTGAACACCAGACCGCTCACTAAACATACAGAATTAACTTAAGGTAGAATACCCGTAATGTGGAGATTATAAGATTCACAAAACATCGGTTTTTTTTCGAGCGGCGTCGTTACGTATCCGAACCTATTCGGGCGCGGTCGTAAACATTCGGCGGTGGAAAGTTCCACCACCGAATGTTTTCGATGTCGCCCGAATAATTTTGACATCGCGTGAATCTCATTAGGGGTATTCTACCATAAAACTTCGTGAGAAGAGTCAAATTTAAAGGTGTTGTAGACCACAGAGTATAATTTATCCAGGATCGTAGGAAGCAATTTTATAGGTGGCGCTCAAACACCCCGTCCGGGCCAATTTATTAATATTGGAGGGGCTAAATAGGAATTTCCCTAAATTTTCGGTGTAAATGATAACTTTTTTGGGGGTGGGGGTTAGGTTAAGCTCCCATCAATTTTCCTACAGTTCTGTTATTTACGAACCGAATTATTTAACAGACGTTGTGTGGAAGAAGAAAATTACAACGGAAATTGTGAAAATGAAAATTTTCTTTTTCGTTAAATGAATGTTAAATTAGAGTGGGTAATCGTTATTTTTAAAGAGCCATCTTAGATCTCCCGCTGTGAAATAATAAGGAAAAATATTGTTACAAGCTAAAAAAAGGTATCCCATAAATCATAAGATGCCAAATATCTTTGCAAAGTCGGGCGTTATCCGTGACAACGGAATTGACGAGGGTATCCCTCTTCAATTTCCATTGCCATGGATGACGTCCGGAAATTGACGAGGGATACTATCGTCAATATCCGTTGCCATGGATGACGCCCGAAGTTGCACCATGTGTTTGGTATCTAATGATGGATGGAATGCCTTAATGAGAAGTGGATTATACATTACAACTTGCCTTCCGAGTCCACCATATTACAATAGTCACTGCCACAACAAGTTAGTTCTGCTTCGTTTTTCCTCTCAAGTGACCGTCCTACTAACTGGGATCCGCCACTACAAAACTGCAATGAAAGGTTCGTTGAATGATCTCCAACTATTGCTATAATTAAAGCGATTTCATAGCAAAGTTCCAAAGGGAACTGATTTAAACATTTTAAAGTATTGCTCAGTTCTGAAAACTGAGCAATACTTTAAATTGTTTTAATTGTTGGACTTTGTTAAAAATCTGTTTCTGTGCTCCAACTAAAGAACCGTTTGACCTGTAGCACTTTTTCAGTGACAATGCGCTAGTGTGTGTGTGTGTGTGTGTGGGGGGGGGGGTTATTTGTCGTTGCTTCGTTGACCCGCATTTACTCCTTTTGTCTAAATATTTTGTATTGTCTGTGTCAGCCCTCACATTGCAACAGTTTAAGATTCTGCCGTTTTGGGAAACGGTTTAAGGACCACAACAAATCCTTAGATACCAAACATTTCGTGCATCTTCGGGCGTCATCCGTGACATCGGAAATGAACGACATATATCTCGTCAATTTCCGGACGTAATCCGTGGCAATCGAAATCGAAATGGTTACCCTGGTCAGTTTCTGTTGCCACGTATTACGCCCGAAGTTCCATAGGGATTAAATACTTACGCAAACAAGACCTGATTTTGACGTCCTGGTACGAAAGGTTTAAGAAAACATTGAAGCAAAAGAAATGCTGATTACCAGCATTTTCTACTTTTGATGCTGATATTTACTTATGCCTTCTATACATTCCACCTAGGGTAAAATCAGTCTGCCCAGAAAATGATCATATTTTTGAAAACCTTAAACAGTGTATCAGTGATTTTTCAGCAAAAGGCAAACTTATTCTAATGGGTGACTTTAACGCCCGCACTGGAACTGAAAATGACTTTGTAGAACTAGATGAAACTACTGAACTCGATTTCGATCTGTTACCCCCAAACTACCTGTCAGACATTAATTTACCCCCTCGACAAAATATTGACAAAGCAATAAATGAGCAAGGTAAGCTACTATTAGATTTTTGTATTGAAACAAAAATGAGAATACTAAATGGCAGAATATTTGGTGACTCATTAGGATACAACACTTACTTTGGTCCAAGGGGAAGTAGTACCATTGATTATTTCATTGTTAATGAAGACTTGTTTGAATTGTTTGATTTTTTAAATGTTCGTCCTCCAAATGAATTGTCTGATCATAGTGTGGTATGGTGTGGCATGAAGACTAGACTACCACACTCCACTTTTATGGATGATGATTCTGAATCTAACTACACTAAATTACCTGGTAAATTTATGATTGATGATTCAACAATATACAAATTTACAGAAGCACTTTTAGGTGATGAAAGTGTTACTTTACTGCAAAACTTTCTGCTTGAAGTCGAAAATGTTGATATTGATATTGATACATTGACAAACCAATTAACTAATATTATTTCTTTCTCAGCACAAAAATCCACAAAATTTAAATCTTTCAGCAGACGTAAATGTAAAAAACCATTTAAAAAGAAGTGGTTCAATAATGATTGTCTTATCATGAAAAGGGAACTTAGAAATCTAGGGAAACGTCTGCAACTCGATCCTAACAATTTTGATCTTAAAGTTTCCTTCCATAGATTAAAAAAGGAATACAACAAAACCCTCAAGAAAACTAAAAGAATGTTTTATAACCAAATCATCCAGCAGCTTGACAATTTACATGAAAATGATCCAAAAGCTTTTTGGAAAACTGTTGACCAATTAAAAAATAAATCATCTTGCAACAATAACCCAATTTCAATGTCTACCTGGTTTAACTACTTAACAGAGCTTTATAAAGAAAATATCTCTGACTTAAACTTAAGTGACTTAGAGACAAATACGACCGGACCACTTGACTATCCATTTACTTGTAAAGAAGTACGTACTGGAATTACTAAACTTAAAAATAACAAACAACCGGGCTTAGATTTGATTTTAAATGAATTTCTCAAATATGGAAAAGACATTCTTCTACTGCCGATTGTCAAATTGTTCAACAGAATCTTAATTTCGGGAACTTTTCCTCGCAGTTGGAACGTTTCACTTGTCTCTTTCTTAGCAAAAAACAATGACGTGTACGACTGTAGCAACTATCGATGCTTAAGTTTAACTAGTAGCTTTGGTAAACTGTTTACCTCTATCGCAAAGTGGAATACACGAAGTGACTCTCGTTGAGTTTGAAATGCGACTGATTTATTTACGTTATTTACAAAACAATTGACAATATGACGTAACGATCCCGCCAACGTCGCGTTCGTCAACCCGCCAACGTCACGTACGTAGGCCCGCCAGAGTTACGTGGATCCGCCAACGTCGTCTTCACGACATCCTCCCGGCCGCACAAAAGTAGTCGACTCCCGTGATCATCATCAACGCCCGTTATAAGTTCTTCGCCCTTTCTCTTATCCTTCGAACGGGTCGCGTACATGTGGTTTTTCTCGTGGCCACGATATCCTCCCGAGCGCAAACGTTTAGTACCTCCAGTGTCTCTTTTCCTTGAACATGGTATATTCAGCGTGTGTTCCTTCACTGAATTAGGGTGGGAAAGAATAGCCGGCATTGTACTGTGAATTTCCAGTCCTGCGGTTGATGTTGTAGTCGATTCTGACCGAAATGCCGTAAGATGAACCATCTCCGACTCTCGTCTCTCTAATTCTAACTTCTCTGCTAAATGCCCCGCTATGAACGATCGCTGAGCCCCTTCATCAACTAGAATGTTCGTATTTACCTTGGCTTCTCCGGACAATATCGTAGCGACAGCGGTTTTCAGTGAAACGTCGTTTGTGCCAGGTGTCAGGGAATAGAATGTCGTGGTGGGTTTGTGTTCGTCGGTATCCTGATTTGTCGCTTGCTCTAAGTGGTCTTTAAGTGTCTCGGTGGTCGGTTTGTCGGTACAGGTATGGGATCCGAATTTGTTGGGCAATTTCTCCAATGCAGGTGTAGAATGTACGAAAGTTTTACTCACGATTGATGTACTATTGTTGCGATTCTCTGATGAATTCTTCTTTTCCTGCGATCGTCGAACGGGAGGTGTACTCTCTGCGATAGCACGATGTTGTGCCGATAAATCTCCAATACGAAGACGTACTTCTAGTAGCTGTTCTTCGGACTCGATCATGTCCGTCTCCATTTCGTCCTCATCGATCGTCGACCAGACTTCGTCGTTTATCTGATCCACGGACGAAAGCTCCTTTTCTAAAGCCGAATGAATTGTATCGAAATGCGAGACATCCCCAAGTGATTCCTCCAGTTTCGTTAAATGATGTTGAATCAACCTCGTAAGGGACTGCCTCTGTCTCATGAGTCGCGCAACTTCCATAATGTTCCAGTTTCGGTCACGGCACCAAAAATATCGCAAAGTGGAATACACGAAGTGACTCTCGTTGAGTTTGAAATGCGACTGATTTATTTACGTTATTTACAAAACAATTGACAATATGACGTAACGATCCCGCCAACGTCGCGTTCGTCAACCCGCCAACGTCACGTACGTAGGCCCGCCAGAGTTACGTGGATCCGCCAACGTCGTCTTCACGACAACCTCATTACTTCAATCCCGGCTACATAATCACATGGAAAACAACAACTTGTACAATAAATTCCAGGCCGGTTTTAGACCCGGCTATCGAACTACAGATCATATTTATACTATAAAGACATTAATCAACAAGTATTTATCTAAGTGTAAAACTCAAATCTATGCATGTTTTGTTGATTTTTCAAAAGCCTTCGATACCGTCTGGCGTTCAGGTCTTTTTCAGAAACTACTCACTTTAGGTATTGGGGGAAATTTTTATAAGGTGGTCAAAAATATGTATTCGAACTCAAAGTTTCTAGTCAAGAAGGATAATTTTATTTCTCAAATTGGAAATTATGATAGAGGAGTACGCCAAGGAGATGGTCTAAGTCCGCTTCTTTTTAACGTGTTTATAAACGACATTAGTGAGATTTTCGATCATTCTTCCTCTGCACCTGTTACATTATGTTCGACCAAGCTAAACTGTTTGATATATGCTGATGATTTGCTTTTATTATCGGAGAGTAAGGAAGGTTTACAATCCTGCCTTGACTCTTTGGAATTGTATTGCGATCAATGGAAGCTGAGGATTAACATTGATAAAACAAAAGTAATGGTTTTCAGTACAAGGAAAATTAAAACAGAAAATCTCAATTTTAACTTTAATAATTCAGTCATTGAGATTGTCGATAAATACAAATATTTAGGTATTATACTTTCAAGCAATGGTCATTTCAAACATGCAGTTGAACAACTGTACCACAAGAGTTTAAAAGCAATTTTTGCATTGAAATCAAATGTTCTTGACCATGAGTTTATGAATAATTCATTGAAATTTAAACTATTTGACACTCTTGTTCGCCCCATCTTAACATATGGAGCTGAAATTTGGATAGGAGACTACAATATTAAACAAAACATCGATAATTTTCCTTTCGAGAAAATCCATAATAGATTTTGCAAATACCTTCTAGATGTTCACAAGAAGGCATCTAACTTTGCTTCTAAACTCGAATTTGGCAGAGAGCCCATTTTCAACTTCATATGTGGTCAGTCATTCAAATTCTATTCTCGTTTATCTCAGCTTCCAAGTGATCGTCTGCTACGTGAGACATTTGAACTGGATAAATCTTTATCTGAAGGTGGTTTCAAATCGTGGTATTCATGCATACATGACTATATGCAAAAATTTGCACTCTCAGAATCAGAAGTACATTCGAGTGATATTTCAAATATTATATCCTGTAGATATTCTATTGACTTGAATAATGAACTGTCTCGTATGAGAACCCAGACTGATTCTAATAAACTGTACACTTTTTCGTATATCTATTCTGATTTCTCATTACAAAAGTACCTATCCTTTGGACTCTCAAAAGAGAAAACTAAAGAACTCTCCAAGCTAAGAATAAGTGCACACGACCTACTTATCGAACAAGGTCGTTATGTTAGACCTAAGATCCCCCGCGATCAAAGGGTCTGTGTCACTTGTAATAAACTAGAAGATGAACAACACTTTTTGCTGCATTGTTCAAAATACGATGCACCTAGAGATATTTTATTTAATAAAATGCAAATTGAAAATCACGACTTTAAACCAGACTCTGGGTCTTCATTACGATTATTTAATCGTTTAATGAACCCAGTTAACATTATAGAAACCAAATATATTTGTGATTTTATTATAACATCTATAATGTTAAGGTAGTTTTCTTGCTTGACTATACATGTACTTTGATCTTTTATTGGAGGACACCCACTTTGTTATGTGAGTTTTCTGAATAAAATCTTGTATCTTGTATCTTGTATCTTGATTTAACACCTTTCGGAGTGGACCACTATGAAAAATTCGTCGTTTTGGAAAGTGTAAACGCCCTGTATAACAAACAACATTACTGGCTTCATTTGACACGGTACTGGCCTAGGAAATGTTCATATTTTGCAAATAACGTAACATACTTCACAGAGACTTAGATAATAGCCAACAGACAGACAGACAGACAGACAGTAACGAAAGAAAATAATTATAACAGAACTATTTTGTTAGGAAAAATCTCAAGCGTGTAATATAATTATGATAATAAAAGTTAAAGCTGTGACATGTCAAATGAAATCGCCAATACCAATAACTTGCCTGTTGTGGCAAACATCCTTGTGAATAGGTGGTGTATCCATTCTCATTGTTCACTTGCAAGTAACACGCCTGGAACGTAAAGGAAAGAATAACGATGAATAGGGAACGATTTTGCCAGTTAATCGTGACGTAAATTCGGACAAACAAAATAGTTTATCGTAGGTGTTGTTATGAAATCTCGTAACTACGGCTTGATTTAAGCCGTAGTTACGAGATTTTATAACAACACCGACGGTTTATCAAAACGTAACGGTAACCTAGTCTATTGTTAGCACAAAATTCTTTGCCATTGTGTGTTAAAATAGACTAGATTTACCGTTATGTTTTGATAAATCGTCAGTTTTGTTATAAAATCTTGTAACTACGGCTTGAATCAGGCCGTAGTTACGATATTTTATAACAAAATCTACGAAATACTATTGTTTGTCCGAAATTACGTCACAGTTAACTGTGAAAATCGTTCCCTATTGGGTCAGGATCTGGAAAAAGGTCCCTTGTAACATTTGAGACAGCTGTGTTTCACGATCAGCCTGTGTCTAAAAGCAGTAAGATCAGGTCCCGATTTCTCAAAAAACTTAAGTACGTTCTCAGGCTAAAATTTGAACGCCGTACTCAAATCACACGAAATCCACATGAACTTCAATCGAATACCATTCATCGTTGTAGAGAATTCAAGTGAAATTGAGCGTGTGCTCATGAGTATCAACGGCGGATCCAGGATTTTTCAGAGGGGGGTTCGAAATTACAAATAGGGGGGTTCGTTTTCCTATTATTACACAATTCTGACTGAATTTCTGCATGAAAATGAAATAATTAGGCTACAGAGGGGGGTTCGTTTGAACCCCCCGAACCCCCTCTGGATCCGCCACTGAGTATGTACTCAAGTTTTTGCGAGAAACCCGGAACGGGATCCATGCTGCTGTCTCGCAGCTGCTAAAGGTCACGAATAAAACCAACATGATTCATGATCAGACTGCGTGAACGCCTATACATAGGCTGATCTTGTTTATTAAAGCGGGTTTGTTCTCAAAAGCATTAAAAGACTCGTTTCCTTGACTTTGACCGTTGACCATCATCATCATCGTCATCATCATTAAAACAACAACAACAAACAACAACAACAACAACAACAGCAGCAGCAGCAGCAGCCGCCACCACCACCACCACCACCACAACAACAACAACAACAACAGCAGCAGCAGCAGCGTCGACGACGACGACGACAGCGATGCGAATCTTAATTAGTTGGATAGATTTAATTAAGTATATTACCCCATTCCCACACAGTAACGCCTTTTGACACCCAGCAAGATAAAGGTTTGGGAAAGCATTGTGGAAAATGGAGAAATTGCTTGTGACAAGCAATTTCTTCATTTTCCACAAGGTTTTCTATCCCAAAAATGAAACGATTCTTACGTTTCGTAAACTTGAAATTGTCGTCTGCAACACCTTTCAAATTGGAACAGTCCAAAATTTTGCCGTCTGGTAATGGGTTACCTCGTAATTAGCACCACAGTCCTCTACCTGGAGACAATCATAAGTATGGGTGACGTTCAAACAGTGAAAACATTTCAAATGTTCATGGCCGTCTGAAATAAAGAAGCATAGCGATGCTTTTCGACATAAAACCTCGTAACTGCAGCTTGTTTTAAGCTGCAGTTACGAGGTTTTTTGTTGAAAAGTGACGATAAAAATATAAACTCCAATCTTATGTTGACTTTCTTTTAACTTCAGGATACGAGATAGATAGGCCTAAGTACAAAAAATCCCAGGATAACCCAGAATTCTATCAACAACAAAAACAACAATATTCGAACCCCAGCCACGATGAATTTTCTACCCGACATAAATTTGTCTCCGTATAATCGCTGGAAAATCGCAAACGTTAATCGGAGGCTCGGAAAGGGAGCCATTGTTAAGTGTCCCAGTATCAGCGATATGATTTAAAAACAAATGCTGTTAAAAGAGGCATCTTATCCGATTCAAACCAAATTTCCATGTCATACTAGTGCCTTTCGTGGTTATCATATGAGCGTAAAGGGGCCTTAATGACGTTCGAAACAAATATGCATAAACAACAAACATACAAACAGTCGTTATAAGTAAAGCTGAAATCCAAAACAATGCCGACATCTTTTAAAAATTCCGAAAAATTTGAATTTGCCCCACAGATTTCGTAAAGGTCAACACGAGATAAGAACAAATAGACCCATAGGCTTATATAGTCCTATCATGATATGTTAGCACATTTTTATAACATTTGCCTATGTAAACAGCACAAGTTAATCTTTTCCCAAACATCAAACTTTTAGGGCGATCCACTTCAGAATCTACCACAAATGACAAAATGGATGTTATTAAAGATAGGATTTGAGTAAAATGTGGCATAGGAAATAATGAGACAAAAGGAGAAACTTCTGGTTATCAGCAGTTTCTTCTTTTGTTTCAATGTTTCCCAAAGCCTTTTCTATTAGGGACCTCAAAACCCCGGTTTCTCGAAAAAAAAAAAACTTAAGTATATTCTCATGAGAACATTCTCAACTTCAAAGGGATACTCTCCAACGTTGAAGGGTATTCGATTGAAGTTCACGTGGATTTCGTGCGATTTGAGCACGGTGCTCAGATTTGAGCATGAAAACGTACTTAAGTTTTTTTCGAGAAACCGGGGCCAGGTCTTATTTGGGAAAACTCCAAACTAGATCTCTAGATCTACTGTAATATTGCATGCGATGGTTTGAATCCGCACATGTGTCTTACCTGCAACATTTAGAAACCTGCTTGCAAACTTGTTTTGAGATTATGATTTTTTCCCCATTGATGATGTTCAGATCTAGGTAAAAATTGTAACCATTGTAAAACAAGATAAGAGAGATAACCTAATGGCATTTTCCCCATTCAAATCCAAATTCTACGATTCCAACGGATTAAGCTTATCCACAATTTCGATCTTGAACTTAATGAACATCGAAATGCATTTTGTAGGCCTATTTCAAATTTGTCTTCGGAGTATGGTGGGCCTAAATCTAATAATAATTAGGGCCTATGTAGGAAAAATAGTGGGAAAAATAGAACTTTCCAGATCTCTTCAGACATCATGCAGCCATGCCAAATAGTTCCAAAACTAACATTAGCATTAATTTTAAAGTGACATTTCAGAATTTTTTGTCATAAATTTTACTTTTATTTTTATCTGCAAGAGCATATTTCCCTACGAGAATTCTGAAAATTTCAAGCCAAAATATTGCGCCGTTTACGAGAAATTTATATTTTTGTGTTAAAATTGAACAAATTGTTGTGGACAACAGTTCGGATTTATATGCAATTTATCGATTATGTCTCAACTTTAAATGCGTGTTTCTCGCTTATTGGCAACAACTTAAAAAAACTAATAGTATTTATACTCATTAGAATAACCAATCTTGGCATCAAGACATACTTTAAAAAATGAAATTGGAATGAAATGTCCCTTTAAGAGATCTAGATCTATTATAAATTTTATACGACTGAAATCTTATTTCGTATTTCATTCGTGGAAATAATGAAGATTCACTGGACTGACCTCAAACCTATTAGCCTACCAGACGATTAATTTTTGAACAGGTAGGCCTATAAAATCAAAGATTTGCAGACGACAATTTCAAGTGAAATTTTATATTTTTGGGGGTATTTTTGGACAGAAAAAATGTGGGAAATGAAGAAATTGCTTGTGACAAGCAATTTCTTCATTCTCCAGATTGTTTTCCTAAGCTTTGATCTTTTAGGGCATCAAAGCGTGTCATAGGCCTATATAGCCTAGCCTATAGGCTGAGTATCGCTTAAAAATCCTTTGATTTGCACTGAACGATGATAGAAAACAAAATGAGAATGAACAAAGTGCTACTCTTTTCACATTCTAGTTTTGTCGGTTTTTGATAAGCCACATTAGATATCGTAGCGTCTTAAGATAACGAAGTTCAAACTTTGCAGCTATGCAGACGGAAAATTCTCTACAAGGGAGGGAACTTTTGTAATATATTTCTCATTTTCTTCTTAGTTACCTCCCTTATTACAAATTGTTGTTGTTGTTTTTATGTGTCGAGTTGACCTGTCGTGGAAACCTTTTTAACCTCGCCGATCAAAACATGTTTTTATGCCTTGATCGACAATGACACCTTTTGAAAATTGAAAAGACCTTTGACGAAAATCAGCAATTAACGAAATCTGTGAAGTTGAAGCGCCGCTTGCATCATCTTGTGCATTATTTTGAAGGTGACTGAAGGTCTGAACAGACGTGTTTTCATTCTGAGCAGACGACATTTATCAGGAATGACATTCAGGTACAGACACTTTATAATAAATCTAGATATAATAGTTTTAAGTTGGAATCCTCAATCCGCGGCCTCTACGGCTCTGGTGGTCTCATTTGTAGACTTGTTTCTCTAAGTATATACTAATAGGCTACCGGTGTAATCTCAAATGTAAATAGACACTATTGTACTTCCGGTGATATGTGCGGATTGTCGGATCAGGGATTTTGGGAGAGCCCATCTGATGGAGCAAAGCGTTCCGTAGATTCGATGTGGGCTGCAATTTCTAATTTAGTGAGAAATTTGGATTTAGTTTCCTTGCACATGTGAAGGACTTTCCAAGATGGCCGACAAATTGGAGCCTAGAAAATCTCGATCAAAAAAAGAGACAAAAGACACTTGTTCTGACTGTGATAAATCAGTAGCTAGCTCTGATGATGCCCTGTGTTGTTCTGTGTGTGATAATTGGTACCACATAAAATGTCAAAGAGTGCCTAAATCGGATTATGAACTTCTTCAAAAGTCAGATGACAGCATTCAGTGGTTCTGTAGAACTTGCAAAGGTGCTTCCCAAAAGATTTTTAAGATGCTCACTCTTGTTCACAGGAGGCAGGATAGTATGGATTCTGAATTGAAAGTGGTAGCTTCAGATATCAAGAAGTGTAATGATAAACTAGATTCACAAGTTAATGCTGTGAAGAATGTTGCTAAGAGTGTTTCCGACCTTGACAAGAAACTGCCAGATATGATATCCGACCAAATCAATGAGATTTTAGATGATAGGCAAGAGATAAAAGCACGGGAGAAGAACATAATGTTTTTCAATCTGCCAGATACAGGGTCTAAGGAGAGTGATGAAGATGTTGTACACTCGATTTGTAGAGATATATTAGGTGTTTCAGGGGTGATAGCCGAGGACTTCAGTAGAATCGGTGAATCGACAGTTCAGAGAAGGCCTTTGAGAGTTACAATCAACAGTAGACAGACAAGAGGTCAGATACTCAGGAATGCCTACAAATTACGCGATAGTTCTACTTACAGTAAAATTGGTATCGGGAGAGATCTGACGAAGAAGCAGCGTCTAGCTAATAAAGAATTGAGGAAGAAACTAGATAGATGTAGAAAGGAAGAACCTGAGAAGAATTGGGCCATCCGTAGGGATAAACTAATTGAGATCCCCAAACAGAATTCATCATCCGAAAGAGGTGCTAGAGGTGGTCATGTTCCTCCGGGTCATTGTCCTTCGGGGGATGTGAGAGCGTAACTCTTGAAACAGAACATCATGTAAATACGTTAACAGTTCAATCAGTTTATGTTTCACAGCTAAATAGCTCAACTAGTTCGATCAACAGTTTATTTGATGATTCAAGTTCAGATGATTTTTATTTTGTTCCTGATGAGTCTGCAAGCACAGATGTAAATAGTTCAGACAATGAACAAAGTTCTGATGAATCATCATCACACAGGAGTTTTGATGAGGGGATTAAGTTATGTTTTTCCAATGTGGACAGTTTGTCTAATAAAGTAGCGGAATTAGAGGCATTTCTTGATATCGAGAAACCGGACATATTTCACGGGGTATAACCTGAAGTTCGTAACTGCAGTTACTCACGTCCAATATGGCGGAGGGACAAAAAGGTGAGTTTTACAAGCATCGATTTCAGGCACTATGTCAATGCATTTGATATATTTTTTGACGAACTTGATCAATAATAACACTGTTAACAATGTCACACTCTCTTTATTCTGACATATTTATTTAGTAGGCCAATATCAGAGCTCGAAAAAATCGCATGACGTGCGTAACTGTAATACATGAAGTTAGTAACTGTGTCTTTGCATTTCTTAAATGACGTGCGTAACTTATTATAAATTCTAAACATGCAAGTCTAGGTCTCGTGCTTTCCGTCATCCATATTAAAAAGGGGGAAGAGTTTTCGTTTTTGTTATCATTAGTCTTCCAGTCCATTATCGGTAATCTTGAGTAAAGGGTGTAATTATTGGGAAAACATTTTGTTAATCTCAAATATATGGAAGTTTTGCTAAAATGTCTTATCTTTGGTGTAAAGATACGGTGGTTACGAAGTTATTCACACAGTCTTACAGTTTATGACCTTTCCAGGCGATTGTGATATGAGCTAATAATGTCCGCTATTTGGGTCTGCACTGTGTCGATCAGTCCCGATTCACTGACGCATATCCATTGGATCCCCTATAAACCTGAAAAGGGTGTTTAAGTTTACCAAAAGCTACGTATCGGTGATATATATCCCAACGGTTATCTCCCTAGATGCTTCGATCCTGGGAAAGTTCTTTCCCTTGATAAAACTTCCGCCATTATGAAATATTAGGAAAAATGTCAACAAAGAAAGCCTGCTATCGATAAACTCATTTTGAGTTATGTTAAGAGAGAAGTGAAAAAAGACATGGAAGGCAAAACATTGCGTGAAAAGGAAAAATACTTGGTGTATCAAAATTGTTTGTCCGGGTGAAATCGTTTGTCCTGCTTAATTAGCCTATCTCGAATCTCATAAGAGAAAACTCGGATTACCTTTTCGGGTAAGGCAAATATATTGTTTCGTGTATATATTCTTATCGATTGTTCATTATGTCGTTAAAAGGCTGCTGAATGACATAGTATTCTTTCTATGTAAGCGAATAGTTTTCTAATAAAAGGAAAACTCTTCGTACCCAAACCATTTCGTACCATAGACTAGTTAACTTCCGTTGTATGGTTTGGCCATTTCGTATCATATTTTATACCATATGTTTATGATTATGTACAATCTTATTATTTATTCAGTACCTGATGGAATATTGAGCAGAGTTTTCCCTTGACTTTTGCTAAAGGGGGTCATTATGTCCCCATTGTCTTCAAATTACGGTCACGGGAGTCATGCCTATTGTCACATTGTTTCTTCATGTCCCTGTTGATAATTTTTAGAGGGTCATTTGAGTTAAAACTGTGCCAAAATGCACAAATTTGTGCACGAGATAAAAGTGTTGTGGTTACTCATTAGAATGGTCTCGTTGACATGATACAAATGAGTACCCACAACATAGGGTTTGAATTAAGGATAAAAAATTTAGAATGTCTTCACCTTCTCATACTTGTTGCTCTGGTTAATCTATAGAGTCAATCTACTTTTGTCATATGTCAGAAATTATATTGGCTGAGCCGGGGCTTGAACCTGTGTCCCCTGGGTTCAATGTTGTAACATGTTAGACGCCAATATTACAGACTGAGCTAATCAGTCCAATTTGAAAGCTTAGCACTGCAGATTATCATCATTACATATTGGATTTTGATAAAATTAAGATTTGTATGTACAATACAGCACAGAAAATAATATAGGAAAAAGAGTAAAATGTTTATCAGTATTTTGTTCTTTTGCCTCAATATTTTTCCAAAGCATTTCTAAATAGGATGTGCTGAGCCCGGATAGCTCAGGCAGTATGGTCGGAGTCTGTGTCAATCCAGGGGTCAAGATTTTAAACCCCATCTCTGATTGATAATCCATTCTGTCATTTGACAGTCACTAAAGTCATTTGTCTCACACCAACGGGTCGGAATCTTCTATGTCAGAGAGCAGCTTAAGACTCCGTTTGGAAATTGTGATAGTACCGGTATGAGAAATACCTGGTATCCATGGTTAGGTGCTCCAGCCACCACAATATGGCCATAGCACTTGAAACGGCTATAAACCCAAATAAATCGCATCTAAATGGGACATCAAAATAAGGCCTTGTTTGGGATTGGGCGATAAAGCATAAAATTTGGTTTTGATCAGCAAGTAATTAAAACGACACAATTATTCAGTTTATTGTTGATTGTTTGTTTGTGTCATTGTTTGTCACAACATCTCATAAGTTAAGTTTTGGAAAATATTTTAAAGAAGAAAATGCTGCTGCAGTTCAGCATATTCTCCATTTTCCTCAATACTTAAGTCTTTCCAACATGTCAAGGAGAATTCTCATCCTTAAAGTGTGATATTACTTTCTAATCTGCAACTTTATGAAAAAATCAAATTGGAACCATTTAGATTTCTTGGATTTGCTTGGGAAAATATCTAGCAAAAGAAGCAAGATATTACTGCGTTTCAACGAAAACCTCGTAACTGCAGCATAAAACAAGCTGCAATTATGAGGTTTTCGTTGAGTAGCGACAATATGTAAATATGGATTGAACTTATGTTTTTAATGAATTTCTTTTCAGAAATGAAAACATCATTGAAATGTGGATTCTGTTAATACTGTCCAGAGGTAAATATGACAGTGTATTGTTTTTTAGCTTTTGAGGAAAAAAGCTACTTGTAAATTGTTGCTAAATCAAATTTTAAAGTGACATAGGAGCACAATCATGTTTACTACTATATAGATCAGAGTTGAATTTCAACTAGCATACTGTCAATTTTCTAGGCAAAAATGAAAATTACAATTGTTTTTTTCTGCAACAATTTTTTTTTTTGCAACAAGATTTTTTTGCAAGTGAAATGAATCAAGAGAAAATAAGATTTCATTGCAAATGCACATTTCTTTGTGGCGTAATGGTGATATCATGATTGTTCATTATGTTTGACAGATTTCTTGCATGTTAGTTTATCTTTGTGCTTGTGGTTTCAAAAGCCACTTGCAAAATTTTGCTAGATCTAGTCAAATTTTTAGGGAAATTAAATTCTAGCCCTGACTTTTAGCCAATTTATGTTTTCTGCTTCTTGTATCACATGCACCAATCAAGTTTATAACATTTACACATTGAAAAGGGCATTCATGGCTTCAATTGAACTTTCAATATTTTTCTTCATGAAATACACATTTCAATTTTGAATATTGCGTGATAATGTCATTTGTATGTCCCTGTTTTGAAATTGTCACTTGTGTCTGTCTGTTTGTTCATCAATCTGTCAATCAGTCTGTCCATCCGAAAACATTGGCCATTTCAGGGGCATTTATGTTTCACAAACACATCTTGTTTGATCTAGTCTTGCTTGTATATATGCACATGAAGACTTGTGAGAAAAGGTGATTTGGTGGGAGCCAAGATCCCAGTCTCAATGCAAAGTCGATTGTTTTGAGCTTCAAATGTGATTGGGCCGAGACCCGACAGCTCAGTCGGTAACATAGGGTCTGTCAATCCAGGGGTTGCAAATTCAAACCCCGGCTGGGCCAGTATCCATTCTCACATGTGACAAAAGTCATTTGTCTCTCCTTAATGGATGTGAATCATCTATGTGAGACAGCAGCCGGAGGCTTGGTTTGGATATTGCAGTAGTATTGCAGAGAGAAATACTAGAAACCCATGGTTAGGTGCTCCAGCTTTTGGGATATGACCATAGCAGTTGAAAACAATGTAAAACCCCATTAAAACAAATCAACTATTTTTGGGGTTTATTTGTTGCAAGGCATGTGACTGTCATTTTCAGCATAATTGTACCTTTCTATATGTTGCACAAGGTAAAGGTTTTGAAAAGCATTGAGAAAAAAGAAAAGAAATGGTTGTTAAAAACAATATCTTCATTATTCACAATATTTTCTTCCCAGAAAGACCTCCTTAAACTGTTTTCTTCACCATCTTTGTATTTCGACCAGACTAAAATTTTGATGCCTGATCAATGATTCATTAATTTATGCATACTTACAGCAGCTGAAAAATACTGATTTTGAAATGCATCTCCTTTGTAATGACACATTTCTATAATTTGGTCAATTTATAATGGTATTATAGTACTTGATGCCAAACCGTTTACTGAATTATGTGTTTTTATCTCTTTGCAGGTGACCAGTTTATTGCTGTGAGAAATATCAAAACAGTGAAGTCCTAAAGAACAAAGGAACATTGAGAGTTCCCCAAGTGTGGTCTATTGATACAAGATTGACTGTACATTGTACTTTGAAATAAATTACCTGAATATGAATGTTTTGTTTTGTTATTCAGAGCAACAGATAAGATGGTTTATGGGTTTTCATATGCAATATTTCATAATTTGTTCATCAGAACCCATGCAGTTGGTATTCAATAGAATCATCTCTTTGAGGCTGTTCAAATTAGTAACCACAACATTTGGTTTGGATTTGAAATTATAACAAATTAGGAATGGTTTCACCCCCTCTTTTCTGTTGCTCTGGTTATTTAAATTCCAATACTTTCCCAAATATGAGCTGATTTTGACAACCTGGGTAGAAAATAGTTTTTTGAAACATTGAGAGAAAAGAAGAAACTGCTTGTGATCAGCAAGTTCTCCTTTACTATCATTTTTTCAATATTTTGTGAAACATTAGAAGTTTACATTGTTTATGTCAATATTTTTTGTTGCTGTAACTCCTTTCAAATTTGGATGAACTTAAGGTAGTCCACCCCTAATACGTCATCAGAATTATGCGGGTGACATTGCAAACATTTGGCAATGGAATTTTTCACCGCCGAATGTTTACGACTGAGTCCGAATAGCTTCGGATACGTATCAACGTCGCTCGAAATTATCCGATATTTTCTGAATCTCAAAATGGCCACATTATGGGTACTCTACTTTAGCGTTTGGCTTTTTGGAAAGGGTTACATGTAATGTTTCCTCAAAATATCCCTTTCCCAAACAGCAAATTTTCAAAATTTCCATTTCAAAAGCTGCTGCAGACGACAAATGGACCTTGTTTATGATAGAATTTGTATATAATATAGCGCAGAAAATATTCAGGCAAAAGGAGAATCTGCCGGTTATCAGCAGTTTCTTCTTTTGTCTCAATGTTTTCCCAAGCTGTTACTGTTAGGGACGTCAAAACCAGGTCTTGTTTGGGAAAGGGATAATGTCCACTTTTCATGCACTTTTAAGTGTTTTGGAAAACATTAAGAGAAAAGAAGAATATGCTGACCCTCTGGATTTACGCCTCCAGAAACCCAAATCGCTCACTTTATTCAGAGCTACAGACAAGATGGACAATGGATTTTCAATATGCGATATTTCATAAGCTGCTCATCAAAATCCATGTTATGGGTTGGCTACTCATTGGAAGAATCTCATGGAGACATTCAAATGAGTACCTACAACACATGGTTTGGATTTAAAACATCAATTTTAGGATGGTTTCAACCCTTTCATCTGTTAGTCTTGTTATTTATTGAAAAGAATGTTCCATTTTTCTAACAGATGCATCATTTTGTACAAGACCTGCGTGAGACAATTTTAGGGTGGTCATATTCGAAAAGCTGCTGCAGACGACAAAGTGGATGATGATCAAGTTTGGATTTGTGTACAATTTAGCTGAGAAAATATTGAGACAAAAGGAGAAACTGTTGGTTATCAGCAGTTTCTTTTTTCTCAATGTTTTCCCAAACCTTTTGTATTAGGGACGTCAAGACTAGTTCTTGTTTTTGAAAGGGTTAACATATTTGCTTGTGGTCATTATATTGGAATCAAATACTCCATCCGATTTGTCCAGTTCCAAAACCACTAGTCATAAATACAAAACTAATCTGCTAGAACCCTTCCGTCGATACGCTTTTATTTAGTTACTAACGTCATATTCACCAAGTTACTAACTTCTTGACCTATTTTCAAGTAACAGTTACGCACGTCATCGTGATTTTTGAAAGCTTTATTACAGCTTTTATACTGACCTAAACAATTAATGTTCGATTCAAACTCCTTTTGATATAAACCAACATCGTATTGGTGAAGAAATCCGACCGAATAACACATCCAGTTATTCAAATAAAGCTTGAGAAATATTCCCCTAATTTTGAAGTCGCCATATTGGACGTGCGTAACTGCAGTTACGAACGTCAGGTTATACCCCGTGATATTTGGGATTTGTGAAGTTTACCCTAAAGTTGGTGTAGATAAAATGAGCTTGAATGACTTAAAATTTAGGTTTTTTAGCTGTGTGTATGATAATTTTCTACATCAACATGTTCACGAGTTAATAAGATTTAGGGACGGACAAAACCCAAGTTGTCTGGACTTGTTATTTACCAATGAAGAGTTTATGATTTACGAGGACTCAATTTTCATTAAGTAACCACTTGTCAATCAGTTTAAATCAAGGTTAAACGCTGAGAATTGGAACATTAAGAAATTTAAACCGTCTTGTTATGCACTCTGAGACGAACAAGGTCACTTTACAAGTTGGAGAAGTTTACCAAAACAGCATATCAGAGGGGTCACGACAGATTGTATCTACTATATTGACCCTACGATCCAGGTATCCAGGTATCCAGGTAATGGACTCTCTCCAGTTTGGCATTTCTGGGTGTTCATCATTGCTGAGGAGGGTTGGTACGTTTGGTGCGTGTAGTCCCAGTTGCGATGACAGATGTTGGAACATGATGTTCCTAGGTTGTTGGTACTTTGGGCAGTCAATGAAGAAATGTTCTACTGTCTCTGGTTCTCCACAAGTACAGGAGTTACTGTCTGTTTGGCCTAGTTTGTGTCTGTAGTAGTTTAGTGAGTTGTAGCCCGTCTGCAGTTGGAGAATTTTGTTGAAGCTGGTTTTGTTCGGGAAATCAATGTATTTTTTGGAGTCAACTTTGGGGACTAGGGAGTGGTAGGCTCTGCCAACTTCGGAGTGGTCCCATCTTTCTTGCCATTTGTTGATCTGTGTTTTCTTGATAGCGTCCTTTATTTCTGCTATACAGGTGGATCTTCTTGTGTCAGGTTGGGTTTCTGCTTCTTTGGCGGCTTCTTTAGCAAGTGTGTCTGCTATTTCGTTCCCTGCTATGTTGGCATGTCCAGGGGTCCATGAAATGTCTACTTCAGAGCCTTTACGGTTGATATTTTCAATAGTTTTCTTGATTTCTGTGGTGATGTCTCTGTAGCTGGTATCTTTCCAATTAAGAGTGAGTATTCCAACTGTCGATTGGCTGTCGCTGAAGATTTTTAAGAGATTGCCGGAGAAATTATCATGGTGTTGTAGACCTGTAGTATTCTAGGGCTATTTGTATTGCGACAAGCTCGCCTAATAGAATGGATCCCCTCTTGCACACTGGTCTCTTCAACGGTACAGGTTCATGGTTTGGTGGGTATAAGACAGCTCCAGCACCACAGGGACCTGGGTTGGGTAGACACGATCCATCAGTGAGGGCGAAGGTGGTGTTGTCTGGGGCATTGCTCATCATTTCTAGGATCATCTTCTTTCCAAGTTCTGATTGCTCGAATGTACGTGATTTGGAGGATCCTAGTCTGCTCCAGTATGCTGGGAATCTTCTGACTGGTGCTAGGCTGCCAGCTTCGAAGTCCATCTCCTGTTCAATGGTGCCGATATCTACTTCAGTAAGGGCCTTCATTTCGTCTGCTTGTGATAGGGCTAAGGACATAGGTGTTGTGTACTTCTTTATAGGCGTTGATTGCTGGCAGTTGCTGAGGGTCTGTTTTATAGGTTTGTTCATGGATTTTGATTGTATTTTGGAGATGTCTTTAACAGCGTTTTCTGCAAACCGGAATTCCAGGTGGAGAATGTCCGCTGCCACTTCCATAGCTTCAAGACTGGCTGTTCCGGGAAGTCCAAGACAGAGGGCTAGAGCTTTACGTTGGACTTTATCGAGTATGCTCTTGTTTGGGCTGCACTGCCAGACGGTTGATCCATACTCAATGATTGTTCTGACCATGGTGTTATAGAGTCGCAGGAGTTTCTTTGTGGATACTTTGCCTATGCCTTTTACCTCTCTGATGATCTTTAAGGCGTGGGAGGCTTTTTTCTCTGTGGCTTTTAGGTGATGGCTGAATGTTAGTTTTTCATCGAGGGTGATGCCAAGGATCTTAGGGGTGGGGTTGTAGCAGATGTTTTCATTTCCAATTTTGAAGGTGAAGAGTGGTTGTTGTCAGTTGAGAATACTGTGCCTTCCGTTTTTGTGAAGTTAACTATCATTTTCCATTTGTGGCACCAATTGACCCAGGTAGTTGCTTTTTGGCAGATAGACTGTATGGCTGCGAGGGGGTCTCTGTTCTGTTCCCAGGTTGTTCCATCGTCAGCAAATTTCACGCATTGGGCACCAGTGTCTTTATACATGTCTTTGATGTAGATGTTGAACAGGATTGGGGAGAGGACGCTTCCTTGAGGTAGACCGATGTTGGTAGGGAAGGATGGCCCTTCTTTTTCTTGTACGTGGCATTTCGCAGTCCTTGACGTCAGGAAATCTTTTATCCATAGGAGCATTCTGCCAGTGATGCCAATTGTTTTGAGTTTGTGTATGAGACCGTTCCTCCATACTTGGTCAAAAGCCCCTTTAAGGTCTACAAAGATGGCTGCCGTTGAGAGACCTTTGTTGAATTCGTCGGAGATTGATTCTGTAAGCCTGAGTACAGCATTTGTGGTTGAGTGGTTTCTCCTGAAGCCTTCCTGTTCTGGATCGATGAGGTTATTTCCTTCAATATAGGATTCTAGTCTGTTTAGTACAAGTCTTTCCATCAATTTTGCCAGGCATGGGGTAAGGCTTATTGGTCTGTAGGCGGAAGTAGTATAGTAATCAGCTTTATTTGGTTTTCTCAAGAATTTGATGTCAGCTGATTTCCAGATGGTTGGGAGAGTACCTTCTGTCCATGAGAGGGTGAATAAAGTATGGATGGCTTCTTTCATGTTGTCTCCCCCGTGTATGAATATTTCAGGTGGGTAGGAGTCTGGTCCTGGAGCTTTCCCTCTTTTCAGTCTTGAGATGGCACCTTCAACCTCTCCGAGGGTAAAGGGCGAGTTGTAGGCAGAGTCGTCCTCTGCTTTTGGGTCTATTAGGAGCGAGTTGATTTCAGAGTCGAGTTGGGTATGAAAGGCTTTGTCGGGATAAACTGAATCTGTTGTCTTCTCTTCAAAGAATGCCTTCTGGAGTACTGTGCATTTGTCTTCTTGGTCGAAAATTACCTGGTCATCTACAATCAATGGAAGGATTGAGTTATCGGATGACTTATTGGTGAGTTTTCTATAGCTATTCCACATCTCTTTTGGGTTTTTGGAAGTATCGAAGGTTTCTATGAGACTGTTGGTCCAGTCTTCTTTGGCTTGCTCTTTGGCTGCTTGGAAGCTGTCTTCTGCTTGTTGGAGAGCCATTTTGTTTTGTGGTGAGTTTCTTTTCTTGAATCGCCTCTGGAAGTGGAACTTTCTGCTTTTAAAAACAATCCATGATTTTGGTACATGTATATTCCGTTTTTATTCACCTGACAGGGTATGGCTAAGTAAAGAGGTTATTCGACGAGTTTACTTCTCGATACCTTGGTTGATAGAAGAGAAAAAACATGCGGCACGAGCATGAACATATTTCGAAATTGAAATAATGTGCGATTGTAAAATGTGTAGTCATAAAACCTTGTAACTACAGATTGATTAAGGCTGTAGTTATACTGTTTTGCAGCAATACCGACGATTTACCGCTAATCGAGAAGGCTGTTTCTCCCCAAACTAAATGGAATAGGCCGTGTTCTAGGCTCCACCCTGTCTCCCGAATAAAAACAGAATATAACACTAATAGGGAACGATTTTATCCAGTTAATAGTGACGCAAGCTCGGACAAACAAATAGTATTTCGTGGGTGTTGTTATAAAATCTCGTAACTACGGCTTGATTCATGCCGTAGTTACGAAATTTTATAACAACACAGGGTTCAACACTAAGGCACGTCCGACAGACATTCACTGCCTGTTGCTTCGTCCGGGCTAGTAAGACCCGCAAGATGCTAGCCCGACTGGTCGTCCTTACTTCAAATCTAAAATTCACTTTCACCGTAATTGAAACGGAGGATAATCTACATTCATTTGAGATTTTTTAACTTTACTTTTCTTCGCTTAATTAGAGGTTTCCTTTCTGGTTTGTTTACTTTTTTGCAATATCCGCTAACAATGTGCATGGGTAAGGAAGAGATAATGAGAAATTTGCATAAATGGGCAGACCTTATTATCACCTGACGTCTTGAGTAGGTGATCGGGCAAATTAATCAGAGAAGAAAATTCCTAAACTTACGATTGTGCTGAAAAGGATCGAATACGCTTCAATTTCAATTATTTTCTGATAGTTAAACCAATTTCCTACAAAAACAGAATACGTTTTATATTTATTTCTGTGTGCAAAATGCCTTCCTTGATCATTTTTCTAACTCGATTTGATTTGTTTCAAAATAGACTCGTCCATGCACCTGTCATATTGGAAAATTACTGCCAGAGTAATTGATCAATGTACTTCATTTAAAATATCCCTCTAGGGCAAGTGTATTTTACTCATGATCTTTGAAACGCTTTTTTAAGTGCATGTTTACTGAGAATCAAGCGTTTACTGGACTTTGTTGTTGGTTCTACTTTCGTTTTGAAGGAAACTTTCATAAACAACCGATAGTCGAAAGAACTATCGTGATATTTACCGACCTATCGCTTTAGTAAGGTAAAATATCGCGATACAGCCATAAGTCGACATATCGTTTCACCACCATTTCTACCAAAATGGAAACTTTTGGTCAGGGCTAGTGCACATCTGGTCCAGGCTCATAGCATCTGGCAGCAGCAAGCCCGGCGGTCTTGTAGCCAAAAAAGTTAATGTTGAACCCTGCAACACCGACGGTTTATCAAAACATAACAATAAACTAACTCTATTTTTAGCTCAAAATTCAATGCCATTAGAATGTAGATATAGGTCTGATTCTAAGACAATCTAGATTCTAACATGGTCGAACACACTCTTTAATTTATAAATGCATCTTTCGACCTTTTAACACTATTAAATAGGGAGAAAGTGGCATGTTAAAGTGCATGTGATTACCAAACACATTGACACTTCCAACAAAGTTAACTAGATTTATTCCATTGCTTAATTGCCACTTGTTTACAGGGTTTTCCATGACGCACAAATCATGCGTCATTGTCGCAATTTCAAAACAAATGACCCCTTAGAATTTTACTCGAGGGACATAAATGACGCAAATTTTAAATCCAGATTTTCATATGATTCTCGAGTTCTATGGCATTTGACCCACAAAATAGTAGAAATGACCCCTAACTTTTAAGGTAAGGGGGTCACAATGACCCCCAAATTCTCATGCTCAGGGAAAACCCTGTGTTTAGAAATACCCTATCCCAGTCTAGATCTACTGCTTTACACCCTCACGGGGAACTACTACTTTCAACTGAATCTGCACATCTGAGCCAAACTGAGAATAAGGGAAAATAATGATAGAAAAGGTCAAAATGAGTGATTTTCCTTTTTCTTTCATTTTTTCCCCTTGATATAAGAAATGAAAATCAATAGCAACTAAAAACTATAAGTTTTGGAAATTGTTCAAATTGATCTTGGGAAAAAATGTTGTTTTTTCTCATTGGAAACAAGTCAATTGATGTAAAAGATTGTTTAAGAAAGATAAATATAGAGATCTAGCCTGTTCACACATTGGATCTTTTTGAAAACTTTGAGGGAAAAGAATAAAGATGCTTGAGAAAAACAATTTCTCGTTTCAAACAATGTTTTCTAGATCCCAAAAAGTAAAGAAAAGAAATGATTCACTTAAAACTGCCGTCTGCAACAACTTTGAATTTCAGGAAGTGTAAAATTTTGCTATCTGGTACAATTGAGAACATCATGAAATTGACATTCTGAGTGGAATGGCAATGTTTTATGAGCGAATGAATGGATGAATCGAATGAGCGTTTTGAATGATTTTCTAAAAAATCGATAACACGCCCATGATAACCTTTCAACCAATCACACGTGGTCTTAAAATAATAACAGCTTGATATCGGAAATTTACCAATATCATAGGTTCAAAGGTTTATCAATAATACGTCCATGATAATATTTCAGCCAATGAAATGCATTCTTTTTGTAGCAACCAATTACACCAGCGAGTGGTTTGAACGTTTATTGAGCGCTATGAATGGTTTTATGATCAGAATGAATGAACGCTTGAATGGAATGATTTTGATCGGAATGGAATGGAATTAATGTCAATTTCATGATGTTCTCAACTGTAATGGGTAGTTGCAATAATGTAAGCGAAATCTTTTAGAAATTTTGATCTGGTTTTTAAATACCAATGCTTATCTTTAATTTTGCGGCTTCTATTACTATATGATCGCAGCAGTAGGTACTGGGATGATTAGTTTTATAATTGTTGTCGCAGGTTTTTTTCTCCTTCTTTGGACGGGTCCGTAAAAAGGACCCGTTCCCAATGCCAAATAGGGTAATTTTTTCTCAAAATCTGGAAAGAAAATTCCCAATGCAAGTCATTCCTTCTTTTTGAATGAAAATTCAATCATCCCCTTTCATTTGTTGAGAAAAAAGTATCCAGAGACAATCTCAAAGTCCCTTCAGTTGATTTCATATAATTAACTATACACAGGACTCAATTTTTGTTGGAGTCTGTGATGAAAATGTTTTCCCAATTTTTGACAAAACAACACATTTTTAGCTCACCTGAGCACGAAGTGCTCAAGGTGAGCTATTGTGGTCACTTTGTGTCCGTCGTCCGTCCGTCTGTCCGTCTGTCATTCAACAATTTAGTGTTAACACTCTAGCATCCACAAATATAAACCAATCTTGACATAACTTGGCCAAAATATGTTTGACCATAAGTTCTCGGATGAGTTCGATTTTTGATATGATCGGACCAGAAAGTCTGGAGTTATCTGCCCTTGAATGCGAAAAATAGCTACTTTTGACTTTGTTAACACTCTAGCATCTACAAATATTTACCAATCAAAAATAAACTTGGACACAATGTATATAGCAATTAGATCTTGGATGAGTTTGATTTTGGTTATGATCAGACCAGAAAGTCATGAGTTATGTGCCCTTGAATTTGACGAAATTGCCATTTTCGGCTGTTTTCGACCTTGTTTACACTCTAGAATCTACAATTATTACTCAATCAAAACAAAACCTGGACACAATGTTGAGGACCATGAGATATTGGATGTGCTTGATTTTCAGTCTGATCTGATGAGAAAGACGAGAGTTATGTGCCCTTGAATTTGACAAAATTGCCATTTTCAGCTGTATTCCACCTTGTTTACACTCTAGAATATACAAATAAATATCAATCAAGACAAAACTTGGACATAATGTAGGGGACCATAAGATCTCAGATGAATGGGATTTTCAGTCTGATCTGATCATAAAGTTGAGAGTTACGTGCCCTTGAATTTGACAAAATTGCTATTTTAAGCTGTTTTGGACCTTGTTTACACTCTAGAATTTACAATTATCAATCAATTAAGACAAAACTGGGACACAATGTTGGGGACCATAAGATCTCAGATGAGTTCGATTTTCAGTCTGATATTATTAGAAAGTCGAGAGTTATGTACCCTTGAATTCGACAAAATTGCCATTTTCATCTGTTTTCCACCTTGTTTACATTCTTGAATCTACAATTATATTAATCAATCAAGACAAATCTTGGACACAATGTTGGGGACTATAAGATCTTAGATTATTGCGATTTCAGTTCGATCCGATCAGAAAGTTGAGAGTTATGTGCCCTTTAATTTGACAAAATTGCCATTTTTGGCTTTTTTTTTATCTTGTTTACACTCTAGAATCTACAATTATCAATCAATCAAGTCAAAACTTATAAACAATATTGCGGACCATAAGATCTTGGATGAGTAGGATTTTCAGTCTGATCTGAGCAGAAAGGTGAGTGTTATGTGCCCTTGAATTTGACAAAATTGCCGTTTTCGACTTTGTTTACAATGTAGAATATACCATTATTGGACAAATCTTGGACACAATGTTGGGGACCATAAGATCTCTGATGAATTTGATTTTCATATTGTTATTGACCATAAGTTAGTTTTCAGTCTTAAAATCATAAATATCAATTGATTTGAATAAAAGTGTTGCTCATATCAGTTTGGTTCAGGTGAGCGATATAGGACCATCATGGTCCTCTTGTTCTCAATTTACCTGGTTTCGGACCCGTTCCCAAAACTACGAGAAACCATCTATGTTATCATTCAGACTGGTATGAATACCAAAGTTTGTTTACATTCCAAATGTGTTTACTAAAATGTACTCTCTTACGAACAGAGCGTATTCTCCCTACATTCCATTTCGATAGAATACTCTCTGTTCTCGCGGGGTCGTTTCACGTCTAATCTCGGGGCCTTGGCGGGATTTCGGTATCCAATCGTCGCCAATATACTCATAAACAATCGAAATTTCTGATACAAGAAATGATTGGCTAACGCTTCAAATTACCAGCTTCCGCCAAAAATAGAAGCGACGTAATGTATACGTAATCAAACCAGATCAAACTGAAAGATTTTGATTCGATAATTCAAATGTTACCGGCTTCAGCCAAAAATAGAAGCGACGTAATGTATACGTAATGATCATGCAAGATAAAACTGAATGATTTTGATTCGATAATTCAAATGGTGTGCTATAATTAGATTATGACGACCAAATAGGCTGTTGGCGTACCGAAAACTGCAGAGGTCATATTTGATGGTTTAATCAATAGAGCTCGGCATGGAGAGTAACTAAAATGTAGCTATTTATAATATAACCCTCTCTGAAATGTTGAAAGTTTAGACTGTTTCAACTCCAAAACTTCTACAGATGGCATAAACAGAATAGAAAATATTAAGTTGAAAGGAGAAAATGGTGGTTACTTTCTCTTCTTTTGTCTTCTTTTGTCTCAATGTTTTCCCAAGCCTATTTTAAATTTCTATTAGGGATGTCAAAACAAGGCCATGTTTGGGTAGTTGCAGTAATAGATAACTAAAGATTAAGAACCTCAACAAGATAAAGATTTGATGTTTTTAAATGGAAAAGTTTGGGTAACATTTATGGGAAAGACATTTTCTCTTTTTGCATCAATATTTTCTGTGCTAAATATTACACAAATTTCTTTTTTTGTTGTCTTCAGTATCTTTCAGATAAGAACATTCCAAATTCCGTCATTTGGGAAAGGGTTAAAGTTGACATTCAAATGTCACTGTGGACTAAAAATTAGAAAGATACCTTTTCCAAACAAGAACTGGTTTTGACTTGAATATCTATGAAAAATTGTCAGAAAAGAAGAAAATGCTGATGATCACCATTTTTCTCCATCTGCTTTTGAATTAGAGCAGATTTAATTGTGATGCTAGGAATTGGTTAAGATAGAAAATATTGATATATCTTTTGTAACTAAACTTAGAATAGTTTTGCGGAAAACAATCTGGAGAATGGATTTCATTATGTAGAATTTATTGCAATTTTAGTGATGATATTTGCATTTCTTGACTGCTTTATTTGATATTTTAACCTTTTTCAAAATTGTATCTGGTTTTGACATGCTCCAGAAAAAAGCTTTGGGAATAATTGAGACAAAAGAAGAAAATGCTATTAAATAAACAGCATTTTATCCATTTGCATCATTATTTTCTGTGCGTTGTTGTATCCTCGCATCTGTATCAGCAAACATTTTGTCGTCTATAATAGCTTTTAAATTGAGTCGGTCTAAAATGTCATCATTTAGGAAAGAGTGACTCATACATGTAAAAAAAGAAAATTGCCTTTTGAAAGATTAGTGTTTCAGTTATCAAATCAAACAGTTATACTGTTTGAAATTGATTTGATAAAAGGTGAAGTTTCTGACTAGCAGAAATAATCGAAGAAAGCCTTTCCTATAGATACCCCCAATATGGGCGATTGACAAAAAAATTAAGTAGGATTTATGTGCTGTAAACATAAAAGTGGATGTTGGACAAGTGAGTCTCAGGGTTGAGATTTTTATGCCGCCAAAGTAGAAAGGTAACCATATATTGCTATCATCTTTTTTCGTCCACCCATAAATACAGATGTCCAAATAATTTCTTAATATGATTATGTTTGAGCCAGGATCTGGAAAAAATGTCCCTTATAGCATTTTCAACAATTGAGTTTGAAGATCAGCCTGTTGTTAAATGCAGTCCAATATGCATCGATGATTTTCCCTATAATTTACTACAGGTTACGAAGAAGCTATTAGAGAACAACATTGATCATGATCAGACTGTGGGTATGCACAGGCTGATCTGGATTTATGTTGAGCTCAAATGCCTTAAGGGACGTTTTTCCAGATCCAGGCTCATTTCTATTTTATAAATTATGGATAAATCCCTTTTATTTTGACCTCTGAAGTTTTCTCTTATCAGTAACTTTGTTTAACCCTTTCCCAAATGACAAAATTTTAGGGTGTCTTAATGCTACGACTGCTGCAAATGAAAAACTGGGTGTTATTGAAGAACAAATTAGTGTACAAATTATAGCACAGAAAGAATGGAGACAAACATAGAAAAAAGTTGGTTATCAGTATTTGCTTCTTTTGTCTCAATTTCCCTCAAGCCTTTTCTATTAATGGACATCAGAACTTGATCATCTTTGGAAATGTGTCAAGTTTAAGTGTCCATCTTGTATAAGCTGACAAGTACATAGAAATCATGATAGCACTGAGGTTAACAAGTCGGATATTTCATCAGAATGACCTTTTGATCATGGATTTTAGATGGAGATCAAGATTTTACAAAGCATCATTGATTTAGGAAACTTCAAAAGTGGGGCTTGTTTCAACTTTGGGAAAAGAATAAATCTGACAAGAACATTTAAATTGACAAGAACATTGAAATCATGATAGAACAGCTATAGGTTAACATGTGGGATTCATTTCATCTGAATGACATTGTCACAGCATCCTTGATTTAGGGACATCGAAACCAGGACTTGTTTGGGAAAGGTTAACCAATTACCAAACGTCAAAATTTGGACCTGTCGAAATTCAAAGATGTTGCAATTTGAAGTGACTGGAATTTTATATTCGGATGGTCTTTTGTGGTTGAAAACATTGTGGGAAATGAAGAAATTGCTTGTCACAAGCAATTTCTTCATTTTCCACATTGTTTTCCAAAGCCATTATCTTGTGAGGAGTCAAAAAGAGTCACTGTGTGGTAATGGGTTAAATTGACAAGAACATAGAAATCATGATAGAACAGAGGTTAACATGTGGGATTCATTTCATCTGAATGACATTGTCAAAGCATCCTTGATTTAGGGACATCGAAACCAGGACTTGTTTGGGAAAGGTTAAATTGAAAAGAGCATTGAAATCATGATAGCACAGAGGTTAACATGTGGGATTCATTTCATCTGTGTGACATGGTGATAATGGATCCTAGCTTTTAGATGGTATTAGGATTTTCTTTTTTTCTTTCAATGTTTTTACAAAGTATCCTAGATTTTAAAGCATCCTTGATTTAGGGACATCCAAACCAGGACTTGTTTGGGAAAGGTTAAATTGACAAGAACATTGAAATCATGATAGCACAGAGGTTAACATTTGGGATTTATTTCATCAGCATCTCGTAGATGTCATTGAAGTATGTGTTTCAATTAAAACCAAGTTATTTTACTTCTTTTTTATCTTACAAAATGACTTTTAAAACCAAGTTATTTTCTTCTTCTTTTTAGCTCCACTGGCCTTCAGGCCAGCGGGCTATTGTCATGGCACTGTGTCCGTCGTGCGTGCGTCCGTGCGTCCGTCCGTCCAGTCGTCAACTTTTTCTTTAAAAATCTTCTCCTCAGAAACTACTGGATGGATTTCAATCAAACTTCACAGGAATGATCCCTTGGTGGTCCTCTATCAGATTCCTTAAATTAATGCTGATTGAACCAGAAAGTCTGGAGTTATCTGCCCTTGAATTAAAAAATGGATGTTTTGACTTTGTTTTCACTCTAGCACTTACAAATATCAACCAATCAGGACAAAACTTGGTCAAAATGTTGGTGACAATAAGATCTTGACTGAGTGCAATTTTCAGCTTGAACTGAATTTTATATCATGAGTTATGTGCCCTTGAAATTGACAAAATTGTCATTTTCGGCTCTATTTTTAATTTGTTTCACTCTAGCAATTACAAATATTTATTAATCAAGACAAATATTTAATAGAATGTTGATGACAATAAGATCTTGCCTCGGTTTAATTTTCAGCTTGATCTGAATTTTATATCATGAGTTATGTGCCCTTGAAATTGACAAAATTGTCATTTTCGGCTTTATTTTGACTTCGTTTTCACTCTAGCAACTACAAATATTGACCTATCAAGACAGGACATTGACACAATATTTGTAAACATAAGTTCTTACCAGAGTGTAATTTTCAGCTTAATCTGAATTTTAGATCATGAGTTATGTCCCCTTGAAATTGAAAAAATGACCATTTTTTACCTTATTTTTACTCAAACAGCCATAAATATCTCCCAATCAATATGAAACTTTCACATAATCGTACCGGCCAAAAGATCTTGTTTATCTTACAAAATGACTTTTAAGATAATAAGTTTGGACAACTTGAACTTGAGAGAAGTGTTTGGAAAAAATGGAAATTATTATCGGTTTGTATTTGTCAGTGGCGGATCCAGGGGGGGTTCGGGGGGTTCAAACGAACCCCACTCTGTAGCCTGATTCTTTCATTTTCATGCAGAAAAATTGCTTGTGACAAGCAATTTCTTCATTTCCCAAAATGTTTTCTACACAGAGAGACCAAAAATGTTAAATTTATGTCACTTGAAAATTCAACCTTGATAATGACCCATAGAAAAGGCTAGGGGAACATTGAGACAAGAGAAGAAAATGCTGATTACAAATATTTTCTCCTTTTGCATCAATATTTTCTGTGCTTTTCTGCAAGGGCTGATCTTGGGGGGTGGGGTGGGGGCTTTGGACCCCCCGTACATTAGCCGATAACTAAATTTTGACAGCATAATGCTACATATTAGACATATTTTAACCCTTTCCCAAAAGACAAAATTTTAGGGTGATCCACTTAAAAAAAATAAAAAATGACGAAATGGATGTTATTAAAGATAGGATTTGTGTGAAATATGGTACAAAAAATATTGAGACAAAAGGAGAAACTGCTGGTTATCGGCAGTTTCTTCTTTTGTTTCAATGTTTTCCCAAGCCTATTTTCTCAGGGACGTCAAAACCAGGCCCCGGTTTCTCAAAAAAACTTAAGTACGTTCTCATGCTCAAATCTGAGCACCGTGCTCAAATCGCACGAAATCCACGTGAACTTCAATCGAATACCCTTCAACGTTGGAGAGCTTCCCTTTGAAGTTGAGCATGTTCTCATGAGAATATACTTAAGTTTTTTTGAGAAACCGGCCAGGTCTTGTTTGGGAAAGAGTTAAGCATGTTAATGAGGATTGCTTTAAATAGTAAAATAGGAATTCATAGCAGTTCCTGGCCTTCTCTTCTATATAGGAGAGAGGGGAGTTTATAGGAGGCCCAGACTCAAAGATCTTGCAGACGACAATCACAAAATCAAGTGAATGGTCATTGGAATAGTACATTTTTTGGTCTGTGTGGGTAGAAAACAATGTGGAAAATGAAGAAATTGCTTCTGCAATGTTTTCCAAAATCTATATCTTTTAGGGTGTCAGAAGGTGTCAACATAATGGGAATGGGTTAATCCAAATTTTTATAAGAGTCATCTTCACAAAAGCTGATTACAGTCGACACTCTTTGTGGCAAAGTCGTAGGGGCCGTCAAAATACCTCGACATATCTGGAGTTCAACTCATCCGATTTTGTTCGGCTTCGAGAAAGTCGATATTTGACTGTTTTTGAAACTTATCAAGTATGATTATTATTGAAATATATAGTAGGAAAAGGAAAGAAATTGCTCGTGTCGAGCAATTTCTATCCTTTTTCTACTATATTTCAATGGCTATATTCAATTCGAAATTATTTTGTTTTGAAAAAATTATGTCCATTGATGAGGATGGGACCAGATTTGAACTTGGACTTGCGAAAATTCAACTTATCCGATGTCGACATAACGAGTGTGGACTGTAGTTGATAATGATGGATGTCCGAATAGGTATTAACCCATTCTCACATAATGACGCCTATTGATGCCCCTGAAGATAAATGCTTTGGAAAACACTGTATAATGTGAAGAAATTGCTTGTTACAAGCAATATCTTCATTTCCTACAATGTTTTCTAGCCAGAAAGACAATAAAATTAAAAAAAAATTCACTTGAAATTATTGTATGCAACATCTTTGATTATGGACCAATCTACGAATATTAAATTTGGGTCATGTTGACAATAGCTTATTAGGTAATGATGGATGTCACAATAGGGATTCAGATAATGAACTCTTGACCTGCTTTATGTCCTGAATCTGCATTAATTGATAAGAATTAATGCCAATTAATTAACATTAATTGAATTTAATTAGGCAGTGAAATAGATTATTTCTTATACACTATACAGCCCATCATTGAAACACCACTTTTTAGCCATATGAAATGCATCAAATTACAAACACTTGTAAATACACTTCATATAAGTTGATTCACCATGCCAGATTTCAAGATTATGCTTCAAGAAGACAATAATATTAATAATATTATTATACTCAGAGTTTAGGAATTACTGGCACTTTTAAAATTTCGCCTCTGGCTCTTTAAAGCTGATGATAAGTTGCATACCATAACCCTCTCTCAAACAAGATCTGGTTTTGACGTCTCTATCAGAAAAGGCTTGAGAAAACATTGAGACAAAGGGAGAAATGCTTATAACCAGCATTTTTATGCCCCCCGTATCGAGAGATCGGGGGCATATTGTTTTACTCGTGTCCGTCTGTCTGTCTGTCTGTCTGTCTGTCCGTCTGTCCGTCTGTCTGTCTGTCTGTCTGTCTGTCCATCTGTCTGTCCGAAAACTTAAACTTTGCCTTTTCTCCAAAAGTATTTGACATGCAAAGCTCAAATTTGTTATGTAACTTCCTTCCAATGATATCTATCTGTTCCAAGCAATTTGACCTTCCTCAAGGTCATCCATTTACCCTTATCAACCCTTTACTTTACGAAAACTTAACCTTTTACTCCGAAAACTTAACCTTTGCTTTTTCTCCAAAAGTATTCGACATACAAAGCTCAAATTTGGTATGCAACTTCCTTTCAATGATATCTATCTGTTCCATGCAATTTGACCTTCCTCAAGGTCATTCCTTAACCCTTAATAACCCTTTACTCCACGAAAACTCAATATTTTAGACAAATGGCCATTTCGGGGGCATTTGTGTTTCACAAACACATCTTGTTTCCCTTTGTCCCAATATTTTCTGTGCTATGATATTTTTACATACATTCTTTATCAGCTTTGATTTTGTCATCCGGCAAGTCCATTTTAATTTGAGCTACCTGAATTTTGCTGTTTGGGAAAGGGTTAAAGGGATATAGGCTATATGATTTAAGTATCAGATAAATAAAACCGTCTTGCAATGTTCATTACTAGATCGTTTATGTTTAACCCTTTGCCAAACAGCAACATTTTGGGGTGATCCACTTCAAAAACTGCCACAAATGACAAAATAGAAGTTATCAGAGATAGAATTTGTGTAAAATATAGCACAGAAAATATTGAGACAAAAGGAGAAACTGCTGGTTATCAGCAGTTTCTTCTTTTGTTTCAATGTTTTCCCAAACTTTTTCTATTAGGGATGTGCAAAACCAGGTCTTGTTTGGGAAAGGGTTAAATAATGCAACATTTCTACTTCTAGATGCCATGATGGGTGAGATGCTGTCAGGCTGCAACAATTAGTGAGACATCCAATAAATATAGATTAAATAGGTTAAAAGCACCAAGATAGAAATGAAAATGTGGAATATGAATCTCTTGACATCAGAGCTTTACTGGAATAATTGAATCATGACATAAAACCTCCAAATGGTGAGCCAAACACAGAATCTACAAACATAAAGGATAACATTAGAGACATGGATGTTGTTGAAGACAAAAAATCTGTGGATACAAGAAATAATCCAATTGATGGTCCAGACACAAAAATGACTTCAATGAAAGACACAAACACAGATATAAGTATTGACAATGGAAGTACAGAGGGCTCTGAAAAAGTTGCCAATAATATGAAAGATATAGAAATGACTGGTAACAAGGGAGCTGGATCAGATATTGCGGTTAACAATGAAAAGTTGACAAATGAAACTGCAAAGTTAGTTAATGGTGGACCAGATATAGAACTGACCAGTTTTGCTGACTCTAAAGACAACATGACTGATGCTAAAGTTGTTATTGATGACTCTGATGTACTGAAGGTTAATGAAGCACCAGATGGTGGATGGGGTTGGTTTGTTGTTTTGGGAGCTTGTTTTGTTCACCTTCTTATGGGTAAGTCCAAGATCTTAACATATTTAATGCATCATGAGACACCAAACATCTGCAATTTTACATGTACAGTCACAGTTACAGGGGTTGAAAAATTTCTTCAAACCTATTAGTCCTGTAGGACTAGTAGCTCTGAATTTCTACTCGCCCTTAAGGCAACCCAACTCGCCCTTAAAGATGAAGAAAATTTTAGACTGTTGGCTCTTACGGATGCATTATTATGCAAATAACATAGATCTAACTCTTTGACTCTACAAATAAAGTTTCTTCGGTATAAATGACAGACAGGGCTCGCGCTGGCGATCGCCACTTCAAAAGTCATAGGCGAATAAGGCAACAATTTTATTAAAAAAGATGGTCAATAAATCGAATGTGGCTCCTGAAGACTTGACTCCATCTTTTACCATAAGTCAATCGCTGATTAAACATTACTGTAAACACTTACTTTTTATTTAATTCGAAAGATAGATTAGCTGTCGAAATGGTCGAGGAAGCACATGTGGTCAGTTTAATATGTACAACTACAATGTACCCGGTAAATGTGAAAGAATTTCTTTGTGTAATCGCGAGGCGGCATAACAGAAAGAGACAACGCGTATGTGTTAAAACCATTTAACATCGGTGTATTAACTACGTAGATAGCGTTTTGTTTTCATTGCTTCATCCCATTTTCCCGTGCTTTTTGGCACGCGCGACTTTTGTAAACAAATCATAGTAAAACGTAACCTTATTTGGTTGCGGAAAAATCACATGATTATATTGAAACTGGAATGACTACGTCATCAATTGACTGTGTTTGCGGCGTCTTTGATCTCGCTCAATTCATCGCATATGAGTAACACAGAATTACTCTAGTTTCCTTGTTTAGTTTTACTTTCGGGATTGATCGACATAAACAGGGAAAGGTCTTATTTTACAGCGCATATTTTTGTTTCCAATATGAAGTTTGAAATAAATACTTTCTTTTCAATCTTTTATTTTTTTCCCCTCAATCAGCGTGATTCAAGTCCTAAATTTGCATTTGCCCCGTCGGACTAGTTCGTCCCCAAATCTACTCGTCCTACGGCATTTTCAACTCGCCAATGCGAGCGGGCGAGTGGATTTCTCAACCCCTGCAGTTAATAGAAATTGATGAGGTTATTTGGATTTTAATAATTCAGAAGAGTCCTTGTCAAGTTGGAGTCTTTTGTAAGAAGGAAGTTGTCTCAATAGATCTATATTCTGTACTTCACTGTATGCAAATACTATAGATCTAGTATCTTTATCAACATCCATTCATTGTTGACAGCATCTTAAAATTTAAATAGCCCAAATTTGTTGAGAAAAATATAGAGGCAAAAGAAGGAAATGTTTCGAACCAGCCTTTGTTTTGATATACGAGGTATAGTCAAAAAGTTCCCGGACTGCCTTCGAATTGTATTTTTCCGACGTATTTGATTCAAGTATTTATTCAGTAAGTAATTTCGAAATGTAAACTACCACTTTGATAAGTTTTTGTGGTTTTAAATTGTTAAAAATCATTTTTTTCAAAGACGTTTGAGCATCGTGTTCAAGAGTACGGATCACTTTGAAATAACGCTTACTCCCAATATTCTTACTATTATTCAAAGGACAATATCTCAAAAATCACAGGCGCTTTTACATGCAGCCACGATATGACATCACATCAACATATTGTCTGAATATTTTCAAAATTTTAACGTAGTGGCATAAAAAGTCTGCGTTCCATACATATTTCCCCTAGCAATGGATGAAAGACAACTGAAATCAAGGCGACGTCACTACAGCGCACGGAACAAATCTGCGCTATTAACGTCTATGTGAAGGCCGGAATGACGCCTATGGAAATTTAGAAGTTCTTTAATCCAAGAAACGGCTTCAGTGCATATTCTAGGATAACTTTGTTTAATTTACACAAGAAATTTTGGAATTACCGCGCAAAAATAAGCGATGATCTTAGCAATGAGCGGCCTTAAAATGTGCTCGTTTAGACATGAAGACTGGCATACTCACGGACCGCTGGAAATCATTCGACGATGTTGCTAATATTGTTGGAATTTGTCGTGGTGCAATTCATAAAATAATTTCGATAAAATAAAATACGTCTAAACTGTACACAGGATGGGAGGCGCGGCTTTAGACGGACGATGAGCAAAAGGCCTGCGTTGGGTACACAATGTCTTTTCTTTGAACGTTGCCTAAGAAGCGTGTGAACTCGGATATTTACAAGGATAATGTACCTTACCAACCTTATGCATCCATCGTACCGATATGAATATAGGAACCACATAATAATGTTCTAAGCTATGAAGACTGTCCCACACGCAATACAGTCCGGACTCAGTAAAATGTTATGTCAGCATTTCTCTCATTTATTGAAATGTCCCCGATGTTGCAGGTTTGGGTCAAACGAAGAGCTTTGGCCTGCGATCAGGTCAGCTTTTGAATATCATGACAACGAATTCATTCGTTTGCTTTACATGTATATGTGTATCACGATGGGAAGTATGCAGATCATTCTTTTAAATAAATTGAAAAGTTGTGAACTAACCCGAACTCGTTGATTTTGGCTCTGTAAAATACGACGTTATGTAGACGTCGCTTTGCGACGTCAAAGTGATCCGTACATCGTTTAGGTATGTTTTTACAATTGTAAAATATTATGTTATATGTATTGTATCAATATAAATGATATATGGACTTATCGGACATGATTTCCTCTTTTTAGGTATATAAGTTTTAGAAAAATCCGAATGCATATAATTTACGTACGAAGGCAGTCCGGGAACTTTCTGACTGTACCTCGTATTCTATAGTGTACACAAAGCCTATCATTATCAAAAACAATTTAGTAGTTTGGAGCTTTTCAAAATTGAAACAGCCCAAATTTTTATGCCCCCTTTCGAAGAAAATGGGGGTATATTGTTTTGCAAGTGTCGGTCGGTCGGTCGGAAGGTCGGTCGGTCCGTCCGTCGGTCGGTCGGTCCGTAGGTCGGTCGGTCTGTCCGTAGACCAAATCTTGTCCGGAGCATAACTCAAAAAGTATTAAAGGTAGAATCATGAAACTTCACAGGTGGATAGATCTCATTATGGAGAGGTGCAGTGCACATGAACCGTAACTCTGCTGATCAAATTTTTTGAGTTATTGCCCTTTGTTGATTTTATAACTTGATTCTTGTCCGGAGCATAACTCAAAAAGTGTGTAAGGTAGAATCATGAAACTTTATAGGTGGATAGATCTCATTATGGAGAGGTGCAGTGCACAAGAACCGTAACTCTGCCGATCAAATTCTTTGAGTTATTGCCCTTTGTTGATTTTCAAACTTGATTCTTGTCCGGAGCATAACTCAAAAAGTATGTAAGGTAGAATCATGAAACTTCACAGGTGGATAGATCTCATTATGGAGAGGTGCAGTGCACAAGAACTGTAACTCTGCCGATCAAATTGTTTGAGTTATTGCCCTTTGTTGATTTTATAAATTGATTCTTGTCCGGAGCATAACTCAAAAAGTAAGTAAGGTAGAATCATGAAACTTTACAGGTGGATAGATCTAATTATGGAGAGGTGCAGTGCACAAGAACCGTAACTCTGTCGATCAAATTTTTTGAGTTATTGCCCTTTGTTGATTTTCAAACTTGATTCTTGTCCGGAGCATAACTCGAAAAGTATTAAAGGTAGAATCATGAAACTTCACAGGTGGATAGATCTCATTATGGAGAGGTGCAATGCACAAGAACTGTAACTCTGCTGATCAAATCTTTTGAGTTATTGCCCTTTGTTGATTTTCAAACTTGATTCTTGTCCGGAGCATAACTCAAAAACTATGATAGGTAGAATCATGAAACTTTACAGGTGGATAGATCTCATTATGGAGAGGTGCAGTGTACAAGAACCGTAACTCTGCTGATCATATTTTTTGAGTTATTGTCCTTTGTTGATTTTCAAACTTGATTATTGTCCGGTGCATAACTCGAAAAGTATTAAAGGTAGAATCATGAAACTTTACAGGTGGATAGATCTCATTATGGAGAGGTGCAGTGCACAAGAACCGTAACTCTGCTGATCAAATTTTGTGAGTCATTGCACTTTGTTGATTTTATAACTTAATTCTTGTCCGGAGCACAACTCAAAAAATATGTAAGGTAGAATCATGTAACTTCACAGGTGGATAGATTTTATTATGAAGAGGTGCATTGCACAAGAACTGTAATTCTGCCAATCAAATTTTTGGAGTTATTGCCCTTTATTGATTTTTACGCTTAATTCTTAACCTTGCCTATATCCCGTGTCCTTTTACACATACAGCCTTGATATCTCACACATAGATACCTCCTATCAACATCGTTCACATTTTACCATGACCTTGGACCTTGTGACCTTGACCTTGGAGTTTGACCTACTTTAAAAAAAATAAACCCGGCATATATCTCATGACCTTTTACAAATACAGCCTTGATATTTCACACATGGACACATCTTACCAAGACCATTCACAATTGACCATGACCTTGGACTGTGTGACCTTGACCTTGGAGTTTGACCTACTTTTAAAAAACTTTAACCTGGGCAATATATCATGTCCATTTACACATACAGCCTTGATATTTGACACATGGAAACCTTTGACCTAGACCTATCACATACGACTATGACCTTGGACCATGTGGCCTTGACCTTGGAGTTTGACCTACTTTTAAAAAAATTAAACTGGGCCTATATCTTATGTGCTATTACACATACAGCCTTGGTATTTCACACATGGACACATCTTACCAAGACCTTTTACATTTGACCATGACCTTGGACCTTGTGACCTTGACCTTCGACTTTGACCTACTTTAAAAAAACTTTAACCTAGCCGATATATCATGTCCTTTTACACATACAGCCTTGATATTTGACACATTGACACCTACGACCAAGACCTTTCACATTTGACCATGACCTTGGACCTTGTGACCTTGACCTTGGTGTTAGACCTACTTTAATAATACATTAACCTGGCCTATATTTCATGTCATTTTACATATACAGCCTTGATATTTCACACATGGTCACTTCCAACCAAGATATTTCACTTTTGACCATGACCTTGGACCTTGACCTTGGAGTTTGACCTACTTTTAAAAAACTTAAACTAGGCCTATATCTCATGTCCTGTTACATATACAGTCTCAATATTTTACACATGGACACCTCCTACCAAGACCTTTCACATTTGACCATGACCTTGGCCTGTGTGACCTTGACCTTTGATTTTTACATTCTTTTAGAAATATTTAACCTAGCCTTTATCTTATGTCCTATTACACCTACAGCCTTGATATTTCACACATAGACACCTCCCACCAAGACCTTTCACATTTGACCATGACCTTGAATATTGCAACCTTGACCTTGGAATTTGACCTACTTTTAAAAAGACTGAAACCAGGCATATATATCGTGTCCTTTTACACCTACAGCCTTGATATTTCACACATGGACACCTCCAACCAGGACCTTTCACATTTGACCATGACCTTGACCTTGGCATTTGGCCTACTTTTAAAAACTTTAACCTGGCCTATGTTTCATTTTACTTTTACATATACAGCTTTGATATTTCACACATAGACACCTCCTACCAAGACCTTTTATATTTGACCATGACCTTGGACCTTGTTAACTTGACCTTGGACTTTGACCTACATCAAATGTAGGCCCTTGAGGGGGCATATATGTTTTACAAACATCTCTTGTTTAAAAGTTATCCCTGCCTTGTAATTTCAGGTGGATTTGAGCGTTCTAATGGTATTATGTATCTACAACTGTTGGACTACTATGAAAAAAGCGCTACAGAAACTGCCTGGGTTTTGTCCATATTCTCAACATTGAGACTGTTTGCAGGTTTGTTACCTTTTACAATTAAAGCTCATAGTAAAACTTGCACTTAAAACCTAATAACACAATATTTATTTATCATTAAAATTTTATGTGTTAATTGTCAGTGTTCTTCTTTATTTGATTTTGAACCACAATCTATTAGAGCTTAGATTCTTTACATGTGTAATCTTTGAAGCATTTCTTATGATGATAATACCAAGGTTATTTTTGGAATGTGATATTGGGTTGTCCTCTTGCTGGTCTGATTTTCTTGTCGTACATTGCTGTTACAGACTTTTCGGATGGTCCTTTTTACTGTGATAGCAGTTGAAAACAGTGTTAAACCCCAATAAACCATCCTTTTTGCTGTGACTGGTCACAAGTGTAAAAATCATTTGAAGTCCATTTACATTACATATATCTTGGGATATGACATTGCAAACTTGCCAATTTCTTTGTTTGTAAATTTGAAATTTAATTTCATGATTATTTTGGTTTTCACTTTCAGGTCCCTTAGCCAGTGCCTTTGTGAACAGATTTTCCTGTAGGATAGTGTGTTTTATGGGCAGTTTTCTGTGTACACTAGGGCTATTCCTGTCTACATTTGCTCCTAATCTGTACTATCTGTACTTTAGTTATGGGCTGTTGGGAGGTAAGATTTTTATACTTCCGAATTGAAAGATCAGGTGCATATTGTTTTACTCGTGTCCATCTGTCTGTCCATTGGTCTGTCTGTCCGAAAAGTGAACAATGCCCATTTCGGGGGCATTAGTGTTTCACAAACACATCATGTATTTTTAACCTGTTACCAAGAGGCAAAATTTTAGACTTGTCCATATTGAAAGATGTTGCAGACAACAATTATTTCAAGTCAATGAATTTAACATTTTTTTTTGTAGAAAACATCTACCAATTTATTGTCTGTTTTCAATGTGTTCTTTCTCCCCATTTCTAGGTCTAGGCAGATCTTTCTGTTATACACCCAGTCTCATCATTGTTGGCTACTATTTCAACAAGAGACGCGGTCTGGCAGTCGGCCTTGCAACCTCAGGTGTTGGGTTTGGGACGTTCCTGTTTCCGCCGATGATTGAGATCCTCTTTGACACGTACGGACACAGCGGCACATTTCTGATCCTGGCAGGAGTGATCAGCCATTTCTTTATCTGCGCCTGTCTGTTTAGACCATTGAGTTTAAACAAGAAACTTCTTGAATACGAAAGGTAAAGTTATGTTTAGTTCTATGATTGAAAATGATAGGAATTGAAGATTGAACTATATTTTGTAGATCTATTTTATTTTTAGGCCTTTCTGTCTTTAACCCATTACAAGGAGGCAACATTTTTCACAGTTCCAATATCCAAGATGAAGAAGTTTTAAATTTTGGATATAAAACATTTTGTGAATGAAGACAATGCTTGTCACAAGCAATGTCTTCATTTCCCACAATGATTTCTTAAGCCTTTATTGTACTTGGCATCAAAAGGCGCCACTATGTGGCAATGGGTAACACTATTGTGCTTTTGAATGACATGGATGATTATTCATGTTCAATGATTTTTCAAGTTGTTATCATCATGTGTTACAATGAACACTCTGGAATAATTTTGCACCCTTTCCCAATCAAGACCTGATTTTGACATTCCTTATACAATGAGCTAGGGTAGACATTAAGGTAAAAGAAGAAAATGCTTGTTACCAGCATTTTCTTCTTATGCATCAATTGTTTCTGTACTTTATCACACACAAATTCTGTCTTTGTCAAATGAGAAAATACTGCTTGTCAGCATTTTCTTCTCTTCCCTCAATATTTTTTCAAGCATAATTAGTTAGAAATGTTAAAATTGGGGTTTGTTTGGAAAAGGGCTAATTACTTGTATTCCATTTACAGAAGAAAGAAGATAAAAAAAAAAACGTGTCACACAGATGCCGATGTGGAGCAGGATCTTCTTGACAAGGACACCGACAACATGATGCAAAAATATAGTGCTTGAGGGCTGGCACTCGACCCCAATACAACGACCTACTTAGATATTTATTATATGTTATTTTTAGTATCAATGACCTATATTAGTAGTATAGAGCTCCAGATAGGATGCGTATTTGCGTAAAATACGCATTGATTTGGTCTAAATACGCATCTACTTTCGTAAAAATGCGTACAGATACGCATTCAAAATAAGGAATAATCGTCAGTTAGCGTATCGAGATCGAAGAGCGCCGGAAGAAACACATAGAATAGGAAATTCCAATGATTTAAAATAACGTTTAGGGCTGTAAAAATAGCTTATCAAAGTGTCTAATACGTCTCAGCCAATCAAAACCGGGAATAATTGTGGAATACCGATTATGTCACCAGCCGAGCTAATGCAGATGACAATCGACTATTCCGTAGATCTACCGAACGCTGCCGAGTGGTTCATTTTGTTCGAATTTCAATCAATCGTTGACCTCCGTTAACTTTTTTATACGGAGCAAATCGTTTCATCGATTTTCATTGGATGATAAATATCAGGCCATTGCGTCACTCCGTAAATCGGAAATTGCAAATCGAAGAAGTTTGTTTCCTTTTTTAATTGGGAAACTAGTAAATCCATTCTTTCAAGCACATCGTAAAGGCGATTTTGGCCGGTATTATTTCTGAAGAGGCCCTACAGTACAGACAAAGATAGCCAATGATGGTAATCTCGTTAAGAAAAAAAACTTGATGGTCGGAAACATAGCGCGCTTAGATCTATGTCCTTAAAATCGACTATCGAAAATGAAAGTGGGTCGTTCCGGCGGGATGCTCCTGTTAATTTTAATCCTTTCCTGAACAAGAGGGTAAATACTCCTTGCCTCCAAAAAATATCTGGAAATACGCATTGGAAAAAATTCGGAGGGGTAAATACTCCTTGCCCCAAAAAATTATCTGGAGCTCTGGTAGTATAGGATCGAGCGCCAGTGTGCTAGACGCCTAACCCTAGAACTAATTGTTACGTTATATTTGAACCTTATGATGTTCGAATACATTAATCTCTTCCTAAACAAGACCTTGTTTTGACTTCTCTGATTGAAATGGCTTTGAAAACTATTGAGGCAAAAGAAGAAAATGCTGATAATCAGCATTTTCTCCTTTTGCCTCAATATTTTCTGTGCTTGATTCTGTTGTTTTCAAAAGATGTAAATACGGGAAATTATTTTTTTCCTCAAATTTTTTCTTAGCGTTATCAATAAGGAATGTCAATCAGGGGGTTGTTTCAGACAGGATTTTGAAATTTGTTGCCCCTTTTATCTTTACAGAAGAAAGAAAGTCCGCAAGATGGATCACACAGACGCGGATGTTGAGCAGGACCTTCTTGACAAAGACACAGACAACAAGATGCAAAAATATAGTGCTAGAGGCCTTACCCTAGATCTAATTGTTACTTTATTTGAACCTTAACCCATTACCACTCATTGACGCTATTTGACACCCAACAAGATAAAGGCTTTGAAAAACATTGTAGACAATGAAGAAATTGCTTGTGACAAGCAATTTCTTCATTTCTTACAATGTTTTCTACCATGAAATATAATATAAAGTCAAAAATTTCATTCATTTGAAATTTTGGTCTGCAACATCTTTGAATTGAGAGCAGTCTAAAAGATTGGCATCTTGAAATGGGTTAAAATGTGCGAGTACATTAATTCTGTCCTAAACAAGACCTTGTTTTGACTTCTCTAATTGAAATGGCTCTGAAAACTATTGAGGCAAAAGAAGAAAATGCTGATAATCAGCATTTTCTCCTTTTGCCTCAATATTTTCTGTGCTTGATTCTGTTGTCTTCAAAAGGAGAAAATACTGGAAATTGTTCTTTTGCCTCTAAATTTTTCTTATAGTTATCAATAAGGAATGTCGAAATCATGGGTTGTTTTTGACAGTATTTAAAATTTGTCGCCCCTTTTATCCTTACAGGAGAAAGAAAGTCCGCAAGATTGGTCACATGGACGCCGATGTGGAGCAGGATCTTCTTGACAAGGACACAGATAACATGATGCAAAAATATAGTGCTAGAGGACTCACCAGAGAATTAATTATTACTTTATATTTGAACCTTAAGATGTTCGAATACATTAATTCTGTCCTAAACAAGACCTTGTTTTTAAGTCTCTAATTAGTCCCCTACCGGTGTTCACACCAGAGGGGACTATAGGTTTGCCCTCCGTCTGTCCGTCCGTCCGTCCGTCTGTCCGTCTGTCCGTCTGTCCGTCTGTCCGTCCGTCCGTCTGTCCGCTCAAATCTGGATCCCGCGAAAACTTAATAACTAAGCAAGCGTTTTTGATGAAAGTTGGTATATGACTAGATGGCAATGTGTAGATTATGCACATCATTTTATTTTTGTTTTTCGACTTAAATTGAGGTTGCTATGGTTACAGAAATAGTGAAAATATGGCCAAAAATGGGATCCTGCGATAAGATAATAACTAAGCAAGCTAGTTTGATGAGACTTGGTATATGACTATATGGCAATGTGTAGATTATGCAGATCATTTTATTTTTGTTTTTAGACTAAAATTGTTGTTGCTATGGTTACGGAAATAGTGAAAATATGGCAAAAAATATTGGATCCTGCGAAAAGTTAATAAGTAAGCAAGCTAATTTGATGAGACTTGGTATATGACTAGATGGCAATGTGTAGATTATGCACATCATTTTATCTTTGTTCTTTGACGAAAAGTGCGGTTGCTATGGTAACAGAAATAGTGAAAATATGGCAAAAAATGGATCCTGCAATAACTTATTCATCTTAATCTATTATTGATTACCATATTGAGTCAATGTGAAGCCGGTAGGGGACTTTATGTGTTGCATACAACACCAGATACTTGTTGAAATGGCTATGAAAACTATTTAGGCAAAAGAAGAAAATGCTGATAATCAGCATTTTCTCCTTTTGCCTCAATATTTTCTGTGCTTGATTCTGTTGTCTTCAAAAGGAGAAAATACTGGAAATTGTTCTTTTGTCTCCAAATTTTCTTAGCGTTATCAATAAGGAATGTCAAAACCATGGGTTGTTTTTGATAGTATTTAAAATTTGTCACTCCTTTTACATTTACAGAAGGAAAAAGATCAGAAAAATGGGTCACACAGACGCGGATGTTGAACAGGATCTTCTTGACAAAGACACAGATAACATGATGCAAAGATATAGTGCTAGAGGCCTTACACGGCTTCAAGATACTGAAAAAACAGCGTCGACACTAGAATTAAATGCCATGGTCAAAGCAAGTGCTAGGAGGCCGTCATTGTTTAAACGGAAAATTAATAAGTTTAAGTTGGTGCTAAAAGGGACAGAGTCGTCAAAGAAGGATAAACAGAAATTTTTGGATCTCTCCTTATTTAGGAATTTTGGTTTCACATGCCTATGTTTCCAGTTACTATTATTTACCCTATCTTTTAACACAACTTTTGTTTTTTTACCTGCGTTAGCAAAAGAAAAGGGCGTGCCTCAAATTATGGGTGCTTATTTGGTGTCAGTTTTAGGAATTTTTGATGCATTAGCAAGAATAATCATGTCGTTTATTTTGGACTTAAAGCGAGTGAAAAAGTACAGACTGATAATATATAACTTGGTGATGTTTGTAATTGGTGGCGTGTCAATATGCTTGCCTTCATTGACAGAATTTTATCAGTTTGTGATTGTCGCTGGACTTTATGGAGTGCTCTCCGGGACCTATATATCGCAGAAATCTGTCGTCTGCGTCGACATTCTAGGCGTAGAGAAGCTGGCAAGTTCCTTCGGATTGTTGTTATTGTTTCAAGGAGTAAGCGCCTTCATTGGACCAACATTGGGAGGTAAGATATTGACTCAAAACGACAAAATATTAGACTGGTCCAATTTCAAAGATTTTGCAGATGACAACAGTGAACTTCTTAAGAATGAAATTAGATTATTTTTGTTATTTTACGTAAAAACATTGTGAGAAATGAAGAAATTGCTTGTCTACAATGTTTTTTCCAAACCTTTTCTTGTGAGGGAGTCAAAAGGCGTCACTGTACAGTAATGGGTAAATCCTTTTCCAAACTGCTGAAATTAAAGATGATGCATATTGAAAGATGTTGCAGTAGTTAGGCGGATATGGCATATGATCATTAATTTTTTCAGGAAAGCACCAAATTTGGCACACGTGTAGTCTAGACCTATACAAATGATGTGGTAGGCAGAGCCCAAAATTTTAGCCCCTAGATGGCTGCCAAATTGAATTTCAATATGGCCGCCTAGTTTAACCTGTTATGGGCAATATCTCCCTCATTAGTGCAAATATTGACTTACCATTTACGTCTTACCAATAAAATACCAGCGGATCCAATACTGTCACTTATATATGCATTTGGGATGGCCGTCTTAGATTTCAAAGATGGCCGCCGCTTATTACTGTTTTTTTACTATCTTTCAAATTATAACTGACACAAATGAATATCTGATGCCTTACTGAACTTTTCAAAAGATATTGCTGATAAAAAATCATTTTCAAATATTTTTTTCGTCCGTTTTGAATTCCAAGATGGCCGCCATTAAAAGAACCTGATTTTCTATTCATTAAATACCTGTGTTATATCTCCCATATTATGGCTTACTTTTTGTGTATAGACCTATACAAATGATGTGGTAGGCAGAGCCCAAAGTTGTAGCCCCTAGATGGCCGCCATATTGAATTTCAATATGGCCTCCTAGTACAACCTGTAACGGGCAATATCTCCCTCATTTGTGCAGATATTGACTTACTTTTTACATCTTTACCAATAAAATACCAGCGGATCCAATACTGTTACTTAAATATGCACTTGGGATGGCCGTTTCAGATTTCAAAGATGGCCGCCAGTTACTACTGTTTTTACTATCTTTCAACACAAATGAATTTCGGACGCCTTACCAAACTTTTTAAAGAATATTGCTGCATAGAAATCATTTTCAAATAAATTTGATTCATACATTTTGAATTTCAAGATGGCCGCCATTAAGAGGGTCTGGTTTTCTATTCATTTATCTTTGTTACTGCAAAATGTAGTTGACATAATAATTTGTAAAGCAGATTTGTCAATAATGTGTTTTGGAAAAAAACTAGTGAAAATATTGCTCAATGTTAAATATTCAAAGTAAAATATGAAACAACCAGAACTTCCTTCTGACTGTCGCGTTCTCAGACGGATGCCATTCGATAATAAAATAAAAATCCTTTTAATTTGTATAAAATTACATGAAAATTGATACAGAGAGTTGGAATATGCTTGTATATTTAGATCGACTTAATTATAAATGTCTTATTAATATAGTTACACAATGCATGTTTGCCTTTCAGACATGGTCGCCGATGAACATGGTATGCTTATACATAGGGGACTGATATTACGCATTTTAGTGATGTAAAGTATTTGCTATAATTTATATCAAACATGTTTTTAAAGGAATAGAAAAGATCAACATTATACCACCATTTACATAATGACCTGATACAATGGAAGCTCGCCAGTGATGGCTACCTCAAGACTAGGAAGTACTATATTATGCATATGTCTACCCTCAATGCTTTAAAAACCTGTCCAGCAGATCAAATGCAGTCACTTGTAGATCTACATGCATGTAGGATGGCCACTCACAAATGCCTACCACTTACAGTTATGATACCTATGATAAATATCGAAAAAATATAGTTTAAAGTATCATTGAAAGGAATTTCTAAAACTATGATTTAGATAATTCAATGTCGCACTACAGATATTAAGACACTTCCAATGTGTTGACCATAATTATTTCATTTTTATGTATCTTTGGTATCAATCAGACGAGTGTCTATCAAGATAACCTTAGGTTCAAGATTGTAACCCTGTTTGACTTAACGTTTCGTCTACTTGGTCCTCCACAGATTTGTTCTGAAAAACATCCATTGAAAGCACTGACCACCATCACTTTTATATACCGTAGAACAGCTTTATCTTTGGATAGCTTCTTCACGGCAACCCTCTGTCTCGAGAGACGATGACAACTGCATGTAGTCGATCAGGTTGATGACACGCGATGGCATTAGCCTATAGTCCAAAGCGAGATCCACAGCATTCTCATATAAGTAATCCAATTGTAATAAAGAATTGTGCACTTTCTATAAAAATGTCGTATCAAATGGTATCATCTTATTTTAAACAATGATATTGTTCTCGAGTAAATTCGGTTAGCTTAAAAGGTAAATGAAGAAAAGTAAAAAATGAAAAAATATTTGTAGAAATAATGAAAGTTCACATGACAGCCGTCTCTGATAAATTGCAAAAAAGTAAATAAAAAAAAATAATGAAATAGGATACAAATCTGTGAAAAATCGTATCTATCATGCCTTTTAATACTTACACAGCGTTGAATCTAGCTTTTCCATCCAGGGGGCCCGACGGGCCCACACCTCTTGGTCAAGGGGGTCACCCAATCCAAATACTGAGACAAATGATTGAATAACTAAATTTCAAATATCAATAATTCATAATAGGCCTTTAAACATAATAAAACCATAATTTGCATGCTTTCATTCAGAAAAGACTTCGTAATGCATTAAAGTGTGTCATTTGGGCCTAGGCTTTGTTATACCCCCCACAACAAAGTTATGGGGGGGTATACTGGATTCAGGTTGTCCGTCCGTCCGTCCGTCTGTCCGTCTGTCCGTCCGTCCGTCCGTGGACATAATTTTGTGTCCTCTTCTCCTCCCACAGTTTTTGACCGATTTTGCTGAAATTTTAGCAGGTTGTTTCCTATCATATGAAGTTGTGCACCTGCAATTTTCATCTTGATCCAGGCAGTAGTTTCAGAGTTATGCCACTTTGAACTTTAGCACTTTTTCAGTGACAACGCGCTAGTGGGGGGTATTTGTCCGCTTTGCGACAGTTCTAGTTCTGAAGGGGGTCATACTGGATTTTAGGGGTGGCCCCCTCTGGATTCAACACTGACTTACAGACTCTCTTTATAAAAGGTAAACACAACATTTCGCATATTTCAAAAATACTATCTATTGAAACATGGCAGCCAGTAGGAGCTAAAATTGGTTATCACTTTTTAGTTTGAAGGTAGGCCTACACATGAGGCAATATTCTCCATTACATTGAATCTTAAATCATAATTTAGACGAATTTATGAATATGTGCTCCAGAAGAAAAGCCACTCGACTTAATAATGGCCATTTAAGAGTTCTAACTGAGATATTATAAACAATTTGAAACAATAGCTCTTCAAACAGTTTGTTTAAACATCGAAAGTTTATTTGCATCAATAATGATTTGAGATATAACAAAAAAAGTAACTTGTGGCGGCCATCTTTGGAATCTAAGATGACGACCTCAAATGTATATATGGCTGGCTTTATGGACCCGCTGGTACTTTGAATATGGATGAGGACACAAAAAGTGAGCCATAGTATGGGACATATAACACAGATATTTAATGAATAGAAAATCAGGTTCTTTTAATGGCGGCCATCTTGGAATTCAAAATGGACGAAAAAAGAAATATTCGAAAATGATTTCTTAGCCACAATATTTTTTGAAACGTTTGGTAAGGCATCAGATATTCATTTGTGTCAGTTATAATTTGAAAGATAGTAAAAAACAGTAATTAGTGGCGGCCATCTTTGAAATCTGAGACGGCCATCCCAAATGCATATATAAGTAACAGTTTTGGATCGGCTGGTATTTTATTGTAAAGACGTAAATGGTATGTCAATATCTGCACTAATGAGAGAGATACATGTATTGCCCATAACAGGTCAAACTAGGCGGCCATTTTGAAATTCAATATGGCGCCATCAAGGGGCTCAAAATTTGGGCTATGCCTACCAAATCATTTATATACCGTAGGTCTAGACACGAAAGGAAAGCCATTATATGGGATATATAAGACAGATATTTAATGAATAGAAAATCAGGTTATTTTAATGGCGGCCATCTTGGAATTCAAAACGGACGAAAAAAATTATTTGAAAATGATTTCTTAGCAGCAATTTCTTTTGAAAAGTTTGGTTAGGCATCAGATATTCATTTGTGTCAGTTATAATTTGAAAGATAGTAAAAAAAGTAATTAGTGGCGGCCATCTTTGAAATCTAAGACGGCCATCCCAAATGCATATATAAGTGACAGTATTGGATCCGCTGGTATTTTATTGTAAAGACGTAAATGACAAGTCAATATCTGCACTAATGAAGGAGATATTGCCCATAACGGGTTAAACTAGGCGGCCATATTGAAATTCAATTTGGCGGCCATCTAGGGGCTAAAATTTTGGGCTCTGCCTACCATATCATTTGTATAGGTCTAGACTACACGTGTACCAAATTTGTAGCTTTCCTGAAAAAATTAATGATGGACCCCATATTTCTGATATATCCGCCTAACTACAGAGGACATAATAATATTTGTCAAAAGTAGAGAATGTGTAAGTTATAGCATAGAAAACTATTGTGGCAAAAGAAAAAATATTGAATACTATTAATTCCTCTTTTTGTCTCAATGTTTTCCCATGCTATTTATACTAGGGACACCAAAACCTGGTCTTGTTTGGAAAAGAGTTAACTGGTGCAATTTCAAAGGTCTTGCAGACAACACAATAGATGTTACAAGAAAGAATGTTTACCTAGTATATGTGACCCCATCTTTGCTAGCCAAGGTTGAACCCACCTACGTTTGTATTCTCCCTTTGCGGATTTAGTCCGATTTTCTTGAAATCGCGAACAGCCGCCTAGCGGTTGTCCAGCTGGTTGTTTAAGTTATTTTGTCCATTACTGATGACATCATTAATGCGCATTCTCTTTCGCGTCATACGTCAATGCGGATTAGGTAAAAGTTAGCTGCTTCTTTAGTCGAGTTGTCGAAAGTGTAATAATTCGTCGATTAAAGATAGGGAATTCCTGTCTATTGCAGTGAAATTCTTAATAAAAAAAATAATCCATCTTCGCGTTTTTGAGTTGCAAATGCAATGCTTTTTCCCGCACGTTGTCAAGAATTGGTTACTCATAACAGATCTATCAGTCGACAATCTGATTGGTTCCAGTGAGACCTCACTGGAACCAATGAAAACGCTTTCCAGGACAATGACGTTACATCATTGATGTCACCCTTGGCTTGCGAAGATGATGTGACCCATCATGCTTAAAGGGTTCTTCTGAGAACTGTGCGAAAAGTATCAACCCTAGACAGTCTGCCCAGTCCACATAGACTGACTAGGATCAAAACTTTTTACTCATGGGTAATTTTTTGGATCTAAATTTTTTTTCCTATCTTACTAGGGTTCATTAGTCCAAATGTGACATCTGATTGACATCTTCTAATCTGATCCGAGGGGACTCACGGTGTATAATGACGTGACTTAGAATTTCGGATAATCTTCAATAACTTTGTCAATACTTGACCAATTTGAATTCGGTTTGAAGCAGAGAAGGCGGAAAATGTCAGGAATAAACTGGACGTTTTAGATTTATGAAAATTCAACTAAAATTTTGGTTTATCTTCAATAACTTTTTTATCAGGTGATTTTTCAAAAATCCAACACGTTCATCTAACGTGCGACTTCTGTCCACATTCTCTGCTTCAAACCGAATTCAAATCGGTCAAGTATTAACAAAATTATTGAAGATTTTCTGAAATTGTTGCATCACATGATTATCCACCGCAGGACTTGAAATACAGGGATCGCTGGTTCGATTCCCCACCTCTCCAGTCTTTCGTATGAGACTTTAAACCAAGGTCCCGTCTCCATATGACCTTGGCTGTTGAGTGGGACGTAAAACTCCATCCAATCCAATCTAATCTGATCCGTTTCTCAAATTTTGGTTTTATTAGCTTCTCATGAGGTACCTTATAGTGTAACTGGTTACATGGAAAACATTGAGGGAAAAGGACATACTTGTTGGGGGTAAGAAGTGAACCTTTTCCCAATTTATTGACAAGCTTTTCTTTAATTGACGTCAAAATTAGGCCTTACTTGGGAAAGGGTTATATTTTTTATAAGATTTGTTAAAGAAAAATGAGGACTTGTCTGAAATCTAGATGTTCCGATGTACATGTATGAGAATGTTATGCATGTATAAAGTTTTAACACTTAACCACCAAAACACAAGTTTAAACAGGCCTAAATTCAAAACTGCTGCAGGCAATGGAGTGATTTTTGATAGAGATAGCACATGGACAATACTGCACTGAAAATATTGAGGCAAAAGGAGAAAATGATGGTTGTCAGCATTTTCTCCTTTTGCCTCAATATTTTCCAAAGTATTTTCTAACAGTTACTTCAAAACCTTGCCTTGTTTGGGTAAGGATTAATATATCTTAGATTGATCAAGATATGTCAGAAAATTTGATCAAAGTCAGATTGTCGAATATTTTCCTATTATTATTACATACTGTGAATCCTTTACCTAAAACCTTCTTTAACCATTTTCCACATGGCAAAAATTTGGACTGTTCAAATTTGAAAGGGGTTTCAGAAGACAAAATAATGATATATTGTGGGTACTCATTGGAATTGTTACCTTGAGACAATTCCAATGAGTACCCACAAGTTAAAGGGACATTTCATTCCAATTTCAATTTTTTAGAGTATGTCTTGATGCCAAGATTTGTTATTTTAATGAGTAGAAATACTATTTGTTTTTTAAAGTTGTTGCCAATAAGCGAGAAACACGCATTTAAAGTTGAGACATAATCGATAAATTGCATATAAATCCGAACTGTTGTCCACAACAATTTGTTCAATTTTAACACAAAAATATGAATTTCTCGTAAACGGCGCAATATTTTGGCTTTAATTTTTCAGAATTTTCATAAGGAAATATGCTCTTTCAGATAAAAATAAAAGTAAAATTTATGACAAAAAATTCTAAAATGTCATTTTAAGATACAGTGTTCTATGTTGGATCCACAAGAATATTTGTGGATTTGTTCAAACTCTATATTGTGGGTACTCATTGGAATAGTCTTTTCAGGACAATTCCAATGAGTACCCACAATATAGGGTTTAAGTTTGAAATAACAAAATCTATTTTTCTGTACATTTCAGCCCCATTGAAGGACAGACTGGAAAGTTTTGATATGGTGTTCTATGTTGGAAATCCGGATATATTTGTAGATTTCTTCATCAAACTGTATTTTGTGGGTACTAAATGGAATACTAGTCTTTTCAGTCTTCCAATTTGTACCCACAATGAGTACCCACAACATGTGACAACATAGGGTTTGAATCTGAAATAACAAAATCTATTTCTGTGTACATTTCAGCCCTATTGAAGGACCGACTTGGAAGTTATGATATGGCGTTCTATGTCGGAAGTACCGGAATATTTGTGGGTGGTTTCGTCATGATGGCGGGAAATATATGGCTGTACAGACGAAAGAACAGACAGACAGAAACACAATCATGAAATATAGTACATGTATTACATGACCCTTTCCATAGATGACACAAATAAGCGGGATCTGGAAAAAGGTTCCTTGTTGCATTTGAGAACAATATGGATCCGGATCAGCCTGTGCATAGCTCAGTCTGATCCAGATCCATGTTGTTCTCAAATAGCTTGTTTCTGACCAATAGCAATTTTAAGTTTTTAGATTTGATCCATTTCAGACTACATTTTGTCACAGGCATATCTCGAAACTGGATTTTTGAAAATGCTACAAGAGTACCTTTTCCTTCCCATATCCCAGCTCAAATGTACAAAACTGTCTCAAATACTATACAGCTTTATGTTTACAATTGTTATGTCAAAGTCATGGGGGACGTTAAACCCTTTCGCAAACAGAAAAAAATTAAGGCTGTTTCCAATTCTAAGATGTTGTACAGGACAGTTTCAAGAGAATGAAATATTACATTTTTTATCTTCCTGGGTAGAAAACTTGTGGGAAATGAAGACATTTCTTGTCACAAGCAATGTCTTCATTTTCCGCTTTGTTTGGTAGAAACACTGAGGGAAATGAAGAAATTGCTTGTTTCAAGCAATATCTTCATTTTCTGTTTTGTTTTCCAAAGCCTGTATCTTGCGGGGCATAAAGTAGGAATTGGTATAATTACATTGGTTCAACATATCCAATTTTTATAGCCACTGAAAGTGGACATTATATTGATATCATCCTCACCCTCTGGGTGTCAGTTTTAACATTTGGGAAAGCTCTAAGGGCATTAGTTTTTATACGCCGCCAGAGGCGACATATATTGGCGTCATCTTCTCTGTCTGTCTGTCCGTCCGTCCATCCGTATGTCCGTCCACTTTTCTTGTCAACACAACTCCTAAGTTTCTGGCAGGATCCCTATGAAACTTGGTCAATGTTATCACCTCAATGGGTAGATGTGCATGAAGGAAGGATTTTATGGTTCATTGATTTTTGCCTGAGTTATGCCCCCTTAAAACTTAGTCTCTGGAGCGGCGTATATTGTGACCATGGTACTCTTGTTTACTTGTATAAAACTTAATGCTATTTTGCTATTTTGTTAACGATGACAACATGGACAACAATGAACATTGTTTGACCCAAGTTTGCTGTATTTCATCTTCTAGTTACCTACACTGTTTTAACCCATTAATCCAAAATTTAAGACTATTCCAATTTGATAGGTGTTGCAGATGACAATGAAACGTTTCGATTTGAATTTTAGTTTAAAGTCTTTCCTTTTTTGGTAAGAAAACATTGTGAAAAATTAAGGAATTGCTTGGTAGAAGTAATTTCTTTCTTTTCCAAAATGTTTTCCAAAGTTATTACCTTGTATGCAGTCAAAAGAGTCATAGTGTGGTAATTGGTTAAAAATGTATAAATCAGCGGTTACTTTCCAGTTGGTCTAATCCTATTTTGTCTAATATAAAAAGTTTTTGGATTAGACAAAAAATTACAATTTCGTCTAATACCTTCTCAGACCTTGTTTTATCAATATTCCCATTTCGTCTAAAAGATTATACTAAGAGGTTGAGGTATTTGTGTCAAAAAGGTGTAAAAGTAAAAAAAAAATGTGATAAACAAATGATACACACTAAGTTCAATCAATTCCAACTTTCAACTTTTTTTTCTAATTTAACTTAAGAATTATTAAATTGATAATCAGTTATTTGAAAATATATCAAAGTTGTAGTAACTGTTTGTTTATAGTCCATGATATCTTTAATACTATTTATTCATTTTTTTATTTTGTTTAGAATAAAGTATTATAATTATAGTATTATTTTTTTTGTATAAAGGCATAAAGCAATGAATATAATTTTATTTGAGAAATGTTTTTAAACGAAATGGGAATTTCTTAAAATAAGGGTTTTAGAAGAAATGGGAATTTTGAATTTTAGACCACATGGGATTAGACCAACTGGGTTGTCTTGTTAGTCACACAGAACTTTAAATAACCCTTCCCATGGTTTTGACGACTTAACTGTATCTGGATTTTAGATAAGAAACTCTCGAAGTAAAGGAGAAAATGCTGATCTGATTCTGGATGTGCAGTTCTTGATTATCAAAATCACAATTATTCTAATAAGTGCCAGAACCTTTATTGGAAACATGGTCTATGGAAAATTGGAGGATGGGTGATTATTAAAGGTATTTTGAATCTGATTGTCAAAAATGTTGAATCCATTGTCAATTCATAGACTGGAGATTAACCAAGTCAAGTCTATCAAATTATTGTGATAAAGACATTTCAAGTATGGTTTTGAGATGAAATTTCTTCATTAGAAACATATTGGGGAATGGAAATCTCTCTTTTTTTTGCTTTTGAAAATGATCTTAGTTCATAGCTACAGTTAAGAGGTGGGGCTGGGGGTAGTCATGACTTTTCAAAATGCATTCATTTATGGTCCCTCAAACTCTATGCTGTGGATACTCATTGGAATTGTCTCGATGATACCAATGAGAACCCAAGACTTAGGGTTTGCAATTGAAAAAAAGTTAAAATGTCTTTACCCCTTCACCCCCTCTCTCATCTATTGCTCTGTTACTTATGACTGAAACTTTTTTCGGAATCAGGGTATGGGCAGGGCAACAGGTAAGTGGGGTGAAGATATTCTAACTCTAATTCTATGTTGTGGGTACTCATTTGAATCGTCTCGACGAGACTATACAAATTAGTACCCACAATATAGGGTTTAATGAACAATAACAGAATTATTGCAGTTTAAAAAGTCATCACTCCCTCTTATCTCTGGAGCTCTGTATGGGTGCATATACTTTTATCATTTATCATGTTTGTTAGATGAGTTGTCTTTGAACATTTGTTAAGCATTCTTAAAAATACTGAAAATTTCTTTAAACTTTGATTAACACATTACCCATGTTACCAGGCAGCAGAAATTTAGATCTTTCAAATTCAAAGTTGTTGCAGACAACAATTTCAAGTGAAATAAATTTTATTTTTTTTTGGTATTTTGGGGTAGAAAACATTTTGGGAAATTAAGAAATTGCTTGTCACAAGCAATTTCTTCATTTTCCACAATGTTTTACTAAGCCTTTTTCCTATGGGGTGTCAAAAAGCGTCAATGTGTCAGTGTGTGAGTGGGTTGAGAATTTAGAAATAGTGCTGGAAATCGGCATTTTCTTTCTTTCTTAGAATAAATGTATTTATTTATGAAATTTATGAAGAAAGACAAATACATAATGATGGGTCCACAGAAGCCATAGGCTTATATATGGCCGCAATACAGTAAATTCTGCTTGACAAGTTTTGATTAGACTAGCGCTTGTCATCTTTGTTTGCTCTATTATACGCCTGAAGGGTCATATTATGTTATGGCCCTGGTTGTCCGTCTGTTAGCAATTTCTTGTGTGCGCTCCTCATACAGTTTCTTTCGGAATTCTATTAAACTTGCCACAATGAATCTTCATGGTCTCAAGTTGTGCACACGACATACGTAATGCAAATATCTGTTTTCATTCTTGAGTTATTTGCCCTTGAATTGAAGAAATAGCCAATTTTACTGACAAGCCCCTCTTGGGCGTATATGCCAATTTACTGACAAGCCCCTCTTGGGCGTATATGCGCTACTCCGCCAATGTATTTATGTATTTATCACTGAATTTAGGTATTAATTTTTAGATAAGGATGTCATTTTAAAAAGGGTCTGCCCTTTTATACTACATGTACATGTATTATCTTATTACAAGTATTGGTTAGAGTTTTCTTAAATTTTGAACATTTTCTCCTTTTTTTCTTGCATCGTTTTCTCAAGCTTCCTATATTGGTGATGTCAAAACATAGAATTACTTTTGAAAGGGGTAAAAAAAAGATGGAGGTATTGTAAAGCTTAACCCTTTCCCAAACAACACCTGTTTTTGATGTCCGTAATTGAAATGGTTTGGGAAAACATTGAGACAAAAGAAGAAACTGCTGATAACCAGCAGTTTCTCCTTTCGTCACAATATTTTCTGTGCTATATTTTACACACATCCTGCCTTTGTCAATGTCCATTTTGACATCTGCAGTGGATTTTTAATTGGAAAAGTTAATTTTTTGCCGTTTGGGAAAGGGTTAACCATTTTCTAAACAGCAAAATTTTAGGGTGGTTGAATGTTAAAGGTTGTTGCAGATGACAAAGTGATTGTTGATAATAAGACTCAATTTGTATACAATATAGCAAAGAAAATATTGAGGCAAAAGGAGAAAATGCTGGTTACCAGCATTTTCATCTTTTGCCTCAATGTTTTCCCAAGCTTTTTCTAATAGGGATGTCAAAAGCAGGTCTTGTTTTATAGAAAGGTTTAACCCATTACCAAAATTTTCTAAGTAGAAAATATTGTGGGAAATGAAGAAATTGCTTGTCACAAGCAATTTCTTCATTTTCCACAATTTCTCCAAAGCCTTTGTCTTGCAGGGCGTCAAAAGGCGTCTTCATGTGATAATGGGTTAAAGTCATATCATGATCATATGTGTAAGTTTGTTATGCAAATTATTATTTTTTGACAAAATTCCATTTGTATATTAATCTTTATTTTTGTTAAAAAGAGCTATTTCAATAAATTATTTAAACTTAAAAAGAAAACTATTTGTACTTGGATTTCTATGACATTCTTTCGCCAATATCCTGCACTTTAATCCATTACCAGATGACAAAATTTTAGGCTCTTCCAAATTCAAAGATGATGCACAAGACAGTTTCAAGTGAATGAAATTTAATAATCCTTAATCTATTGGGGTAGAAAATATTGTTGGAAATGAAACTAGAAAGACCTGAAGGTCTTGAGTCGCTCCACAGGCCTGAATTTCTTATGGTTCAAGCTGAAAATTACACAAAGGCAATATCTTATTGTCACCAACATTCTGTTCTAGTTTTGTCTTGATTAGTCCATATTTGTAGATGCTAGAGTGAAAACAAAGTAAAAATAGAGCCGAAAATGGCAATTTTGTCAATTTCAAGGGCACATGACTCATGATATAAATTCAGATCAAGCTGAAAATTATACCAAGGCAAGATCTTATGGTCACCAATATTCTGTACAAGTTTTGTCTTGATTCATCAGTATTTGTAGTTGCTAGAGCGAAAACAAAGTAAAAATAGAGCCGAAAATGGTAATTTTGTCAATTTCAAGGGCACATAACTCATGATGTAAAATTAAGATCAAGCAGAAAATTACACCAAGGCAAGATCTTATAGTCACCAACATTTTGTCAAAGTTTTGTCTAGATTTGTCAATATTTGTAGTTGCTAGAGTGAAAACATGTCAAAATAGAGCCGAAAATAGCAATTTTGTCAATTTCAAGGGCACATAACTCATGATGTAAAATTCAGATCAAGCTGAAAATTACACCCAGGTAGGATATTATGCTTATATATATTCTGTCCAAGTTTTGTCCTGATTGGTTGATATTTGTAGATTTTAGAGCAAAAACAAAGTCAAAACCAGCTATTTTTGACATTCAAGGGCAGATAACTCAGGTTATTCTGGTTCAATCAAAATTCTTTGAAGGAATCTGAGAAAGGGTCACCCAAGCATCATTCCTGAGAAGTTTGGTTGAAATCCATCCAGTAGTTTCTGAGGAGAAGATTTTTAAAGAAAAAGTTTACGGACGCACGGACGCACGCACTGACGCACGACGGACACACCGCCATGACAATAGCCCGCTGGCCTGAAAGGCCAGTGGAGCTAAAAATTGCTTGTTACATCCAATTTCTTCATTTCCCACAATGATTTCTAAAGCCTATATCTTGTGGGGTGTCAAAAAGCGTCAATGTGTGTTAATAGGTTAACCCTTTCCCAAACAAGACCTGGTTTTGACATTCCTCAGAGAAAAGACTTGGGAAAACATTGAGGCAAAAGAAGAAACTGCTGATAACCAGCAGTTTCTCCTTTTGCCTCAATATTTTCTGTGATATATTGTACAGAATATTCCATTTAAATTACTTTAATGTTGTCGTCTGCAGCAGCTTTGAATTTGAAACAGTCCAAAATTTTGCCATCTGGTAATGGGTTAAATGTGATGGCCATCCATAGCACAGTTGGTAGCACATGGGACTCTCACTCATGAGGTCCCAGGTATGATCAATGGCTGTGGCAAATATCCTTTCTAACATTTGTCTCCCATCAATTGTTAGATAGTCATAAACCTATGTGTATTAGCAGCTTGAGAATCTTAATGGTTGTTGTGGTAGTTCTGGTGAGATACATATATGACAAACAACAGGAATCCATGGTAAGGTGCTCCAGCAATTGTGATATGACCATAGCAGTTGAAAAACGTCGTAAAACCCCATTAAATCAAACCAAACCCAGGTACGATCCGTGGCTGTTGCAAACATCCTCTCTCCCCCCAATGGTTAGATAGTCATACACCTATGTATGTTAGCAGCTGGAGGTTCTGAAAGGTTGTTGTAGTACTCGTGAGATACATATATGTGAAACAACAGGAATCCATGGTAAGGTGCTCCAGCAGCCGTGATATGACCATAGCAGTTGAAAAACGTCGTAAAACCCCATTAAATCAAACCAAACCCAGGTACGATCCGTGGCTGTTGCAAACATCCTCTCTCCCCCCAATGGTTAGATAGTCATACACCTATGTATGTTAGCAGCTGGAGGTTCTGAAAGGTTGTTGTAGTACTCGTGAGATACATATATGTGAAACAACAGGAATCCATGGTAAGGTGCTCCAGCAGCCGTGATATGACCATAGCAGTTGAAAACGGCGTAAAAACTCATTAACACACTACCCCAAAGTGACTCATTTTGACTCATCACAAGAAACTGGCTATGGAAAACATTGTGGAAAATGAAGAAATTGCTTGTGACAAGCAATTTCTTCATTTCCACAATATTTTCCATTCAAAATGTTTAAAAAATGTACTCTTTCATTAAATTTTAGTTGTTGTCTGCAATATCTTTGAATTTAGACAAGTCGAAATTTTGCCATTTGGTAATGGGTTAAACCAAACTAAACCTAGGTATGATCCGTGGCTGTTGCAAACATTCTCTCTCCCCCCCATGGTCAGATAGTCATGAGCATATGTGTGTTAGCAGCTGGAGGATCTGAAAGGTTGTTGTGGTAGTACTGGTGAGATACATGTAAACAAAAGGAATCCATGGTTGGCTACTCCAGCCCCTGTGATATGACCATAGCAGTTGAAAATGGCGTAAAACCCCATTAACCCATTACCAAACAAGACCTTGTTTTCACGTCCCTAACAGAAAAGGCTTGGGAAAACATTGAGGCAAAAGAAGAAACTGCTGATAACCAGCAGTTTCTCCTTTCGTCTCAATATTTTCTATGCCATATTTTGCACAAATCCTATCTTTAATAACAACCATTTTGCCATTTGTTGCAGTTTATGAAGTGGATCACCCTAAAATTTTGCCGTTCCGGAAAGCGTTAACCAAATCCAACTCAGGTACGATCTGTAGCTGTTGCAAACATTCTCTCTCCCCTCAATGGTCAGATAGTCATAAACCTATGTGGGCGAGCAGCTGGAGGCTCTGAAAGGTTGTTGTGGTACTGGTGAGATACATGTAAACAACAGGAATCAATAGTTTGGTGCTCCAGCATCCGCGATATGACCATAGCAGTTGAAAGGGGTTAATTCATTATCAGACGGCAAAATTTTGGACTGGTCTAAATTCATAAGTGTTGCAGACAACAATTTAAAAGTGCATGAAATTTTACATTTTATGGTCTTTCTTGGTAGAGAACATTGCAGGAAATGAAGAATTTGCTTGTCAAAAGCAATTAATTTTCATTATTTTCCACAATGTTTTCTCTAGCATTTCACTTGATGGGCATCAAAAAGCGCCACGGTGTTGTAATGGGTTAAGCCTTTCGCATCACATCCCTAATAGAATAAGCATGGAAAAACATTGATACACAAGACTAAAATGCTAATAATCAGCATTTCCTAATTTGCCTCAATATTTTCTTTGCTATATTGTATGTAATGTCTTTATCATTATTCATTTGTTCTTCTGCAATCACTTTAAAATTAGGTCGATCTAAAATTGTGTTGTTTTGCAAATGGTTAAGGATTGAATGACAGACTTACACAATGTATTTTGAATACAAAATTTACTTTCTCTCATAATTATGTACAAAATATTTACAAAAACAGTTACAATTTTAACTTCATAATCATTCAATTTCAAATATGCCTGTTTTAAAGAGCATAAAAATGAATTCTTAGAAAATATGTAACAAGTTAAGAAAGGTATGTAGATGATGCAATAATTTTCATCTGAGAACAACAACTTATGGATAAAAAAAATGCAGTAGCATCTACAGAGTCTAAAACATTTGTTCCATCCATATTTTTTTCCTGTTAGTTTCAAGGATGTTTAACACAGAAATTTATTTAATGAAGTTCTTTGAAATACTTCAGACAATGCTCAACTTTGTTTACATTTTAAAATTAATTCATGTATGAAACATCACAATGATTTTCATTGATAATTTATCAAAATGGTACTTTTTGGAATTGTTACGCCCCACAATATAAAAGGCTTTTGTAAACATCTTTAAAAATGAAGAAATTGCTTGTGACAAGCAATTCCTTCATTTCCAACAATGTTTTCTATTAAAAAGGAAAAAAAATGTGAAATTCCATTCACTTGAAATTGTCGTCTGCATCATCTTTGAATTTGGATATGTCTAAAAATTTGTTGTTAAAGTCCCTACCACAAAGCTGTACCTTTTCACAAAATAAAATTTACTCTTATATATATAAAGTATCACAATTGCACTATAATGTTCTAGTCCAATCACATGACAGCTTGCTGTTTAAACCCCACATACTCATCCCAGCCTTTACGACAAGTCTTTACTATCCAATTGTGCTCATCATCATCTAAAATAGAGGGAAAAAACTAATTTATTAAACCTTTTAATTATTTCACAAATGACAAAAGAGTGGACTGTTCCAATAGAGAATGACTTTATCAAGTAAATCATTAATGTTATTTCAGACAAACAATAGTATTTTGTCAGTGTTATTTTAAAACCTCTGAACTACAGCTTGATTAAAGGTGTAGTTACGAGATGTTGTAACAACACTGACACTTTATCAAAACATTAAAGTAAACCCTTTCTGTTTTTAGCACAAAATTCAATGCTTTCTGAAATCATCAGCAAGTTCTCCTTATCTCTAAATGTTTTCCCAAACGGTTTCTACAAGGAAAATCAAAATCATTTCTTGTAAGAGAAAGAAATTTCCAAAAGGACACAAGTTCAGACTGCTTCAATTAGGCAGTTTAAACTGTCGACAACAAATGTTGATGAAAATATGATTTTTGTAAAATATGGCATATAAATATTGAGGCAAAAGGAGAAAACAGGCCCGTAGGAAGAGGGGGGGGGGGGCTTAGCCCCCAATGTTTGCCAAAAATGCTGAATTTTCCTTATTTTACACTGAAAATTTAAGGAAAATCCAATTTAGCCCCCCCCCCCCCCCCCCCCCCCCCCCATATTCAGTCACTGAAGCCCACCCAATATGAAATTGCTTCCTATGGGCCTGGAAAATACTGTTGATTTGCAATTGCCTTCTTTAGCGTCAATGTTTTCCCAAGCCTTTTCTAGTATGGACATCAAAATCAGGTCTTATTTAAGAAAGGGTTAATTGTTAGCTATTCTGTGACTGTTGTGCAGTCAATAAAACAAAACCTCAAAAATATCGATACCAGTTAAATTGCAGTACCTATTTTTGATCATGTTGATAATGTCATTTTTGAACAAGTAAAGCGCACACAAGAAAATGGGCATTTTTAATTCAAGGGCAGATAATTCAAGAACGAAAAGAGTTAGCTGAATTCCGTAAGCGGTGTGCATAACTAGACACCATGGAGATTAATTGTGGCAAGTTTGATTAAATTCCGATCAAAATTGTGGGAGGAGTTGGGCACACAAGAAGTTGCTAACGGACGGACAACCGAGGCCATAACGTAATATGACCCTTTGGGCGTATATAAAGGAAAAAATGATCAGACTGGAACTTTGACCACAGACAAATACGAACAAGAGCCGTCATAGACGGATTATGCTCCCCGAATAAGTGTTTGTCACAAAATAAAAGTCATCATACATTAAGCCCCCTTTTCCAATGACAGATTTTTTGTACACACATTATTTATATAATATGGTCTAGAACATCTCATTTATCACAAAAGTACAAAATTTCATTAACTTCTACCCATTGGATGAAGAGAAATTGGAGAAAATCTAATTTATACATTAAGGCCCCTTTTTCCATGACGCAGTCTCAAATCAACAAACGGAGGAAAAGCTCCCTAGGAATTATCCCTGGAAGATCACATGTGAAGTTTCGTTGAATTTGGTCCAAGGGTTGCTGAGATATGGCTGTGGAGGGACGGACGGACAAATTATCATACATTAAGCCCCGTTTTCCCATGACAGATTTTTTGTACACACATTATTTATAGCATATGGTCTAGAACATCTCATTTATCACAAAAGTACAAAATTTCATTCAATTCTGCCCATTGGATGAAGAGAAATTGGAGAAAATCTAATTTATACATTAAGGCCCCTTTTTCCATGACGCAGTCTCAAATCAACAAACGGAGGAAAAGCTCCCTAGGAATTATCCCTGGAAGATCACATGTGAAGTTTCGTTGAATTTGGTCCAAGGGTTGCTGAGATATGGCTGTGGAGGGACGGACGGACAAATTATCATACATTAAGCCCTGTTTTCCCATGACAGATTTTTTGTACACACATTATTTATAGCATATGGTGTAGAACATTTCATTTATCACAAAAGTACAAAATTTCATTAAATTCTGCCCATTGGATGAAGAGAAATTGGAGAAAATCTAATTTTTACATTAACCCTTTCGTTTGCAGAACTATTTCCCAGAAATGACTTTTTTCCTGATTTCCATGCACCTCATGTATACACATGCATAATAGACTCTTATATACTTGAGAATACCCATAAACCTATATATCATTGGAAAGGTAATTGAATTTCCTTTCAAAATATGATGAGTAATTGATAAAAAATTTGCATCTCATTAATATTCATATATGCAAATGAGCATAAAATTGTCGAAATTTGATAAAATTGAATATTTTTTCTACTTTTCCAGGTATAAATGCAAAATACAGACAAAATCTTTGCATATTTTTTATTTGTATTACCTATACTACATTGTAGTAACAATTTTCAAAACATATTTTGTTTATTTGAAGCAAAAACATATATTTTGTCCATAAGGAAATTTATATACAACCATCTAATTTCATAGTGAATTTCATAAAATTGCAAAATCAAATTTTGTCAAATTCTTTCTCACTAAACATATTATCACAACACTTTTATGAATTTTAATCAAATAGATTGTCTGCTTAGTATATCTGAGTCCAATTTAGTTGTTATCTAATCTCAAAACTCTGTTATGGTAGTTAGCATGACATGGTACGGGGCAAAGTCTTTTTACACACGTGGCACATCCATACTTTGTCTCTTTTCGCTTGGCACCGCCTGTTCCCAAGGAGCACTCATGACATCTGCCCTTCTTTAGAATGCCAAGACTTTGTAGATCAACTGGCTCATGTCCCCTATTGGTAACTGGAAGGGTTGGGTCATAGTTGACTGCTGGACCAGGATGACTACGCGAAGAAAATTGTCCAATCAATTCATGAATGACCTGGCACCAAAATCCTTTGGTTGTCAATGGTTTTGCTGGTGGGTCAGCTGGTGGATTGTTTGTCAGAGCAAATGAGTGTGTGTATAGAATGTAAGAATTAACCATGACCATGTCCATCATTCCAAGGAATATTCTCACCCACCATCTTTTGCTTTTCCTGTCGATGGCATACGTTGTCTGCATCTGATCGTGTCTGTCGATCGCACCCATGTTTTGGTTGTATTTATAATCTTTTACACATGGTGGCACTTGAATTTGAATTATTTCTCCTGACTTTTTCTTTCTTGCAACAGTACCATCGCTATGGGCATTGTGTGCATTGCTAAGAAATGCCACTAGTTTTGTGTCCTGCCAAACAGTACACGTAAGTCCCTTTGCTACATCTGAACAGGTATGCATTTCTCCGCGCGGCATATTCTTGGTGAGATCAGGATCTTTCAAAGCTTCAGGAAAGCCCTTTCTATGCTTTCGAATGGTGCCAACTGTGTATGTAGATCTCTGCTGGAGATCATCAGCTAATTCTATACCTGTAAAAAAGTTATCCAAATAGACGACATGATTGGGTTCCCCTAGATTTGGTGTGACAAGGTCAAACACGACTCGGTATGAAAGTCCCTTTTCACCACCAGCTGTGGCACCTGTATATAGCTGGAAATCATAAAGGTAGGCACAATCAGAACAGCCTAGGCACCATATCTTCGTCCCTCTTTTCACTGGCTTAGCAGGCATATACTGTTTGAAAGGGTTCCTACCTTTTCCCTTGACCATATGTTCATCAATGCTAACATTCTGACCGATGTAAAAGTGATCGCGAAAAGTTGACCGAATTGTTTGCAGTAGTGGCCTCAGTTTGAACAGTTTATCATGACCCTCTTGTCCTAGTGGTATAGCATCTTCATTGTTTACAATATGAATATTACTCCAAAGCTGCCAAAATCTTCTCTGAGTGAATACGGCTTGAATAGCAGGTACGCCAAGAACAAAATCCCTACTGAAATAGTCATTGAACTGCGGCAGCCGATGGATCCCCATAATATATAGCACACCAAGGAAAGCATCAATTTCCTCAAAATTTGTATCCCCATCCCAAACTTTCCTGCTTTTCTGTGTAGCATACCTATTTGTTTCAACAACAATAATATTTACTAGATAATCGGGGAATAACTGCCTAAAAAAATCAATAGGTTTGAACCCATGCCTAATGGCATTGTTGGTCCGTGTTTGCCTTCAAACGCAGGGTAGTCAACTAATGACTGATTGTCCAATACACCCCATCTCTGATTATTTACTGGTCTATGTTGTTGTGGTGGGTGGGGTATGTCTCCCTGACCTTGATTGCCTTGAAATTGTCTACCAAAGCCCCGACCTCTAGCCCCACCCCTGTGAGACCCCCTGTCAGACCCCCTGCCACGCCCCCTGCCGCCCCCACCCCTGAGATTTGGGACAATATTGGGTTCTGGGTGATCCGAATCGCTTTCGGAGTCATTTTCCGAAGAATCTGAAGGAATTGAATTAAGTAAATCACCTTCTTCCCCGAAAAAATCAGGGTCATCGCTGTCTCCATCGTCCGGCACAGACAGAAGTATTCGCCGGACCTCTTCGGCGCTATATCGCACCTTCCTTGCCATCGTTACTGATTAAAAAAGCCTCAAAATTTTGTTTTTCTTTCTCTTACACGGTCGATTGACATTTCGGCTGCACTCAAACGGTGTTGTAATAAAATTCAAAGCGTGAAAATCGCTTTTTTAAAGCCGATGCCCCCCTATACCGTAAAAGCGCGCTTGAAAGCGCGCTTGCAAACGAAAGGGTTAAGGCCCCTTTTTCCATGACGCAGCCTCAAATCAACAAACGGAGAGAAAAGTTTTTAGGGATTATCCCTGGGAGTTCACATGTGAAGTTTGGTTGAATTTGGTCCAAGGGTTGCTGAGATATGGCTGTGGACGGACGGATGGACAGACACACGGACAGACGGCCGGACAGCATAGCGACTATATGCTCCCCCGAAATGTTTTCGGGGAGCATAAAAAGGCACAAAAGTTACATAAATGACAGCAAATAGTAATTGTGTACATACCAGCATTTCTAAGGAATTTTCTGTTATAATCTACGACAACTCTAGATTTAGGATCGTAAAATCCGTCTCCACAATCATAACAGCCCTCCGGGATCTCTCGTGGTGGGACTCGGTTAGTTAACTGTGATCTACCTGTTTGGTGAAAATAATAGTTCTCATTAGGATGGTATTTGAAAGGACTTGTATTATTCATGTGATTTTCATCCATCTTATATTTCATTTAAACAGTTTCAGACTTAGATGTTTTTGTACTTCGGTGATAGAGTTTGATAATATACTGTAGAAATGATGCAAGACCTTTAACTCTTTCCCAAAACAGCAAAAATTTGGATTGTTTAAGTTTGAAAGCTGTGATAGACAAAAAAGATGATATAGATAAGACAGGATTCACATACAATATGGCTCAGAAAATTATCAGCATTTTCTTCTTTTGCCTCAATGTTTTTTCCAATTTGCAGATGGCAAAATAGGCATCAATTTACAAACAGGGCTTTTGTACAATATAGCAAAGAGACTATTGAGCCATAACTATTACAGAATTTTCTTCTTTTGCCAACATGCTTTTCAATGCCCTTTTCTCAGGGTCATCAAAACCTGGTCTTGTTTGGGAAAGGGGTTAACCCATTAGCATGCAGCTAATTATTTAGACTTGTCAAAAAATTCAAATATATTGCAGATGACAGTTTCAAATGAATAAAATTTCAATTTTTCTGGGTAGAAAACATTGTGGGAGATGAAGAAATTGATTGCAACAAGCAATTTCTTCATTTTCCACCATATTTTTCAAAGCATCTATCTTTGTGAGGTTTCAAACAGTGTTGTTTTGTGGCAATGGGATAACTGACATATTGTGAGTAGTGCCCAATGGAGACTGATGGTATTTCATTTGCAGTTGAACCCATTCCCACATACTGACAGCCTTTCATGCCATTTAAGTATATATGCTTAGGAAAACCTTGTAGAAATTGAAGAAATTGCTTGCCACAAGCATTTTTTTCATTTCCCACAATATTTCCTAACAAGAGTCCAAGACAGACCAAAATATTTTCTTTTTGATTTTTTTTGGATTGTTGTCTGCAACGTCTTTGAATTTTTCACAAGCAATTTCTTTATTTCCCTCAATATTTTCTACCAAGACAGACCAAAAAAATTCTATTTGATTCAAATGGAATTGTCGTCTGCAACATCTTTGAATTTTTCACAAGCAATTTCTTCATTTCCCACAATATTTTCTACCAAGACAGACCAAAAAAATCTATTTGATTCACTTGAAATTGTCGTCTGCAACATGGACAAGTCTAAAATTTTGCTGACCGACAATATTTATTGGTTAACCCATTACCAAACGGCAAAATTGCAGACTGTTCCAAATTCAAAGATGTTGCAGACGACAGTTTAAATTGAATGAAATGTAACATTTTTTGGTCTTCTTGTGTAGAAAATATTGTGGGAAATGAAGAAATTGCTTGTCACAAGTCATTTCTTCATTTTCCACAATGTTTTCCAAAGCCATTATCTGTTAGGGAGTCAAAAAGAGTCACTGTGTGGCAATTGGTTTAAAATTTCATCACCTGCTGGTTTTAATCCATTTTTGATTTCTGTAAAAAATCGTCTATCATAACCATCACAATACTCCCAGTTCTCCTCTTCATATGGTAGACCATCCGCAAATGTATATTTTCCCTGAAATATAGATGTGTAATCTAATAAAGCTTTCCCAAACAAGACCTGGTTTTGACGTACCTATTAGAAAAATGCCTTATGAAAACATTTGGGCAAAAGAAGAAAATGCTGATAACCAGCATTTTCTCCTTCTTCCTTAATATTTTCTATGCTACAACATAAACAATTTATTCATCATTCTAATGCATAAATGTAATCAGTTTTTTTTAATTTGTTGCTGATAAACGAAAAACATGCCTTTAAAGCTGAGATAGATATGACAAATTCCATTTAAATCTGAGCTGATGTCCATATCAATTTGTTTAATTCTTACACAAAATATTATTCTTGTAAACAGTGCAATATTTTGGCTTGAAATTTTTGTAAATTTTCTAAAGGAAGTGTGCTCTGTCCGATAAAAAATAAAAGTAACATTTATGAAAAAATGTCTGTGAAATGTCACCTTAAAAAAATGAAATTGGAATGTTATGTCCCTTTAAGCACTGGGGTTTGATCTTATCAAGTATACAGTGACATAATTTCGGACAATAAATAGCATTTTGTCTGTGTTATTCTAACATCTTGCAACTACAGCTTGGTTGATGCTGCATTTACAAGATTTTATAACAACATCGCTAGTTTATCAATATATAATGGTAAACCAAGTCTATTTTAGCACAAAATTCATTCCTATTACTAGATCACACCATGCCGCAACTTTGGACAAATCATTTCTAGAACTTACTTCTATTGCGATGCCATTTTCCCAAGATGCTTCATATTTGCTACCATTTGGAAAGTACAATGTTCCTTTTCCATGAAACATTCCATCCTTCATCTCCCCATCATATTTAGTCTCTGTGGGGAAAGTATATTGGCCGCTTCCTTCTAACCTGTTGATGAAAAAGAAAAGATTACAATTAAGTGAATTAACCCTTTCCTAAATAAGGCAATGGTGGAAATAATTTTGGAAAACTTTTCGGTAAAAGAAAAAATTGTTGCTATTTAGCAATTTCTTATTTTGCCTTAATATTTTCTACACTACTGTATAGCTATCATGTTTTTCTCCTATTTCCATGCATCTTCCCGATTTGATTTACCACTTGTCTTATCAACAACACCCCCTTCTGTTTTTCGTAAGACATTTATATATAAATGATACTTAAGATCTTAACCCTTTTCCAAACGACAAAATTTTAAGGTGATCCAATTTGAAAGTTGCTGCTGACGACAAAAGAGATGTTGTTAGAGATAGAATTTGTGTATAATACAACACAGAAAATACTGTGACAAAAGGAGAAACTGCTGGTTATCTGCAGTTTCTTCTTTTGTCTCAATGTTTTCGCAAGCCATTTCTATTAGGGACGTCAAAACCAGGTCTTGTTTGGGAAAGGGTCAATCAAGTGGAAATTTATTCAAATCAAACCCTGACCACATCAAATACAATAGGGTAGAACTTATGTCTGCTTAAACAGAGATTACCCTGAAAATGTCTTGAGAAAAAGAGCAGGTGTGAGAGGACACCCACAGAGATCATCCACATTTTTGCGTCCGTTACAACAGAGGCTTACCCCAACATGGGGAAGTTTCTAGTTAGCCGGTCCCCAAACTAAATGGTCGCAAGTAAAGTGACAATATAAAATAATTCATCATCAATAAAGAAGAAAATGAGAGGGGGTGTGGGGGCAGGAGCCCCTATAAATAGCCTGTAGGCTCCCGTATTCGAGCACCTTAAGCATTACTTTTGCGCATGCGCACTAAAGTAATCAACATCCGGTGTCACTAACCAAAGTGAAAGTAACACAAATTTAATTGTAAAATTCCAGTAGTGCAAAATAATTCCTTTTCAACGTAATAAGAAAGAAATAAGTCACCTGCTCTTTGTACACGAGGTGATCAGTTTCAACAGAAAAAGTTTCCTCTAATCGAGCTCCGTTATTATTTCCTTTACGGGGTCAAGATCACACATGTTTTTAACCTCCAAACAGTGATTACGTCAGAGGTAAGTAATCCCTGTCACAACGAAAATCACATGATGATAGTATGTGCACGTGACACGTGTCAATATGGTGGATTGTTTGGCATACTCAGTAGTTGTCGGGCTCACGGAAATTAGCCGAGTTCTGACGAATGGGTGACGCGTTTTCCCAATATTTATTTCCGATATTATTTTTTATTTTACTTTTCATTGAACATTGAACGATCTCAAACATTACAAACACTCGGCCATTGCAAGAAAACAACAACAACATGTGGAAATTTGAATTATCGAATAAGGGAGCCTGCTCGAATACGGGAAACTAGAGGCTAATTTCAAAATAAACTAAAGCAGGGGTGTGGGGCATCAGCCCCATAAATACTTCCTAGTAAATAGGGACCGGTATACTAGATGTGTTCAACAACATGCATCATCCCGCTTATCTAGATTCCTTACAATATCATTTTGGTAAGCTAATTTCATAAAATTGTCCGTTTTAAAGCTTGTAGATGACGTGGGTGGGGTTGTGTTTTTCCAAGATATTCGTGTTTTGGCAGATATTTATCATGATCACTAGGTAAATTTGTATGTAGAGAACTGAAAAGAACATTATGAATTGTAATTGAAATATATTTGTCCAGATTAAAAGATAAATAACAGCACAAACCTGCCATTTTTGTAATTTCCTTCGTAAGAGCTGCCAGTGTACTCCATTTTGTCTCAATAATCACCATGGAAATTCACGTGACCGGATTGTTTCCATGTCACGTGACGTCTAAATATAGAAAATAATTACGCTGGAATTTTAGCGTTTTTTTTAGACTAGAAAGTCTTCCGTAACTCAATCATGTTATAAACTGCGATCCTACTTGCGACATTTTCAGTGAAATGTAATAAACCAATCCTTTCCCAAAACAAGATATGATTTTGACGTCCCAAATAGAAAATGCTTGCTAAAACATTGAGACAAAAGAAGAAAATGCTGATAACCAGCATTTTCTCCTTTTGCCTCAACATTTTCTGTGATGCTTTGTACGTACGTTTAATCTTCACCCATCATGTCATCTGAAATTGTTTTGAATGGGAACAGTTTATAATTATAACAGATTATTTGTAATGTTTGGAAAAGGGCTACAGTGGGTATGGCAAGCAGTTAGCTATTTTTCTCCATAGGCGTAGGAATGTTTATGATAGGCCTATTGGAAGTCACTTGGTGGCTAGGGATACCTGCATTATCGCCCGCATTTTCTAGTTAATATAAATTGTATAATATTTGTCTTCTGGAACTTATTAGTCTAAATTTCGCAGTTTGGGAATGGATCAATATCGATTTTTCATAAATGACACTATAGGTTATGTTAGACCAGGCCCCGGTTTCTCGAAAAAACTTGAGTTCATGCTCAACTTTTATTCAATACCAATCAACGTTGACTGGTATTCAATTGAAGTTCACATGGATTTCGTGCGATTTGAGCACGATGCTCAGATTTGAGCATGAGAACATACTTAAGTTTTTTTTTCGAGAAACCGGGGCCAGAAGTCGTTTGACCCGTATCCCTAGCAACCCCCCATGGTTTCGCTAGAAATACGGGCCCTTATCTCTAGCAAAAACAAGGGGGTTTTGCTAGAGATACGGGCCCGTATCTCCAGCCCCATGGGCTAGAGATACGGGCCCGTATCCATTGTCACTTCCTTTAATATTGGGGGGGGGGGTGTTAAATGTTTAAGTGAATGAAACCCGACCGAGCGTATCGTTGCTAGGGGGTCTGGGGGCATCCCCCCGAAAATTTTTGCTTCTAAGAATCCATTTCCTGCAATCTTGACACTTTCATGCGAATCCCATTAGGAGTAGACTACCTTAATGTTTGGTAGTTGCTTCAGGAAAGAGCGTTTGAATAACAATATGTATAATTGGATAAATGTAATTTTCGGCGTTTGAGAAAGCGAATTAGCCGAAAATTATTTTCCCTTGCTATGTCTAAGCTCCGATAGGGGGCGTCAATATCGTGCACGAAGACGCGGGAAATTCTTCGTGCACGTGTAGAGCTCGTCATTCAGAGTTGGTAACTGACTGTGGACGGACCGATTTTTAATTTTTATGATTTCGAAAGCTTTCGGTTAAATGTACTTTTATCGAACATTTGATGTGTTCAGAGCCATTTCCCACCTTAGTCTGCTACGTTCGTAGTCGTCTGCTTAGCAAGTGATTCAGTACGTTTGGTTTCATCTGCATACGAAGGCATGTGCGTATTAAGTGCCATCTGCAAACAAGCATAGAAGTTCGTTTGGACCAAAATTGAAATTGTACATGCCTGAGTGCTCGGAGTCAAAAGATCGAACATGTTGGTGTGTTCGTAGTTAATTGCTACTGAACGCGAGGATGTGTTTTGCATTGTACATGCGATTGTGCGGGTATGGTCAGAATTACCTGCAGCCGAATGAGGGTACGTTTGGAATTGAATGCTTACTTTAGCGTCTGGGTACGCAAATGCTTTGCCGCAAACGAACGTGAGGGAGCGTTCCGATTTCTTCTTGAACGTGTGGGTACGTTCATGGTTAAAACGTGTGGGTACGTTCATGGTTAGAACGTGCGGATACGTTCATGATTAGAACGTGTGGGTACGTTCATGATTAGAACGTGTGGGTACGTTCATGGTTAGAACGTGCGGGTACGTTCATGGTTAGAACGTGCGGGTACGTTCATGATTAGAACGTGTGGGTACGTTCATGATTAGAACGTGTGGGTACGTTCATGATTAGAACGTGTGGGTACGTTCATGATTAGAACGTGTGGGTACGTTCATGGTTAATGCGAACATGAGAATAGGTATGTCGTATTGATGCTGTATGTAACGTGTTGTATTGCTTGGTTTGTTGTGAATAAACGGTCTATAGTCGGTCACAGCCAACTGTATTACCAAAAAATAAATATACTGAGTCAAAAAAGAAAGTGTGCATACTTCTACTTAATATATCTACTTAACGACTGCGATTAATTCCACCAAACTTTTACACGGAGTTAAGCTATCAACTTTCTCATGTCTTTTGACACGGGAAGCAACTTGGATGATTCAATTGTCTGGCAAATCGCCAAACGCTGATAGCACCTTTTTGCACGTGGTTATCAAAACAAAAGTTTCGTGATAATGTTTATTGTCTAAAATCTGCATTCAAAGTGTATAAAAGCTAAATCAAACATAAATTTTCAAATTGCTGAATAGCCAAAGATGCTACGTCTTAGTAAACACGGCAGATTTCACACGTAAGTTCTGCTAGTGTCTTGAACCGACGTAAAATGTGTCGTTGTCGTCTAAATGACATCGTTCTTAAATTAGGCGTTTGCAATCATGTTTCCAAAACAAAGGATACATTTTTGATAGGCTTTGGTCTGATATCTCGAATGCAGCAATGACTAGACAAGACCGTTACATGACGCTGACGGCCTTACGTCAACGTTTCAAAACTACTCCAATTATAGCGATTCAGTAAAGCAAACATGTGCAAGCAACACGGAATATCGACCAAGGCAGATAGACGGTTCTTAAGAGATTGGAGACCACATGTTTATCACATTATCATAATGCCTAAATCTTACGTTACGCCTGCATTAGGCACATCGTCATCGGCACGGGACGCGTGAAAATTAGTCATGAGGGCGGTGTAGGGCCGACCATCTCTTCCGCCTGAGTTTTGCAAAATTAAGGGGCCAGTTAAAGAATTTGCAGGACGTGGGATACGTATTGCAATTTGAACGCAATAGAATTCCAAACGATAAAATGAAACGTTGTGTTCGAACAGTGAGACCACAGATGTTTGCCGTCATTCATTGAAGACATGTCACAAAAGAAATTGAAGCAGAAATCCCAAGAAATTGGCATTATTTAATCTCCTCACGTTCGTCAGCAAGTTATGTGAATTTCGAAATTGACCCCTATCTCAAATATCCTAAGAAAACACAAGTAAAATTCCATTTCACTCAATTTAAAAAGACGCCTACATATAGGCAATTGAATTATCTTTAATTTGATACCAAAATTATTATATCAATATTCAAAATTACGATAGAAATTCCAGTTATTCTCTGTGCACACTTTCTTTTTTGACTCAGCATATTTTTGTGTTTGTCGTTAGAGGAGTGTGAGTTTGCAAGGGAATGTTCAGATAGCGTGTAAACTGATGCTCATCATGATCTATTGCGGATCCAGGATTTCTGTGAAGGGGCCCGAATATACATGTAGAAGGGTTCATTTTCCCAGCACGATATCCTCGTATTATATAATTTTGACAGAATTTTTATGTGAAAATGAAATAATCAGGCTACAAAGGGGGTTCGTTTGAACCTCCCGAACCCCCTCCGGATCCGCCAATGTGGTATTATATCATATTGACCGAACTTTTATATAAAACATGAAATAATCAGGCTACAGAGGGGGCATTGGTGTTTCACAGACACATCTTGTTTTTCGATGAGACAAACAAGATGTTTTGTGAACAATCGACCCCCACCCCCCTGGATCAGTCACGATGGGTCCAAATTGGTTTCAAAAGTTTCAATGTCCCCTTTTCAGATCTCATCTGAATAACTATGAATTGTGTGCTAAAAATAGACTAGATTTACCGTTATGTATTGAACAACCGTCGCTGTTGTATAAAATCTCGTAACTATGGCTTTAATCAAGCCGTAGTTACGAGGTTTTATAACAACACCTACGAAAAACTATTGTTTGTACGAAATTACGCCACAGTTAACTGGATGAAATCGTTCCCTATTATTTATTGCCGCCAAAATCAATTTTACAATGTCTGAGGACGGATATATCGCTGTTTTCATAAAAAAATCTCGTATCTTCATCTTGTTTAAAGCTGTAGGTACGATGTTTTTGCAATTACATTGACGAAATGAATTATAGGGTAGACGTTTGGTCTCTCGATGATATAGGCCTATAAACCATTGATTTAGAATTCGATTTTTGTTTTTCTTAGAAATTTTAAAACGGCGATAAAGTGTGCGTGCAGACTATAAAGGTGCTATTCATTGTTTCACTTAAAATTTTAAGCAAACGACGATTGTAAGACTGACGAAAATTATCTCTTTTTTAACTCTTTCGCTGCCAAATATCCAATATTGGACTGTCCTCTGGATGCCAAATTAATTCGAAGAAATTTCCAAGAATTGATACCCTGTAGACAAAAACAGGCACAACTTTTGACTCATTTGATACATTTCTTTGAAATTTTCAGCACATACAGAGAGACTAGTAATCTATTATGTTACCGAAATTTCAAAGTTATTTATGATGTGATAGCGGGCGAAGCACGCGAATGGGCGCGGAGCGCCCATTCGCACGGCGAAGTCGCGTTAATGGCAACGCGTGAAAACGTTCTTATGTACATGTATACATACGTTGGGCCGATATTTTTTTTTATTATAATATCTATTCATTTTGATTTAAATCACAAATTGTTGGAATCTTAGAACAATGGTAAAAAGTGGATGAACAAACCTCAACTAGATGTTTCCGTTGAAAGTATAATGTTTTGATGGAACAGATTGTTGAAATTGTCAACTAAACATAATTTCCAAACTACCCCAAAGCCTTTTCGAGCATAGTCGGTGTCATTCCTGGTGATATTTACAGCTTCTAGGCATAAATAGTAAGTGCATGTTCTAATGGCAGCCATATTGTTGTCTTTTGTTTTGAAAACTCCTCATAAAAATACTTATAGTTTACCGATTTTAACACAAATTCCACTGTTTTATCTGTCAAACGCTAGTACTTTGATTACTAAAACGGTGCTATAAGAAAAAGACTGTGTGAAAACCACTTAGCTGGAAAAAATATACATATCTTTCACCCCCCTAAATTTGACGAGAAAACTCGCCTATGGCAGCGACCCCCAGAGTCGAGTTCACTCGCCTATGGCAGCGAAAGGGTTAACGACATTTTAGGTGGGTCCAAGCGGAGAGACGACAAAAGTAGGCCTACAACTCGAGAAAAAATATCAGTTTCACCACTCTTTTGCATTTTGTCTTTGTGTTCTTTTCATGTTTTTCCAAATTCTTGATTAATTCTATTTAGGCCTAATAGGGTTTGGATTTTAAATACAAAATTCGTTGTGTCGAAGTCGAAGGGGCCGTCAAAATACCTCAACATATCCGCAGTTCGACTCATCCGACTTTGTTCGGCTTCGATAAAGTTGATATTTGACCGTTTGTGAAACTAATCATTTACAATTATTATTTAAATATAATAGGAAAAGGAAAGAAATTGCTCGTTTCGAGCAATTTCTATCCTTTTCCTACTATATTTCAATTGCTATATTCAGTTCGAAATTATTTTGTTCGAAAAAAAGTTATGTCCATTGATGAGGACGGGACCAGATTTGAACTTCGACTTAAACGAAAATTCGACTTATCCGATGTCGACATAACGAGTGTCGACTGTATGAATATTTATCCCATCCTAGATCTGTTACTCTGGGTTTAGATCATCAACCAGTTGGTGGTGGTAGAGAAATGTCAGAAAGAATTTTCACCGCAGTCGGGAACACTGAACACTGAATCTCATGATTGTGATTCGCTAGAAAAGTCGTTCATATTGTTTATTCGCTGGGATGAATGCCATAAATAGAAATTCAATTTTCTCGGGGCTCATATATCACAAATTGTTGACCAACAGTAGGGTTTGGATTTTAAATATGAAATTTAGAAAAGTTTACCCCATAATTATTATCTGTTGCCCTGGGTTTAAGTCTATCCGTAATGAGATTCGTACAACATCGGAATTATTCGGGCGACGTCGAAAACATTCGGCGGTGGAAAATTCCACCGCCGAATGTTTACGACCGCGCCTGAATAAGTATGGATGCGTAACGGCGACGCTCGAAAGAATCCAACGTTTTATGAATCTCAAAATGGCCACATTACGGGTTTGCTACCTTAAGATCATCAACGAGTGGGTGGAAGACAAATGTCAGACAGAATTTTTACCGAACCCGGGACCACATGATTGAGAGTAGCATCTAGAAGAAAAGTTCATATCGTTTATTTTCTGGAATGAATGTCATAAACAGAAATCCAATTTTCTCGGGGCTCGTTTAGTGTGAATTTATGTTTATTTGTACATAATAAATTGTGTAGATAAAACGCGGAACCATGTCGTTGAAGTAAAATTCAATTTTCTAGAAAGCATAGAATGGTCCTTACACGTGAAAGAACCGTGTGTCGACTTTGCATGATAAAAATATTGTAACTACTTGATATTCGAGCTAAAGTTACTATCTTTTTTGTCACACAATGCCTTATTGCAATACTGCTGAAATATTTATACTTTTTGCTAATTATTTGCACGATTTAGATGCATTGTTGAATTTTAATAAAATGCAATATACAAATATTGCATTTGTCGACTCATTCTCAAGCAAGGATCTTATTTAGACTTGACAAATTTGAAAAGGAGGTGTAGGCATTACAAAATACTGGTTGTCAAACGCAGAAGTTGTCATTTATGGCATAGAAAAAATATATAGGCAATTTCTGGAATGAGCAGCTGGAGGCCTGTCTGTCTGTCTCTTCATTTTTCTCACTATGTCTGTCTGTCTGTCTGGCAGTCCGTGTCTATGCACAACAAGACCAAAGTTCAAAGCATCACCATGTTGAAAAATTAAGAAAGTGTTACAACATCAGAGTCATCCACCACATGTCTATATTTCTCAGGGGTGTAGCCATGAACTTTGTAATGTTGAAGCCCAAGACGTATTGTCGAGTCCATTTCACGCATTTTGACGCCACAAAACAGGAAAGCTCTGGATAGTATTGTGGGAAATGAAGAAATTGCTTGTGACAAGCAATTTCTTCATTTTCCAAAATGTTTTCTACCAAGATAGGCAAGAAGCGTAAAATTACATTCACTTGAAATTGTCGTCTACAACATCCTTGAATTTTGAAAGTCAAAAATTTTGTCGTATGGTAATGGGTTGTGGGAGTTCCAGGGCATATAAGGGTCTGTTTTTCAAAAAAATCATTTCGAAAGACCTATGGGCACGCTTGAAAAAGCAATTATGTTGAAGCCCGGTCTTCCAGGCCTCCGATACGCGCCTGTTTCTTTTCAACATCGCCACGGTGTATAATCACGTGATATAACAATTTCAGAAAATCTTCAATAATTTTCTTAATAGGACCGATTTCAGAGAAGCAGAGAAGGTGGACAGATGTCACGCAATTGATAGAAGTGGTGTTTTTTGAAAACCTAACTGATAAAAAAGTTATTGAAGATCAACCAAAATTTTGGTTGATCTTCAAAAACTTTTTTTATCAGTTGATATATGAAAAACACTCAACGACAAGCTTATTCCTGGCATTTTTCCACCTTCTTTGCTTCAAACCGAAGTCAAAATGGTCAAGTATTAACAAAGATATCGTCGATTTTCTGAAATTCTGAGTCACGTGATTAACCACCATGATTATGTGGACGTGAAGATTTGTGTGTGTAACCAGGATTTTAGTCCTCGTGAAAAAAAAAACACAAAAAAAAATAAACAAAAAAAAAAAAAAACACAACAACAACAATCCAACAACAACAAAGACAAAAACAACAACAACCCCAGAAAAACTAAACAACTAAACACACAAACAAACAACATTAACTGACACAGAAATTGCCTCTCCGAATAGCCACTACTGGTTCGTGTTGTTCTCTCATATACTTCCTCATTGGCTGTATAAATTGTAATGTGGGAAAAGTATTTGGGAAAAGTATTTCTCTGCAGAAATTGTAATGTGGGAAAAGTATTTGGCTGTAGATTTGTTTTGTGGAAAAAAGTATGGACCTACAACTGTACCCATATGTTTCTATGGTTCTATATTGGTATCAAAAGGCCATTATGACCTTTCTTCCAGGCCCTATCTACATAAACCCTTTACACAATGACAAAAATCGGATTCTGCGAATGTGAAAAATGCTCCAAACAACTCAAAGATGTTGAGAAAGACACGGTCATTGTAAAATAAAGCATGGAAAGTAATGAGGGAAAAAAAAGAAGAAAATGATGTTAAACGGAATTTTGTTCTTTCAGCCTCTATCTCTTTCCAAAACGTTCTTGAAAGGGACTTCTCAGGACCACGGTTTTGTTTGGGAAAGAGGTGAATTTCGGATTGGGCAACAATGACATCGTCACTTTTCATCAAAAACTTTTTAACTACAGCTTTAAACAAGCTGTAGTTATAGTGTTATCGTTGAAAGGCGACGGTATCCTACTAGTAGTATAGGAGGCGTTATAGCTTCATTTCACTACATGTACTTGTATTATCTAAATATAGACAATTAAAGTACGGTAATTGATCATTTATCGAATGCCTGATAACTACCATATTGTCTCGTTGGTCTACACTTGGTAGAACAATGAACAGAAATAAATAAACAAAACAGGGGCGACATGGAAAGCTTTTATTATCATAAAGAAGAAGAAAAAAGAAGCCAGATTAAAGGATGAAAGTTTAACATGAACATGTGTAGATTTGGATAGAATCTGTAAACAGTTGATAAAGACAATACTTCACCATCCTAAATATATGTATCTGGGAATGTAAACATCTGGGTATAAGCATATTAACTGTGTGCATACATATTTGCATCTAAGACTTCCATACTATTTCATTGTGTAAATTTTAAAGTATTTTTCTATGACTTTTATCTGGCTAAATGATATCATTTGTCTTAGATGCATAACAACAGACAGAAAATTCTATTTCATGAAGACATTTGTTGTAGTAATATAAGTGGACAAACACACTCTTTATTGTGGCAAATATCTCGAAAAATAACCACTTTGCTGAATGTAACTTATTACAATTGCCCTTTGAGATTCCTGCTAACAAATATGTAATATCACGGGAAAGTTACAAAACGGGTTATAAATAGACAGTGCTCTCATGTTTTTAATTGTGCCCTAACTATGCAGCTACAATATGGCTTACAAAGGCTGTCAAGAATGGAGAATTCTCATCCATGGTTGCTCAAGTCTAAAATTTCTGAACAGAAATTTCACAATAGTAAGCCACTTAAATGTGAAAGGTAAATTCTCGAACGAATTTGGACAAAGCCAAAAGACCATTTCTTCATATAAAATCACTTTTTAATGTCACGATCGTAAAAGGGTCTTTGCTCCCTGGCATACGGTCACATGCCCAACAAACGTGTCATTAATGGCATTTGTGCTTTCTTACAAAAAGTATCCAAATGGTTACATCTTGTTAATTATCATTTGGTAATGTCATTCAGATGCATTGGAATGTAAGGAAGTGCCACTCTTTAGGCCTGCGTATAATGTGGTATAGCAAAGACCCCGAGAAATAGAAATAAACACCAAAGCAACCACGTAGACTGGTAATTCTCAAGTCCCGAGCCATAAGCAATTTCAATTACTTAGGGATACAAATTTACATTACAACACTTTACAAAATGTAAGCAAAATTGTTTTTTAAAACGGCATGTACAGTGTGAAATAACTTGCAATATGTAAAAGAAAGCAGTTAAATCTCATTGAAAGATAGGCGCTATCACAAATTTCATTTATTTAAAGTTCTACACACCTTATCAATTTTTGATCATGGTTATTCAAACAAAACGTCAAATCGTCGCTTGTCATCGGAAATCTCGAAACTGAAGATTTTCATAATCTGTAGTTACGAGGTTTCAAAGAAAAGCAGCGAAATGCAATATGCAAATGAAATCATTTCTTAATGCCGGTCAATATGCAAGAACGATAATAATTTGATATGCATAAAACACAAAAATGTATTCGTCTGGACATGATCTAAAGAAGATAAGGATAATATGGCATAATACAGTTTTTATCATTAACAAAATAAAATGTGCAAAAATACAACGTAAATTTATAAGTCTGCCTAATGTATCACATTTATTCATTATCACTTTTTTATATCAATTGAACGAAATGTTGTTTAAAGCTTTCCCAAATAAAATCTGGATTGACGACCCTAAAAGAGAAAGATTGGGAAAGTTTAAATGCAAAATGCAATATTTTCTGTAAAGTAAATATATTTGTCGCTTACATCAGCTTTTAAACGGAAACAGTCTAAAGATGTGTATTGCCACTTGGGAAAGCGTTACCATAAATTTGACTCGGAAGTAAAAGTCTTATTTCAAGCAACCGTTTACAGCGAAAACCTGTTCGAAATTTGCTTTATCTTGAAAATATGATTCAATACTATCTTGCAGCAAAAATATTAACTTATAAAATAAGTTCTGTCCTAAGTGATATTGAGTAAAATATATTTATGGCGTATTTCGCAACCGTCTAAAAAGTAATGACAACGTATTGTCCCCCTTTTAAAAATCTGCTCTTTGAATAACACCGCTGGCATTTGCGTTAACATCTTTGTTTAAGTACGAAGCTTATCAACCATTACTGTTCATACACGAGTATTCAGTCATACCATCAAGAAAGCATTGTCGTAGACAAAAAATGCAGTTATGAACGAAACTTTGGTAAATGAAAATTAAATGAAATAAATAAAATAGAAACCCTAATAAAAAGCAACATAATTACCTTCAACATCTATACATATATTAACATGAAACAAGCAAAGCAATGATAAATTAAATATGATGACAAAACAAAGTTAACTTTTAAAGATACTGGTATGATATAATACACGTTTACAGTTTTGAATGCTATTTGAACGTACAAAATCATCTCCGAAAACCCAGGTGTCTTACTGAAAGTGGTAGACACGTGTATTTACGAGGATGGTTCAAAATGATTGACTACGGAATTTCACAACCTCGCGCTAAATCATGTTCTCCAGTTAATAAAATATTTTATCTAAAAGTTTTCGAAAACAGTAATCCCCGTCAAAAATCATGATTCCACGTCAAAGATTAAAGTTCCAAGAAGAAAGTTAGAGCAAAATCTTCACCAACAAGGAATTATTAAGTAAATAGGTTTGTCCGTTTTTCATATTTGCTTTTATCATATTTTAAAGAATATGAAAATTTCTTTCAAATGCGCGATGTTTTATCCTTACCTATTATTCTGAGCATTTTTTTTGTCAATTCAATATAGATCTATCAGTTTTGAAATACCATATTTGCCATTCTAAATGATCAATGAACAGTCGATTTTTCCCAAAACATAGAAACTATACACCTTAAAAAAATAGCAATATGCTTTGCTTAATTAAAAAAAAAGTTCCATAGCCTAAAGCTATGCCTCTTTAAGAAACTTTGAATCTAGAATTTCTTCAACGCCACAAACTTTCTTCATGGAACTATTAATCAAACTCCTTCCTATAAACTTTCAATTGAATTAGCTAAGCAGAATCTAATGCAGACCAATTTGATTATGTTTTATATTCGTTGGATAGTGTACAGGCTAAAAATCTAAATGCAATGGACGCTAAGATTAAATTTTTGATATGACGTATCAAATGAGTAGAAGAAATTTGAAAATTCTGAAAGAAAAACGTGAGATAAAAAGTGGATAAAAAGGACTAAGGAAGGAAAGAATACGAAACGAAAAGACTCGCAGTATTCCTACAGACTAGGAAAACTGACTGTTGTTTGTCGTGCAAACTAGATAGTCTGCGATGATTTACATAACTGTACAGACAAAACAGGAAGTCTCCACCATCACGCTATTGTGTTTTCAATAATTGGTATGTTCTTTATATAAAGGTTATTCTATGAGTTTATTTCGGAATGTGGGATTCTTTATTCCTTAGTAAAAGCTCGTTATCTAGAAGAGTAGCCTACATGTTCAACCAGAAAATCTACCAAAAATCCGTTATTGGTATTTGGTTATATAGTCAATTGCATTGGTGCATTTTTTGAAAATGCACCAGCTTCCGTTTTCCTGCCCTTTGTAGATTTGTCTCGTAATGGCCAACTTTAGACTTGTTCAAACGAGGAGGACAAATGCTGGTTACCCTGTTTTGTCTATACAGTTTTGTATATCGCCACTTTTTAGCGAAAACTCGTAAATGCAGCTTGTTTTAAACTGCAGTTACGAGGTTTTCGAAGAAAAGCAGCGATATACATTACTGAAAGTATTGGTAAATTAATCTCACGTGGTCAGTGCTATAAAACCATATTTGGTAAATTTTCCAATCTACTTCGAAACATCTCATTTTAAATCTCGAGGTCGCCGAGATAGAGAGGTGTCTGAGATGTTTCGATGTAAATTGTCAAATATCACATGGTTTTGTTTCATTTCTGTAAAATCTAACACTTCAATACTGGATTCCTCTTTGAAAATATATCCGATTTCGTTAGACCAAACGTAATATTTGGTCACTTTTGGAAAATGGACTTAATTAATCCAATATAGCTTAATTCATATTACTCCGATTGTACGGTTAATTGAGATTATCCTAATTGTACGGTTAATTGAGACTATACCGACTGTACGGTTATTTGAGATAATCGAGATAATTCAAGTAAAAGGTGTTGCCCAGGACTCGCCATGAAATACTCCATCCATGGGTTTACCATTGTCTTTTGTGATTTATCGTTTAATTTTCAGTCTAATTCTACAATTTCATAACATAAAATTTGATTGGCCGAGGCATGCATACGTCTCTTCGAATCGAAATGTATGTTATGAAATTTCGATTTAGAAAAAAAGATAAAGACTTGTTGATAGGCCTCTATACATATCCCGGTGTTGCTGTGATACTGCATCGACATTCGGGTATGATGGGTATGCCGTCTTTGTACCGGGTTGTTGGTCTTTCTTATGTTGATCCAAATGTTGATGTTGTCTTTGAAAACTGTCTATTGCCCAGAGATAATGTGAATTGGCTTGATGTTGTATAGTTCTGTTCTGTTCTGATCACTTTCTTTTGAGGAACCACGATATTGAAGTCTATTTTGTCTACAGGAATAGACCTAGTTCTATCCACTGTTGGATGATTCTAATTTCACATTTGATTCGTTTATCTTCCTTGAAGAACGACGTGTTTGGTGTTTATTTTTACAATAGGAATAGATCTAGTTCTATTGCTTGTTGTTTGATTCTAATTTCACATTTGGTAAATCAGTTTTTGGTTTTATCTAAATTGTGTTAGTTGCTACGAGTTTATGGCATCTTTGATCATTTGTAAATATTTGTCTAGTTGTAGTTTGTTCTTTGGATGTGACTTGCTTTTTCCTGAAAGTAGAAAATGAAAATAGCATGACGTCGAGCATTCACACGGTGGATAATCACGTGATACAATATTTTCAGAAAAGCTTCAATAATTTTGTAAATACTGTGCCGATTTGAATTCGGTCTGAAGCAGAGAATGTGGACAGATGTCACGCATTAGATGGACGTGGTTGATTTTTGTAAAATCAACTGATAAAAAAGTTATTGAAGATAAACCAAAATTTTGGTTTATCTTCAATAACTTTTTCATCACTTGATTTTTAAAAAATCCAACACGTCCAGCTTATTCCTGGCATTTTCCCACCTTCTCTGCTTCAAACCGAATTCAAATTGGTCAAGTATTAAAAAAGATATTGAAAAGTATCGGAAATTCTGAGTCACGTGATTATACACCGTGATTCATGAAATGAGCCGGGATCTGGAAAAACGTCCCTTACAGAATTTTTAAAAGATGAGTTTCAAGATCAACCTGTTGTCAAAATGCAGCCCAAAATGCATCCATGCTGCTATCTCTAAGTTACTACAGGTCACAAAGAAGATATTAGAGAACAACATGGATCCTGATCAGACTGTGCGTATGCACAGGCTGACCTGGATCTATGTTGAGCTCAAAAGCCTTAAGGGACGTTTTTCGAGATCCTGCCTCAAATAAGTGTAATTTTACGTGCAGATGAAAAAGGTAAGTGACTGCATAGGCATTCTAGAGAAGAGGTTCTATTCTTTAATTCTTTATCTTAAATACAAACAGAGAGAAGCAAATAAGACAAGAAGTAAAGAAATATGACCTCACATTCACAACTTTTCGGTCCGGTATATAAGAATGCAATATTTGCTACATTAAAATGCTCAGAAAACAATATTAAACAAATTATGAGTATAAAATTACAAGATCTGGTGCAAGATCTGGTTCAAGAGAAAAAGGACATTGCACGGCATCTTCCTAAGTCTAACGATTGAAATGTTTTAAAGGCGTCTAATGTTTGACACAGTGTGTTTAAATGTATAGAACATTGGTATTTTTTGTGTAATTGACACTATCAGTTATGAAGAGGACTGATAAAGAAGTGGTAACCATTGGATTCTAAATACTGATAGGGTATATTTCCCACAAGGTTTTCTACACAGACAGACAAAAAATATAAATTTTCTTTCACTTAAAGTTAGCCTATAAAAAGTTCTTGAATTTGGACCAGTATGAAATTTTGGGATAACTTTGTATATGTGACCCATCACGCTACAAGGGACCTTATCGGATGTGTGAAAAATATCGACCCTAGTCAGTCTGCGCAGTCCGCGCAGCCAGACTAGGGCCGATACTTTTCAGTATGGTGTAATTGTGTGAATCTGTAATGTTTTCGCTATCTTACTATATGTTTGTTTTTCACATACGGTATCTGTTGCCTGTGTTGAGTCTGAAAAGTGTGCAAAAAGTTAGATTTTTGGACTTCTGATAAGGTCCCTTTTCATGGATTTTTCGTCTATTTGATATGGGCCCTTTATGAGCCCCATTCCCAATGCAAAAACCCCATTTTTTCACAATTTAGAAAAGATCCAAACCAATGCTTAAAAGATCGTCAAAACCCACCTAATATAATACTGGAATAACTTTGTAAAAAAGTTAGTGCCAGGAAAACAAGGAAATCAGACATTTAAGCCAGTTATACATGTATATTGTAGCTCCCCTAAATGATTAAAATACACGTTTTTACATTACTTGATTTCCCCCCAAAATCAGTGTTTTGTCGATTAAATTTTCCCAATTTTTGGTCAGGGGCCCTTTCCCAAAATGCCTGAAAAAGGCCCTGCTTTTAGCGCGACGGGTCACAATTAGGTTATCTTACCTCATTCTTTTCATTGATGAGACATGTGTTGACCTGTTGTCCGACACCCCAGGAGTTCTCATCACGGAAAACTAGATCGTTCAGACCGGCATCAGCGGCGCTACCTCGTGCCATAATCTATAAAAATAAACATGTTTTGGTATTTTGTACGGAGATAAAAGGCCAATAAGCCATGCTGAAAAAACACCCATGCGCTTTTAATTATATCTGTTTTGTCTCTACAGCCCCCAAAATACTACAATGAATTTACGGTTCATTCGAATTTGTAACCAAATTGTGTGATTTGCAGGTACTTTTATGACAAAAAGATAATATAAGGTTAATTCACATTTTTGAGGTCGTTAACATTCGCAGAGGACCAAGAAAAATGTTAACGCCTGAGTGCGAAGCACGAGGATCGTTTTCGTATTTTGCGGGCATCTGCGAATGTTAACGACCGAAAAATACGTGAATTAATCCTATTATTGCATAAAAAGCATAAAATTCCAACGATTATTTACCCCAAACCCCTTGATATGTGCGAAAAATGAACCGATGTGAGATAAAAAAATGTCCGCCATAGTTCTTTTGTTTTTGATAAATCTTCCCAGAATTTTTTGTTATGCGTGACATCGGTAAAACGATGTTTTGTCATAATTTGGCACCAAAGGCGAACGTCGCTTATTTAACGTGAGACGTTGAAAATTTTGCTGGAAAAGAGACAATTATTTTCTTGAAGGGTCAAATAGAGGATATTTGAGTGCAAAACCGGTCCGATATCGCGCGTGAATCTCCCGAATAACAACCGGTTTTTCACGATTTCAGTCCGGTATCTTCTCGTTATTCAATGCTGATAACGGCCCGAAATTACACATTTTATGCAAAAAATAGAAATAAAACGCAAAATTTGCTAAAATTTTCTGTTCTTCATTGGACATAATCTATAACTTTATGAATATCCATATTGTTGCCTGCAGCTGCTTCCAAAATGGACCAGTCCAAATATTTGCGTTATACAAAGAATTGGTGAGCTAAATACAATATACATACTTTGACTTTCTTTCCTGGTTTGAGAGTGAAATTTCTAAAGTTGTAACAGTATTCCTTATCACCATCAACGACTCTTCTCAATCTCCAACCATCTAAATTCACATCCTGAAATCGTGAACAAACAATATATATATAAACAAGTAATAAATGATAAACCAAAACAACTAATCTATTTTGATGGCTTATTTTTTTTACCCATTCCCACACATTGACGTCTTTTGACAACTTTTAGATAATGACTTTGGAAAACATTGTGGAAAATGAAGAAATTGCTTGTGACAAGCAATTTCTTATTTTCCCACAATGTTTTGTACGTAAAAAGACCAAAAAATGTTAAATTTCATTCACTGGAAATTGTCGTCTGCAACATCTTTGAATTTGGACCAGCCTAAAATTTTGTCGTTTGGTAATGGGTTAAATATGAAAGCAGCAAAAGCACAATAAAGCGTTTTATCCACCAATAGATACAGCCATTCTCTGGCAAGTACAAAAGATATTGACCCTTTCCCAAACAAGACCTGGTTTTGACGTCCCTAATAGAAAAGGCCTGGGAAAACATTGAGGCAAAAGAAGAAACTGCTGATAACCAGCAGTTTCTCCTTTTGCCTCAATATTTTCTGTGCTGTATTGTACACATATCCCTTCCTTTTTAACATCAATCTTGTCGTCTACAGCAGTTTTCAAATTGGAGCACCCTAAAATTTTGTCGTTTGGGAAAGGGTTAAAGAAGCTTTGGGAGAACAAATTGGATCTTGATCAGACTTATGTGCTCACATGGTGATCTTGATGAATGTTTTTCTCAAATGCCATTCTGAGTTCACTGTAACATTTTCGGACAACCAAAGTGCGATAATTACAGTTTGTGATTCGGCTAGGCCTATTCATATTGAATGCAAATATGTAAAGGCAATGAAAAAAGCAGCAAATGATAAGCATATCTGTACTGATGATTTGCATAGTTACTCAATTACACAGTTGCTGCTGCTAAATGCAGTATAATGACACAAAAATAAAGTAACCGTGGCCCGTCACGCTAAAATGGTATTTATCGGATGTGTGAAAATATCGACACTAGTCTGAATGCGCAGTCCGCGCAACCAGACAAGGGCCGACCACTTTTGACCTGTATGTAATTTTCTAAATCTGGAATGTTTTCTTTATCTTACTATATGTTCATTTTTCGCATACAGTATCTGGTTGACATGTAGTGAGTCTGACAAGTTTGTCAAAATTTGGATTTTTGGAAACCTGATAAGGTCCCTTTTAGCGTGACGGGTCACACTGTTATTATGATATTGAATTGTTAACATCAACAGGTACAATGTGATTTAGCGTACTTTTGCTGTCGTAATTTGTTTACCAACGCCTAATATAAATAAATAGGAGTTGAAGATCACAAGATAGTTTGATGTCATAAAATAAGAATGTCGGTGGAAAAGGATCAATTGCTGATTATCAACGATTGTTTCTTTTCTCTAAATGTTTCCCAGACTTTCTTTACATAGCAACATGTCTTGTTTTGGAAAATGTCAACTTTGATATTGAGAGTATTGAGACGTCGAAAAGAATAATTTCATCTGTTAGAAGTCAAAACTTTGTAATAACAGCTTGATAAATGTCGGCGGGAGGTCAAAACCCCGTAACTCAAGCATTTTCAAGATATAATTACGAGGTTTTGATCCGCACTTATACAAAGCTTGAGTTACGAGGGTTTGGACTCCCACCGAGTATATAAGATTCGCGGGCAATAATTTTATGATACAGATGTAATTTATATATTTGCACTCATTAAATCATATTGTTCGCTACGATGTACGAGACAATGATGATGTGAAACTTCCAGCTGATAACATATCGACGGTAACGTTCGATAATGCCGTAGCTTGAATAAGCTGTTATACGGCATTTTGAACGAAACCGACAATATAATAACCCAATAAAAAGTGCTTAATGTAAAACAGAGAAATATGAATTTCACAAAAAGTGAAAGTTGTCTTACATTTTGGCTTTTGAAATTGTTGCAACAAATGTTTTGTCTAATTCATCTCCTCCGTAATAAGTGTTTATAGAAATATTTCATACATATTATCTGAATAGGGAAGTATTTCTTCTAAAACACATTATTGCTTTGTGACTCACAAACCTCCCTTGTCACAAGCGAAACCAACAAAACGAGCACATCACATGATAGCATTCTCTTTGCTCCAAAACTGTTGTTATTTTTTCCCGTTCAATTTCTATACTCTGTATGGTAATTTATGACATAAAGTATGTCATGAATTACCATATAAAGTATAAAAATGGACAAGTAAAACCCGCAAATTGAACACATCACATGACACCAATCGCTTTGCTCCAAAACTGGTGTTATTTTTTCCCGTTCAATGAAACAGAGATAAGATAATATTTTGTGACTACAAATGAGTGAACATTAAAATGGATATATATGTGTGTGCTTTTGTGAATGTTTTCATATCATATAACGTGCTCGCATTACACAAGAAAAACCATACGGACGAAAAATCTATTCCCGTTCATTTATTAGTATAAATTAGTTTTCATTGTCATTTGTAGACATGTGTATTACAAGTGAAAATTAGTTGAAGAATAATATACCCTTTAGATATTACTGTATTTATTAAGTAAGAAACAGAAGAATTAGCTTTGAATGGTCCCAAAATAGAATTTAAAATATCTTTGAATAAACTTTAAAACCACTTATTGAAACAAATATTCTGTGCTTACTCTGAACATGAATTTGTAATTGACTTTTTTCTACACACACAAACCGCATGACTGAACATAAAAATTATTCATTGGTGGGAGGTGTAGATTTTTTTTTTCAATTCAAAAAAGTTTCTAAGTGAAAAAAATCTGCACTTATCCGCCACCGAAAGTTTATGACGCTCACAAATGAATCTCAAATTCAGCAACATGAAATTATTTTTTTCTAAAGAAAAGAAACAGAGAAAACAGTTTTCAGATAAGACTGTAGGTTAAAGTTACGTTTTATTCATGGTGTTATTTAAAACATTTATGATATGTGACCCGTCGCGCTAAAAGGGGCCTTATTGGGTGAGTGAAAAATATCGACCCTAGTCAGTCTGCGCAGTCCGCGCAGCCAGACTAGGGCCGACACTTTTCACTTGTATGTATATTTTTATATCTGGAATGGTTTCTCTATCTTACTTTTACGTTCATTTTTCGAATATAGTATCTGGTTGACCTGTGCTGAGTCTGACAAGTTTGTCAAAATTTGGATTTTTGGAGTTCGGATAAGGTCCCTTTTAACGTGACGTGTCACATATATGAAGATGACGTAAGGATTGTTAACCATCAAAAGATATTAGACAAATGTCGTCGCCTCACCACTGCTTGTTGATGCTTTCCCTAAATACAATATTGTAATTAAGCGATGTCGGTTGCTTTGGCATGTGTAAAAATTTTGTGCCAATTTTTCTAAAATATATCTCGTAATGCGCTTGATGCTTTCATAAAACAAAACACGAATTCTTAGAGTGTGTATGATTTTAGTCCAATGTAAGAACATAACTGAGCCAAATTTATAAAACAAAAGCGACATGATCTAGAAGAAGAAACATTTAGGTATTATAGACAAACATTGGTCATATTGATCAGCACGTCCATCCCCAGAAATTCAGTATGTAGCAAAGGCATAAATCTTTGCTGCATAGCACATGCTTATTTGGAAATATGCCAGGCATATCTAGTCTGAAATGCCAAAAATGCATTTTTTTTGAGATCCCGGCTCAAATAGTCATCGTTCCCTTGTAAACGCATGATATCTCAATTATGAGAGATAATTGACACAACGTCAAAGGAATAAAATGTGAAAATACATTTTTTTTTGTTTTAAAACGTGATAAATGAGTTGCCAAAGACAGAATCGTTTACTTTTATGATTCGTGAAAACATTAAAATGTTTGTTATATCAACACATAAAAAGTACCAATATGTAGAGTCATAAAACCTCTGTTAAAAAGAATGGCAAAACGGACTAAACAGAGTCAAGACACAAGTTTTAAAACTAAAAGCTAACAATGCTAGTATAATGTTTTTGTTCGAAGTAGAAATCAAACTTTGATGAAAATGCGTCAGTGTACCTAAGTTACTACTACAATTTCGTAAACCGACCTTACAGTAGTTTGTATTTTATCTGGGTTCTGGAAAAAAGTTATAATTGCATTTGAGGCCAACAGACAAGCCTACTAATACAAGATCTAGTCAAGATCAACGCTGGTATTTAACCCATTACCAGACGGAAACATTTTGGACCATTCCAATATGAAAGAGGTTGCAGACGACAATTTCAAGTTGAAGAAAATTTTAAATTCTTTCCATTTTTGGTTAGAAAACATTGTGGAAAATGAAGAAATTGCTTGTCACAAGCAATTTCTCCATTTTCCACAGAGGTTTCCCAAGTATTTCTTATGTGGGAGTCAAAAGGCGTCACTGCGCACTAATATGGTTGGATAGGCTCATCAACATATTATCCTTGACGTAACTGTGACGTCACAGTTCTGATAAGACTTTACTTAGACACATACAGACCTTGAAATAAACATGGTTACCTCAAATGCAACAAGAACCCTTTTCCAGACCCGGTTAAATTTTCAACTGTAATCCAGTACCAACCTTTCTATTTGGTCCAGATGACGTATTTTCTAGTGTGATAAATTTGGCCTCTGGGTGAACTTCGCTGATTGCAATTGGCCCGGTGGATGTCCTTTGGTATGTTGTTTTAGCGGATACCTCTCCTCGCATCATCTTCATGCTAACCTGTGAGTCTTTAAAAGGAAAGAAAACAAACGATCTCATATGTGTTTTTAAAAAAATATTTTACCAACTTATTAAGGATCGATCCAGTTCTAATAGTACTTGGACTACTGAAGCCTACATTTGTACACAACCTACAGTAATCCGAGTTTTCTTTGATGAAATTCGCTCTTTGATATGTTGATGTCGCTCATTTACGTAAATGAGCGACATCAACATATCAAAGAGCGAATTTCACCAGTGAAAACTCTGATTAACCCTACAGTTGCAGGTCATAAAACACAGTCAATTGAACTTGAGCAATGTATAAGAACATCTCAACAAATTGCTGAAAAGATACCAATTACCGATATAGACAGATAGATGGTCGGACTAGAAAATATTGAATTTCTAAAGATCGGCTTTTGTATTTATTCTAAAGGTTAACTTCTACCTATTTCCAAATTAATCAAATGAAAATCATTTTTTCAGATTATCTAGTATGTAGTTAACTATGTAATGTAACATAGTTTTTGCGACACATGTGACTCAAATTATTTCATATATCTTATTGGTCGTAAGAAAAATATTTTTTTCGAAAGTCATGATATTTCAAAGAGTTCCGATGAAGTAATCTAACATTTTAGGAAATTATTCGGAAAAATGTTACTTTTTATTTTAAATAACATTAGTGAAACGTCAATTATTAGTAATTCAAATGAAATAAAATCACCTGAAAATGAAGAAGCTAAATCCAAAGCGTTAAACGAAAGAAAACAGATTTAAGCCTAGCTACACATTAGATGTTAGTTATAAGCAAGAAATAGTCATTAACCACCGGAATGCCATTTACCCCTCCAAAAGGACACATTTTAAACCGGCCCAATTTGAAAGCTTTTCCAGAAGACAAAATAAGCATGACTGAAAATAAAATATTTCAAGAAAGAAAATATTGCGGATAAAGAAGAAAATGCTGGTCTGCAGCATTTTCTTCTTTTGCCTCAATATTTCCAAAAAAAAATGTTCCTTAGTGAAAGCCTAAACAAGGACTAGTTTTGGAAAGGGTTAACGACTGCAATGTCATTATGTAAGCAGGGATATTCCACAATATTGTGGAGTTTTCAACTGTTAGTAAATGTGCACATTTCTCGAAATGTAATAAAATGAATATTAATGTCGGGAGACTTAATCGCGAGTAAAGAAACAAATCCTGGGCATTATGTAGCGCAGCAAGATATGCTTAACTAAAATTGATAAATATTACCTTAATGATTGTGTCTTAAGAAAATGGCACTTATATTTGTATTTAGCAGATATGCCCTATCTTCAGAATAATAAGATGAAAACGAACTTAATTAATAGTGCATTTCATTTATCTTCTAAGTTTGACCATAATCTAGAGTGACTTAAAGCTTGAGATATCCTAAACCTGGTAGATCTAACCAAGAAAACAAAAATGCACATACATATTTTTGATGTATTTCACCCGTCATTAGATATTAAACACTTCCTGTACTTATAGTATCATCTGTTACAACTGAGATTGACGATGATATCCGAATTTTTACATAAATGATGGATGCAAAATTGCACAAAGTGGTTGGTACTACATGTTCGGTGCAATTTGAAAGTCCTATTCATTTATTACATAATGGCTTTTCAACGATGATTCAACCAGAAATACTAATTAGTCTTCAAGCAGTCAGAACAAAACATTGAAAAATTAAACAAAGTCGTTATTATTAGTACTATTTTACAGGTAGAACACCCGTTTTTAAAACTTGTGTGTGACCTTTGGAACAATATAAGAAGAACGTTTTAAAGGTAAGTATTTCAAAGTAACAAAGTTAATTATGAGTCACATGGGGGTAGGATTTAGGATTTATCGAAACCAAATACCAGGTTTACTTGCAGCTGGCTTATCTTCGACAGGCTCTATTACAAAAACATATGATAAATCTTAAATAATTTTTGAACCAATTATGAAATTAGATAAAATTTGTCTGAACACGTGAATTGGAAATATAGGTTCAAAGACAAACATAAACGTACTGGATACCATTCAAATATGAATGTTTGGGATAAGAGAAACGTTATGGTTTCCTAGAATTTACCATTTAACATTTTCTCATTTCCATGTCATTAGAAGAGGGCGAATGTGTTTTATGTGTTTTGAAAAAATCATTTGTTGTCAGGGTGTTCAAAACCCTCCAAATGGGGGGGGGGTGTTACCCCCAAAATGAATTTTGTACCCCCAGTTTTTGCAAGCAGCCTTCTTTGTCTCTACTAGAGTGGGTACAAGCATGCTGTTGAAGTATGGTTTGTACCCCAAGATTTGAAAGTCGTTGGAAACCCTGGTTGTGTATAAATATGTCAATTTAATCCATTTTTTGTTTTACCTCTCCACCAAGAGTGCAATAATCAGTTGTTGCATTCTGGTGTAAAGTGCAAATACAATGGTAGGGCTATTCTAATGCGTGTGCTTTCATATATAGATCATACTAAGCAATTAAATTCATGATATACATTTATAATCCAATGGCATTAAATGGACTTTAAAATTGAAGCTGTAGCATTTTTAAAAAGGATTACAACCCATCATTAACTACAAAATAATTCGTGCATCTTCGGACGTCATGCATAGTTAGGAAAATTCACGAGGGTATCTAATTTAGGATGCACGAAGTGTTTGGTATCTAATGATGTGTCGTAATCCTTAATACAAGGAAGGACTTTCACATGACTTGTATTTGTTTCTCGTGCGTATAACTATTTAGGTACATGGCAGGCCCGTAGGAAGCAATTTCATATTGGGGGGCTAAAGGCCTTGTCCTGAATGGGGGGGGGCTAATTTTGATTTTCCCAAAATTTTCAGTGTAAAATTAAAAAAAATTGGCATTTTTGGCCAACTTTTGGGGGGGGCTTAGCCCCCCTAGCCGCCCCCCTGTTCCTACGGGCCTGCATGTATGTCATCAGACACAAAGATGTCATTATTAGGTCTGTTAGCTGCAGGGTGCCAAATTAAGGACTCATATGACCAGACCAAATGTCAAATCACTTGATGTAAATTTTTTATACGCATGAGATACAAATACAAGGTAGCTAATAATTCTGCCATATGTTTCATTTATTATATACCACTCTAATTCTTTTTAAATATTCGATACTCTTTATATACCTATTTTCAACCTTAATATTAAGCATCTTTCATGGTAAATAATAATTGTCCAAAAAGGCTTTTAACAAAACATGAGTGTGACGTCATCATTGGATGTGATTAGAAGCGCATTTCTTACGAAATGCGTATTTCTCTGTCAAAGGTATTTTTTCACAAAGAAATTATATTGGTATATAATAAACAAAAACAAATAAAATTGCATTCCTATAAGTATGCAAAATCAATTTGTTAGTAATCACATTTACCGGGTATCTGATGCGTTGAATATTCATCTACAAAGAGGGAAGGAATCATGCAATTTATCTATTAAACCTAACAAGTTGACGAAAAATATTTCTTTCAAAGAGTTGATAGAGAAAGCTTTGGAAAAAAAAGTAAATAAAAGTCAGCCGAAAATGAACTTAATTATCCTAAGTGTTCTGTCTTGTCGCTTATCAGGCAGTGTAGAATGAGAATAGAGGATTGGCATACGCATTTTACCCATAGGGGTCTGTAAGTTGACACCCAGCACCTAATGAATCTTTAGTTAATAAAGGTTCATTGGGTGCTGGGAGTTAACTTACAGGCCCCTATGATTTTACCTCACTCTACACTACCTGATTGCTCAAATAGGACACAATCATGATTAAAACCATGCCTTTTTGTTTCATAGAAACATAAATAATTTTAGAAAACCTGTTGGATAAACTACAGCATTCCCGTGCACATCAGCAAAATTCTAAAAAGCATGCTTTAAATGACCTGTTTATCTTGAACAATGGAGAAAAAAAAAAGAAAACTATTTCACCGGAGCATTTTGTAATGAAATGGGAACACCAAATGAGAATAGAATATTAAAAGCATGCTGTATATTAGTAAAATAAAGGCATATCTAAATATCAGGTTCACTTTGCTCTGAGTTTGTTACTTATCTATCTTAGGAATAAATTGTGTGTCTGTTTTTTAAACAGAAAAGCATGCCCCAGCTTATTAGTACGATGAAATAGCCATCACATACTTTTACAAAAACTAATAACGCTCCCGAAGGCTGCATGGACTTAGTATCATGACCAACGTACATTTATTTTTCTTTTATCCATTCTCAAAGAATAACAATTATAATCATTTAATATGTAAAGCTTTTGCCGAAGACTTGATTAAACGTTACTGAAACGGAAAGTGTATTATATTGTAACATAGAAATCCTTGGCAGAAAAGAAGGAAATGCTAGGTATCAGCTTTTCTCTCTTTCAATAAAGGGTTTCCAACATTATGTAGGTCCGTCAAAACCAGAGTTTGTTTTTGAAAAAAGGTCAAAATAAATCTATATGTTCGAGTCATTCATCATTCATGCATATTTTTGCAAGCATTCCAAGTAATCATGTATTATAATCTTTATCCGTTTAAATAACCATAGTATCATTATATTAGAGTCCAGTCCCGAAATTATGGCACATGTTTACAAAATTTTACTCATGTAAACAAAAGCAAAATCGTTTTTAATTTTCAATACAATTTTGCATGTATTGTTTCGAATCTTGCAGGTGTTAGACACCTGCAAGATTAGAAACACCACATGCAAAATTATAGTAGTTTAGAGTTCAAATATAAGCTAATGCTGTTTATATAGGTAAAAATTGTAAACATATGCCATTATATCGTGACCGAGCTATAGAGTTTGATTATATTAAGGTACCCACCGCCTCTACTTTCGTAACCACTAACGAATTCGGAGAGCATTTCACCCCCGTGACTTTGTGTATTGACCACTTGTTCCACGACTTTCTTTAGGCCAACTCTGTAGGGTTAACAAAGGAAAAAAGAAAAGAAAATCATAATAAAAGCCCAGCACAACTAAAATTACAAAATACAAAACTAGGCACCACAAGATGTACAAAGTAAACTTAAAAGTAAATAAACAAACTAAACAGTAGGCTACATGAAAATAAAACTTGCGATGACATATTTGGGTAAAATAGACACATACTCATTAAAACATCAGCCAGCATTTTCTTTTTTCCATGCCTCTTGAATATATTTGTGACCCAAAAATGCTTTGAAAGTGTATGAATTTTGATTCTTTCTTTCAAAATTGTACAATGTTTTCTGAAAAAGAATTCATTTTTTGTTCATTCATTTTGAAAATGAAAATAATAGACCAAGCTTTGAAAACGTCTTAGTCATTGATTCTGTTTGTATTTTTAATGCATTGGTTTCAATGTTAAAATGTATTGATTGAATGAAGCGATATTATGCCGTCGAACGAAATAACAAGCAATACATTGCAAGTGAAATTGAAAACACATGCAGCAGACATATTCATTTAGAGAGAAAACTTAAGCGGCAAAGTTTTGCATAGCATAAAGAGCTCCAAATTTTAGACGCCCATCAAAAATATAATTATTAAAATGCGGAATTGGAAAGGCCAGGTTGATATATAAAACCAGCACATGAAAAACAAGATACAAAAATAAAGATATATAAATCTGTACGTTCCCTTAATTGGTTAAATAAATTGATAATGGTAATTCATATTATAAAAATAGGAATTCATTTATAATATGAAAAGTATGAATGTACGTGAAATGTACGTGAAATGTATCACCTAAGGGGGAATGCTCCAGTTTCATAATTTCTTTCTCAATAATAGAATTTTTCCATATTTTGTATGTTGAAGTTACATGTTATAACCAATTGAAAAATAAAATAAAGATGGATGGCCATCGATCTTGTTTTAATATTATAGGCATTCGTATCACATATTTCTGCAGCGAAAAAATGCACAATTTCTTGCACCTGTCCAAGGTCACTAAAATTCTAAAAAATGTTGTTTAATCATCGTTTAGTCCCGAAACTGGATTTTAAGTAACGTCTTACATTTAATAAGAACAGTAAACCCAAAATATGTGCTATTATAAACGTGTAAATGTATAAAACAGCATGATCATGTGATCAACGAAGCTGAAGATTTGCGTATTTTTGAAATATTTAAAGTTCTACATGATAGAATTTGATAAAACTCCCTCATTGTAATGAGCAACATGTCCTGGTAATAACTTAATAATTAAAAAAGACAATGTATGGTAACTGCATACACACTTACAACTGTCTTGCTCTAAACAATCGATTTCCATCTTGAGGAAATTAGTTTCGCGTAATAAATACGAAATGGTAAATTGTAATGACGTGTTATATCATTGAAAATATGGTTGCGAAACATATATGGTACGAAACATTTAATTTTCTACAGTAATGACCGAGTGTTCCGAAAAACTGGAGCATTCCCCCTTAACGAATACATTTCATCACAAGTAATAATGTTTTCCACTTAAACAGAACTAATGATGACTGGTTCATGTGGATCTGTTTTTTAAATTGCAATATCTTTTTCAACAAAGTTCTTTTTGTCTAGGACAATTGTATAAATATTGCTTTAACTCTTAGAAAGTTATAGTTTTGTTAAATATGTATATTATGTTCAATATACGTCAATCAGAAAAGCTGAAATGAGCATCTGAGAATTCTACACCTCGACCTTATTATTGTTCTTATTATTTTCCACCACCCTAAAAATCTACTCATGGATACAGATAGAAATAGATAAGTACATATAGTAACAATTAGAAATTAGGCATTAATGAGCTTCAAAAAGAGAATGTTGTTCACGATCTCTGAATAAATAAATGAATTGGGATCTGAAAAAAAGTTGCCTTATAGTTACTAAAGGTAATTCAGAAGCCTTTAAAGAACAACATGGTTCTTGATCAGACTACGTGTATGTATACGCGGGTTGATCTTGAACAATGTTGATCGCAAACGTCTTTAGGGACGTTCTTCCAGATCCTGGAAAACACGAGAATATTGAGATATTTTAATGATTGCCATTATAACCAACTATCTATTCCGTTTCAAAATGTCGATCATTGTGTTATAAGAATTACTTTAAATTGTATTAAAACTTAAAATTTTAAAGGATATTCTTTAAAAAGTAATTCCGATAATGTGTCGTAACCTATACCATGTTGTAATCTAGGGAGTGTTAAAATTGGAGAGTGCAGTTTGTGGCATGCATGTTACATTACACAAGAATGTTAAAAAAGTGGAAAGAGAAAACATCAAAGTATCAGCTAGATTACAAGAGAAAGATGCTGAGCTGAAAGTGATAGGTGTCATACAGGGAGATGGGTAACTACAAGAAAAAAAACGAAATTCAGTATTTTAACCCATTGCCACACAATGACTCTTTTTGACTCCCTATAATATAATGGCTTTGAAAAACATTATGGAAAATGAAGAAATTGCTTGTAACAAGCAATTTCTTCATTTCCCAAAATTTTTTCTACCAAGAAAGATAAAAGAATGTGAACTTTCATGCAATTCATATTGTCATCTGCAGCTTCTTTGAATTTGGACAAGTACAAAATTTTGTCGTTTGGTAATGGGTTAATTCAATTGAATTCATTACGACCAATTATAGACTACGTAGATCATGGTTCTTTTCCAAAAGGTCTATTATTTGACACATAGCATAAACAACGAGACATATATAGTTTGTCTTTGTCTTCGGCTGTGGTAAAAGTCACTTTAGAAGAATATTTGATAAATATATTCAATTGGTGTTTGCCTGCGCCCTCCAACACCGAAGGCACCCGAACTTAGGCACACCACGGAATCACGTGACACAGAATATTAGATAATGTTCAATAACTGATTTAAAACTTGATTGATTTGAAAAACAAAGTTGCTTCTTTGGTTCAAACCATTTTCAAATAGGTATAAACAAAACGATTAGAAATATTTTGCAATCGTTGTGTCACATGATTCTCCTATATTGGTTCTCCAACACCGAAGGCAAAATAAATTTTTGAGTGTAGGCTATTATAGGGACTAGCCCATTTACCATAATTCGGAATCTAGACTACACGCTTATACAGACGTAACGTCAAAAGTTGCGGACCAAACCAAAATTGGCTATGCTCTTCTGTTTAAAACCGCATATTTGTTATTTTTATTTGAGAAACACACATGTATTTGGTATCATATAAAAGATATTGAATTGCAATTTATTAATATATGTCGAATTTCAACATTGTTTGAATACAGACAATTTGATAAACAAAATAAATAAACTCTGACGCAGAAAATGACGTCGTCACGTGTAACAGAAATTACCAAACAAACTCGCGAGAATCCCAATAGAATAAAAAGTAAGACTTTTTAAAGCGCACAAACTTTGGCAAATTACGTCGGTGATGTCACAGAAGATATAGCGTAAATCTTACGGCAGTTGGATGGTGTAAACAAACTATGGAGGAATGGAAAGAAAGAGATAAGTAGCGTCACGCTGTTAAAAAAACGTCATTTTTTCGGTATGTCTAATTTTTTAATCTAATTTATTTTTCCAATAGCGATTGAAATCAATATAAAAAATTTTGGGACATACATCTGAGCTCTAGTTTTTGTAGTTATTTTTTTGTCTTGATTGGAGTTGAAGAAAATCAATATTTTATTGTGTTTGTAGCGTCTTAAAAATGTCACATTTTCACTAAAACGGTCCTAAATGCAAGGGTGATTTTTTCATATATAGCTTTTTTTCTAAGAAAATCAAAATATTTTGAATTTGAATTGATTTTCGACATACATCTCGGATAAAATTTGAAAAAATAAATGCATTTGTCAATATCTCTTCAACTAGCGAAGATATAGAGTGTGATGTAGCGTCTTAAAAATGTCACAAAAACGCGTTTTTGACGATTTGACGTCATGTTGATTTTTTCGGTATGTCTAATTTTTAAATCTAATTTATTTTTCCAATAGCGATTAGAAATCTATATAAATAATTTTGGGACATGCATCTGAGCTCTAGTTTTTGTAGTTAATTTTTTGTCTTGATTAGAGTTGAAGAAAATCATTATAATTTGTTGTGTTTGTAGCGTCTTAAAAATGTCACATTTTCACTAAAACGGTCCCAAATGCAAGGGTGATTTTTTCATATATAGCTTTTTTTCTAAGAAAATCAAAATATTTTGAATTTGAATTGATTTTCGACATACATCTCGGATAAAATTTGAAAAAATAAATGCATTTGTCAATATCTCTTCAACTAGCGAAGATATAGAGTGTGATGTAGCGTCTTAAAAATGTCACAAAAACGCGTTTTGACGATTTGACGTCATGTTGATTTTTCGGTATGTCTAATTTTTAAATCTAATTTATTTTTCCAATAGCGATTAGAAATCAATATAAAAAAATTTTGGGACATACATCTGAGCTCTAGTTTTTGTAGTTAATTTTTTGTCTTGATTGGAGTTGAAGAAAATCATTATAATTTATTGTGTTTGTAGCGTCTTAAAAATGTCACATTTTCACTAAAACGGTCTCAAATGCAAGGGTGATTTTTTTCATATATAGCTTTTTTTCTAAGAAAATCAAAATATTTTGATTTGAATTGATTTTCGACATACATCTCGGATAAAATTTGAAAAAATAAATGCATTTGTCAATGTCTCTTCAACTAGCGAAGATATAGAGTGTGATGTAGCGTCTTAAAAATGTCACAAAAACGCGTTTTGACGATTTGACGTCATGTTGATTTGTGAAGAACTATTCATGGCGTTTTACGATAATGTATCGATGCTCTAGATTCACTTGTTTTATCGTTGTTTGTTTGACTATCTTGCTATTTGTGGTCTACGCAACTTAAGGTTAAATTTTGAGACCCGTAACAGAAAAAAGAAAGAAAAGCATTGACCAAGGCATAAGAAAACGTTGAGATAATAGAAGACATTTTTTTAAGTAAAGCATTTCATTGATTTCATCTAATATGTTGCAGCATTTAGTCTCGGAGTTTCATTTTTCCTACATATAATGTATTTGTTGTAGACCTCATTTAAAAGAATATTCTATCTTTTGTCTGCTAACGAGTAAACTTGAAGACGATTATTTAGTAAGTATTTTCACATTTTTTTTTAATTTTCATTTGTTTATTTATTCGTATTTCTTTTTACATTTGCGCAAGTAAAAATAACAAAAATATGCATACTTGAAAGTTATATTTAGCGTATGAAACGGCTCCATTTCTCCTACAGGTGTAAAATATTCACTTTCAATATTCATTAGAGCTTGATTTTTTCAATACTTACGAAATAATTCTGTTGTTTATTTATTGATAGTTGAGATTATTTATTTTGTACGGTGCTATTTTCATGTATGCATGTATTGGTATTATTGTGAAAATGTTTTCTTTTGGCCAACATTGAAAATTTGTCATTTCTCATGTTTTGGGGAAAGTTATAACTTTCTTTACACCTTCGCGTAACGTTAACGTCGGAAAACGGTCGATATGCGTGTTACAACGTTGGTCCGCAACTTTTGACGTTACGTCACAGCAATTAAGGCACTGGAATAACAAACTGCCAAATAACCTATTGATGCCTAGCCTGCACAGACACTTAAACCAAAGTATGAAATCATTCAAAATATATTTGTGACCCGTCACGCTAAAAGGGACCTTATCCGAATTCCAAAAATCCAAATTTTGACAAACTTGTAAGACTCAGTACAGGTCAACCAGATCCCGCAGGCAAAAAATGAACATATAGTTAGATAGGGAAAACATTTCGGATTTAGAAAATTACATAAAGTGAAAAGTGTCGGCCCTAGTCTGGCTGCGCGGACTGCGCAGACAGGCTAGGGTCGATATTTTTCACACAACCGATAAGGTCCCTTTTAGCGCGACGCGTCACATTTATGAAAAAAATCTGGAGAATTTGTAAGTCAGAAAACCTTCGAGGTTATAGCACAAAATACCTTAATTGCTTGAATCCAACAAGGGGTCATTTAAACACTTCATATATTAAGAAATCACAATCTTAAAAGTAAAATTCGCTCTTGAAATAAACATAAAAAAATCGAAAGTTATAAAAAGTTGCAATTATGTAATGCTTGTAAGTTTAGAGATGAAGTAAAAGTAGACTTTAAGGTATTCCGCCCATCATTAGATACCAGCCACCTTATGCAAGTTTGACCTTTTCCGTGGCAAAGGAAATTGACGAATGTATCCCGCTTATAAAAACCCTCGTCAATATCGGTCGCCATGGATAATATCTAAATTGCACGAAGTGTTTGGTATCTAATAATAGGCAGAATACTTTAAGATAGAAAATAGAAACCACGAATTCCATGCCGTGTTTAAATAGATTGTTTCCCTGATTCTTACATTTCGTCAAACTGGACAAAGTCCCTGGAAAGAGTTAAACATTGTTTGCAAGATTGTTTACCAGATTGTATGACCACTATATATTTGTTGGAACTACTTCAATAAGCTAATTACTTCAATATGTTTAAGTATTTGGAAGGCAACTTTCTCTGTTCATGTGTTCCACATATTAGATTTAACAAAATGAATTCATACATAGAAATTCAGTCTGTCGACTGTATTTGATACACTGTAGAAATGCGATTTCTTTATATATGATCATATTTGAGGGGGAATACATTTGTTCTACTCTACAGAGATATTGGCTATTTTGTATGATGATTGATTAGAAGCCCCATTACGTTTGTTATAATGGTGCGGGATACATTGTTAAGTATAAGCGACACCGGCAACGCACCTCCACGAATCAGCACTGAAATATCAGAAATATAATACCTTGTCATTCTTAACGATTCATGCAGTATTATAAGGATACACTGTACCGTAAAATACGTATGGGCAAACTATACATAACCAAAGAAAACATTCAACTGTAAACGCCCATCACCAACTTTTAATCATTGTTATTAACAAATTGCCCATTATACCAGGATATAAAATTCATATCAATTTTTGTTTTAAAGAGAGAACAAGAGCAAAAGGGAGAAGAGTATCTAGAATGAGAGAAAGAGGAAGACAGTAGACGAGGAAAGAAAGAAAAAGATATTGTGAGATTTACAACAACGAAAGCTTAACAATTACTACTAACGAAGAAACAAAATTACCGGTCATTGACAACTTACGCGATATGACTAACCTGATTGTTGTAAGCAAGATATCTGCGTAAACTGTCAACAAACCAGTGTTGATGCTTCACCGATCTCGTGATTTCTAACTATGAAAGTCGAAAATTTGTAAATATGAAAATTTCATGTCAAGGTAAACCTGATCAATATGATGGTATATTGTTCATCACATACGAAATGACTACATTTTCAACCTCGCCATTTGAACAAAAATTCTTTAAGTTAAGTTTAACGCGACTCATTATACCTGTTTTGAGATTTGGGATTCATAAATTTGCTTAGACATTACGATGATCGGTAAAATGCACAAAACAATAACCTAAATAATAAAATTAGAAATAAACAAAAACATGAACTAAACAAACTTAGCTCCAACTTATACAACGATATTTAAACAACTGAACATTTACAACAGTCTTTATCAAGATACTAGCCATGCAAACAATTAATATGGATCACACAACATTTTGACAACAGCCAAAGTCGTTTAAGTTAACATACCCTGTCCGTTCAGGAGTAAACTTTCAATCTTTTCTTGCAGGACAGTATCGTGCCTTTCTACTTGTTCTGATGGCTTGTCAGGGACATCTATCACATCAGCATTTTGATCTTTGGTCTTCTCTCCGTCGTCTTTAGCAGTAGTCTTATCATCTGTGATGGTTGTATCTTCAGATAATGCAGGTTTATCGTCAGTATCTTTTATATCACCGTTTGTTAAAAGTCCATTTTCGGATATAAAAGACTGGGTCATGATGTCATTTTCTTTGTTTAGACTAGTTTGATTTATAGTGTCATTTGCACTGTCGTCGACTAATACAACCTCTTTATCAGAACTTTGTTTAGTATTAATGTCCATCACTAAAACCTCACTCTTTGAAGAAGATTCAACATGCTTCTCTTCGGACTTCATGACGACCTCATGTTTTGATTCGCTTACTGATACTTCACTCTTTGATGTTGAATCGACACGCTGAGCATCGACGGTGCTTGACTGTGTCACTGTTTCTTGGATTTTTGTTACATCTTGTTTTTCCTCTTTTACCCCGGAAGGGTCTGAGGAATTTGTAATAATCGTGGCCTTAGGTTCTTCGTCTTCTGGAGTTTTGTCGTCCTCTATTGGTTCACTACTGAGGGATTCGGGCAATGCTGTAGCGGTAATTTGCTTGTCGGATACCGACGAACCGTCTGTAGACGTTGCTGTCTTATCAATGCCTAGGTTAGATGACGAATGCTGATCTTCATTCTTTTGGACTTCTGGGAAAGACTCTGGTAATTCTTTGGTCGGTGACATTTCTAAACGAGCTGAATCTTGTGATTTTTCTATAATTTGTGACTGGACTACGCTTTCAAGTATCTTATCCTCTGTCTTTTCGATTAGTTCAAGCTGAGCTTCATTTTTGTTCAAAACAACCTTTTTAACATTGACGACTTCAGTGCTCGCGGATTCACTTTGCGATGTTGCGATTTCCGATTTTGTAATTGTTGATGAATTGTCTTTTTCAACAGTCTCAGTTTTTGTGCTTTGATATTTGCTCTCACTTTTTTCAGAAGTAACATTAAGTTCACTGGTTGCCGAGGTACTCGATAACGCAGTGCCTTGAACCTCTAGATTTGCCTTTTCGTGTACCTCTACTTCATTCGAAAGACTGGAACCAACTTTGCTTTCCCGTTCTTGTATTTGACTGTCGATTACAGAACCTAATTCATTTGCATCCGTTTGTAGTTTTATTTGACCTTCATTTTCCGAAATATCTAACTTTTCAATCGTTTTACCTTCCGATTCCTGTTGTACTATTGACACAGTATCATCATCCAATTTGCTCTCTTTTTTGTCATCAGTACTGTCATTTACCGAATCAGCATTACTTTTCTCGATTGTTTGAACATTGTAATTGGTTACAATTTCTGATTCGGTTTCTTTTCCTTTTTCATTCTGACTGTCCATTGATATGTCTTTTGATTCTATTTTATTATCACCAGCTTTTTTTACATTTTCAATCTCCTTCTCATCTACCACCTCAGACTTATTTTCTAATACACCATGATTCGATTTTTGTGTGTCATTACTCGATAATTCATTAACATCTACTGCAGTATCCTTTGAAATGTTGCTTTCACTTCTTTGCTCTGACGTTATCTCTGATTTTTCTTCACTCACGTCTGTAACCGTTTGTCCTTGGGTTGTGGCATCATTAACTAATAAGTTTATGTCTTCAGTTTTACTCGCATTGTCTGATTCTGTTGTAGTTTCTGGTTTTAAGTCACTTGTATTTTCTTCTTGATTATCTTTGGGAGCTTTTAAGTCAACAACTTCCTCCTTTTTGGTAGTTTCACTAACGGTTGTAACAGATTTAGCATTTTCAGAGTCACCAAATGTTTCAGACTTTGTAACTGTTGTATTTGAGATTTCAGATTCGCTTTTGTCCGCTAAAATTTGATTGATATCGTTGTTTTTATTTGGGTCAGGTGCTGTGTCCATTGCATCTGGTATAGACGCATCATTTATAGGAGAATCTTGTTTCTTTTCTATTATATTCTCTTTAGTGTCTAATTGTTTTTCATCTACACTAACAAATTCATTAGTCACAGTTTCCGATTCTGGCGCAGACTTTTCGGTAATGTCTTCAAATGTTTGTTCCACGACCGATTCAATTTTATCAGATTTTGATTCATTACTCCTTTCATTTGTAGTCGAAGTTTCATAGTCTATCTTTGTTTCTTGTTCACTTCGAATTTTAGTTATATCTTTATCTTCATCCGCATTTCTTTTTTGGTCCACGTTCAACTCGGCATTTAATGACAGGGCCTTATCTGGCGAAACTTCCTGCTCTTCAACAGCTTTAGATTCCGATATATTTTCTGGTGAAATCTCTTCAACGGCTACATTTTGTTTATCCAAATTCAAACTTTTAACCTTTTCAGGTTCTTCCTCTACAACAGAACTATCTGGTGATTCTACTTTAGGGTCTTTGCTCAGATTCCCTTCAGTCTTATTTTGGTCAATTGTTTTGTCTTGTTTTGTTTCAGTTGTGTTAGTGTGTTCTTCATCGTCGTCTTTTGGCAACATTTTGGAAGTTTCCGTCACATCAGATTGATCTACATCACCGTTGATTTCAGATTCATTGATAGACTTAGTATCCGAGTGTATGAGTTCATCGACAGGGCTTTTTTCTGAAAGTTTCGGTTCCTTTTTGATTTCGGATTCAACAACAGATGGAGTTTTATGTTCTAGTTTTTCATCAACAGGGTTTTTTTCTGACAGTTTCGGTTCCGTTTCCATGCCAGATTCAACAACAGCTGAAGTTTTAGGTTCTAGTTTTTCATCAACAGGGCTTTTTTCTGACTGTTTCGGTTCCGTTTCCTTGACAGATTCATTTACAGATGAAACATTAGATTCAATAATATCCTCGACAGGGCTTTTTTCGGCGTGTTTCGGTTCACTTTTTACTTCACATTCAATAGTTGATGAAGTTTTTGATTCCATAATTTCTCGAACAGGGCTTTCTTTGTGATGTTTTAATTCCTTTTCAATCTCAAGATCCATTTTGGTTGAAGTTTCATTGTTTGTTACTACACTGTCAGTTCCGTTTACGTGGCCATTAGTTTTACTATCGGTTTCATCTATCGCAGCCTTTTGTGTTTCAATTTTGTGTACTTGTTCTTTAACCTTAACAACATGTTCATGTACAGGGGATTTTACAGACTCTACTGACCCATCACCTATACCAACACCAGAACTATCTAAGTCGACTACTGTCCTAGATCCAGCCCCTTGCGTGTCTAAACCCTTATCACCAGAAGAATGGTCCTCAAGTTCTAGGTCACCTTCGTCACCTTTTTGAGACATCTCATTGTCGGACATCGTGATCGAACTTGCAGCATCTGTGTCTGGACTCGGTTCACGCTGGTCTGGTAGACGAGAGACAGTCTTGTCGGCTTTAGCTTCAATAACCTCGGACTTATCAGGTTGTTTGTCTCTGGTGCTGTCAGGCTGTGTTAGGTCAGAAGCTGGCATAAATGCATCTCTGTACATGATAAGGCTTGCTCTAGATCTCCAATCAACCCTGTCAACAGAAGTTCTTATCTATCGCAATTAGTAACATTTTAGATGCTAACAACTAGGCAAACGTATGGTTAATGGTTTATGAGCGATGAGGTCGATTCAAGTTTTGAGCGCTGAACTGTTTAAAGGTTATGATTTTATAGCACTGACCTACATTGTTTCGAACAGTAGATTGTTCTGTTTTTAAATGGAAATCAGCGGTATAAAGGGATGGAAGTAAAAGAAGGAAATGAAGATGCATTTTTTCTAACTTTTTTTTTCAAAGATGACACGAACAACGTGAATATTGATAACCAAAAGTGGACACGTTTTCATGAAACGTTTTACAAAAGAAATGAGACTTAACATAATATAATTTGCAATGTATTTCTAGTCGTTTTTGAATATCATATTTGAACGAAAGTTTACAATGTAATGACATGTAGTTTCGATTTGAACATTTCTAGTAGCATCTATTTAACCCTTTTCCATCTTCATGTTTGCCAAATAATCAAGATTTGTTGAGAAATATTAGATCTTGATTTCGCAAATGATTAAACAAATCTAGATTCGTTGTTCCGAAATGAGTAATGAAAATATATCCTTTAAATCTTGGTAACTAAAAGATTAATATGTATACTTATACATGTATTAAGATTCTACCATCGGTGCTGTAAAAGGTTTATGTGTTATAATGATTGTTCTCGTTATTTGAAAGAAAAGGTGTTCACTTTTAATATCACAATGAAAAAAATACATAACTAACGCATCGATAAACATGTGATTGGCCAAAAACTGCTGTAAATTATGTAAACAATGTTAACATGTAAAAGACAACATATGTGATCCCTTAATTATGTCTTTGGAAGACCTTAAGGGCAAGATTTTGAGACAGAACATTTAAAATATAAAACATTGATATCACATTAAATGCAACAAAATACCGAGATCAATTATACTTTACTCTTATCTGTATTTTTAAAATTTCAATAATATAGTTCTACAATTTGAGACCATTTTTGTTTCAGAAAACAAATAACCAAGAACAAAATTCAAACGCACTCATGCCATTCCAAGTGCTCTGGTTTTACCGTTCATTATTCAACAAACTAATGAAACATCCCCGAAGCAGCATCTCGCAGACCATATATTTTTTAAAATTCCTACTCATCTCTATCCATTTATTGAGAAATAAATGTTACAAAATACACTTCGACATATAATAAGCATAGTCTTAAGATACCACACGAATTGGTTTGTAGAAACTAAGGTTGTTCATTTGCGTTCGAAAAATATTCTATTTCCAAGTGATAACTGATGTGTTTTTGTTCATAATCACAATTGTATAGAGTTGCTGTTTTGAAGGTGTAACATTATATTTGAAGTTGTTTAGAATCGATCCAGGTATTTTGCAATGGTTAGGACACAAAATCGGCTATCTGAAAAATGAAAACCCATTTTCGTGATGTAAAATGAGTCAATCAAGTAACTAGAGCACGTGATTTTATGGTAAATGAAAGCAATGCATACACAAATCTCAAATTTGGGATCCAGATTCTTTCCTTTTTTGTATCTTCGTATAAGTGATTAATCACGAAAGATTCTACAAGTGGGCAAATACCTTTAATTTTTTCTATCATTCTGGGTTCGGAAAACCTTCCTGTTAGGATTCATAGCCAAACGGTAAATAAACAAGAGAGTATGCACATGCATTGTTTTCGTTTCCAATAAATCACTATCATCATTAAGCATTTGTATGCATAGATGAAAATAGAATTGTTATAGGCAGGTTGCATTCTACCATACTCACAATTGTACGCATATCATTAATTTTCACAATCATGTTTTAGAAATTGTGATTAATTGACTAATGACCAATTTCCGTGTCCAATGTTTTCATTTACTTTAAAAGTCGCATGTAACATAAAATATGCGGTCAAGATTTTACCACATATGGGATTTCAGGATAGACATCATTTCGTTCTTTCATATTTTTTATGCAGGAATTTCTAGCAGATATAAATTGATTTAGCTTTTGTAACAGATTTTATATATAAGCCGCACAAAGTTGTATATCCATTATGTTGTAAAATTTGATAACTTTGACGAATTAAATCGTTCATGCTTTCGTTGGTCTCACCAACAGTTTCATGCATGCCAAAAATGATATGTACCATAACCATGTATCAAACATTCACGTTTCAGGTTACAGGGGAATCATTTAGCAAAGAGACAATTATATGGCATTCGCAGTCTTAAGCACACTTATAAGTTGACAAGACATATTATTATCATAAATAATTATTAAATAAATAGACTAGACTAAATGAGAGATTTATTTCTCATCTTTGTCCTTGCTACTTTCAGACGCATCCTTAGGTTTTTCCTTAGGTGCGTCTTTATCCGCTATATTATCATCAACCATCGCAAAGCCAAAGGATGTTTTCTTGACCGACCTGTTCTCCTCTCCTTCCAACAGTTTCCTGTAAGCAGCGATCTCCAGTTCGAGTGAGAGTTTTGCGTCCATGAGTGTCTGTAGTTCGGTGAGTATGCCCTCCATCTCGGCTCGGAGTTTGATGATCTCTTCCTTCAGTTGTGTGGTCTCCATCATGTGGTCCGTCTCCTTGCTCTCCAGCTCTCTTAGAGCGTCCTGGTATTGCTTCTCAAGTTGGGCATTCTGAAAACAAACATCGCGTAGAAAGGACTGATTTGAATCCTGCAGATGAACACTAAATTAATCTTTATAATCAAATTCTAAATGGAATTCCTAAAGTGGTGTCTAAAAATTCCTATTAATACACTGATGTTATGGTGAAGTATTAATCTTATCTACTCAAATACTTCGAATACTTCGAATGAAATTAACAAAATATAGAAAATAAGTCATTAATGATTGGAAAATTCTGCCTACCCTAGCCTCGAGATCTGCGAGCTTGCTTCGGAGATCTGACATCTGTTTGGTCAGCTTCTTGTTCTCTTCTCGGATGTGTGTGACCTCCATATTCTGTTTTGTAGCCCCAGTTCTGTATTCTTGGATCTAGAAATACATTTGACACTGTGATTCGACAAGCAGCAAACCATACACAAGTAATATGGTTGAAATGGAGAAATTGATTGTCACAAACAATGTCTTCATTATCTACGATGTTTACACGATCTTTTGGTCCGTCAGAACTCATCATTTTGTAGTGATTGCTTTAGACTGGTTTGGTCGTTTCTGTCTGAAAATTCAACTTGTTAATCTTTGTAGTACAAAGAACAAAATTATACGCCCAATGTGGACTTACACCTGACAAGTTGAGCCAAACATTAATATTCACAAAATTTCTAGCGAATTCTTAGTAAAAGGATTCCGATTTCAAGCCGGAAGGCTGTGGTTGTTACGTGCGGGTTTGGCCGGAAAGAGAATTGACAATTTATTCCGTCTAGGTTTTTATAAGAGCTGGTTAGAGACTCAGACAATTCAATTATCAGGCGATATCAAATAATACAGAGAAAAGCCAGGCATGCATTATTAGTCTGTTGAAACCATTATGCATAAGTAAGATCCATCAAAGTGGAATTCAGATGACCTTGGAAATAGATTATGCTAGTGCATTCTGATTACCGATGCTGGCAAGAATATGCAAAAGTGATACCCAAGTAAAAATTTCAACATTTTAGAAGGTAAACAGGCATTGCCCTGTCCGATTGGCAGTAGTTTAAATGAAAACAGTTCTTTGTTTCAATACTCATTTGACAAAGTGTAACTGCCATACATTGTGTGCTGTTTAGTCATTTAACGCCTTTTTATAAGATGATTTCCCAAGCGACAAATCTTAAGACAACTACTAGACAAAGGTTGTGACATGCTTGTTTTACTTTCCTAAGAGAGGCAGCTTGGTGAACATTGAAGGAAAAAATAAGAACATGCTTATGGCCAGCATATACCATTTTTCACTATTAGTGTTTGTGCTCAATTGTTCATTAACATCACGAAACATTTTGTCGCCAGCAAAAAGCTTTCATTATGTAGTAGTCTAAATATTTGTCACCTGGAAAATATTTTATCAGCCATTACCTTGAGATTATAGAATCCTTCCATATCTCCTCGGAGCTGTTCCACCTTGGCGTCGTATTCCTGTTGGATATCTCGGATGGCCTGTCCAAGCTCACTCTTCCAGAATTCACGGTTCACCGTGATCAAAATGTACAATATCGCACAGAAAATATGGAGACAAAAAGAGAAAATGCTGGTTAGCAGCATTTTCTTCTTTTGTCTCAATACTTTCAAGTCCAGAAAGTACCTACAAAACCGGAAGTGTTAATTGTCGTTACCTTGAGATTGTAGAAACCCTCCATATCTCCTCGGAGCTGTTCCACCTTGGCGTCGTATTCCTGTTGGATATCTCGGATGGCCTGGCCAAGCTCACTCTTCCAGAATTCACGGTTCTCAGCGGTCGTGTCACGGTAAGCAAGGGCAGCAAGTTCTTTAAGTTCCTGGAATTATACAATACATTTATATATGAGCCAGGATCTGGAAAAAACGTCCTTTATGGCATTTGAGAACAACCTGGATCCAGACCAGCCTGTGCATACGCACAGTCTGATCAGGATCCATGTTGTTCTCTAATAGCTTCTTTGTGACCTGAAGCAACCATAGAAGAGCAGCATCGATGTATGCAAGTCTTCGCTTAGGCACAGGCTGGTCCTAAAATGTGGCTGTCTCAAATGCTATAGATCCTGACTCATATAATAATTTGTTATCTACCTTACGAATATAATAATATTGAACGTACAATCGTGTAATAATTAATATCGAACCGGGGATCATATTATTGAAAATAATATAAGAACATTTGATCGACAACATTTTAACCATTTCTCAGGGTTTCCATGTAACACGATACAATTTTATTTTTACATATTTCGCGGTTAGTAGGTTCTGTCATTCTACCGTCTGGGATAGGGTCACATGAATGCCAGAAAATTATGTTTTACTGAAGTTTTGCATGCGGAGTAAATACTGCTGCACGTTGCACCGACAGGAATTTGCATGATGCATGGGTTATTACAGAAATCAATAGCAGCCTGCATCTCATCAATCAAACATAAAAATCTAACGTACAATGGAATCTAATCAATTATAGAACAGAAATCGATCTTCAACAATGGCGAGATCGGAGACATCAAAGTGCTAACCTTGCGTAACCAACAATAAAAGTTGACAAGCAGTTGTTGAACCCAGTAGAGTATTCCCAGAACAAAACAAGAAGTTTTATTATGTCCTTGTATAGCCATTCAGATACTAATATTGCACTATGTCCAAAAGTGCGTTCGAACGTAGTTCCAGTAATTTTTCTCTTGTTACCCACCATGTCCAAGGTTACTCAACAAATTCTTTTTCATTCATGTCTCGTTTTTCTTTTATTTTGCTAACCATCTTCGAGTTGGACGCGCGATTATCAATAATGTAACCGAAAGGAGATTGAGTCGGTTTGTATAGATAGGGTTTTGGTAAACATGCTGTTACTAAATGTGTTTTACGTGAAAAAAAATGCTTCTAAATCATGGTATCAAACTGCCAGGAACTCAGATATAGTAAGTAAATAAAAAGCGACTTTTCTCTGTGAATATTTGCGAATTAGAAAATATCCCGGTCTATGCCACAAAGAATCGTTGGTTAAAAACTTCAGCATTGAAATCGCATGAATGATCAGACGCAAAAATATTGATTTGGAGTACAGACATGCCCTCTGGAAATAGTAACCATGATTAGATGTGTTTTGTTTGAACATGCATTAAAATGCACGTCAATGCAGCATTACTCATCAAGCATCACCGATGCATCTAGTAACGGACATTCAATTCTGCTAGCTCACTGCCAAACCCTACGACACGAAAATATGCAAAATACGGACAAGACTGTTCTCTCAATTTTTGATTTTGCAGAGACAAAATATCAATTTTATAACGACTGAACACACATGAACAGTCTTTAAAAAGTACTTCCTATGAAATACGACCAAACTCTAGCGAAACTTTGTTGATCCTACTTTACAGAATTGGAATATTTTGTCGACCTGATACCAGACAGATAATAAGTCCTTTCAAAATTAGCCAGGATCTGGAAAAACGTCCCTTTTAGCATTTCAGAAAGCCATGTGTCTAGACCAGCCTGTGTATAAATGTTGTCTGACCAGGACCCATGCTGCTTTCACATGGTTACTACATGTCATAAAGAAGCTATTGGAGAACAACATGGTTCCTGGTCAGACTGCGTGTATACGCAAGCTGATCTGGAACCATGTTGGGCTCAAAAGCCATAAAGGACGTTTTTCCGGATCCTGGCTCATTTATTTTTTTGTTTATTATGTCGTAGAGCAGACAATTAACGTTATCTGGCATAAAACGACAATTTACAATTATGGTTTCTTTTTGATGTTGTATTCTCGCCTGCAATCAAAATCGTAATATTCTGCGTTCGTTGCCTAGCAACAGCTTTTATCTTCGACAAGTGTTGCCGTTAATAGTCTGGGCGACGGATTAATGTGCTATTTCGGGAAATATATTTTTATTTGAGATGTGTGCTTTAGGAACCCAACAAAATATTTTCCAAACTTTTCAGTCTTTTTTTCCCACTAGGCAAACTTCAAGACTGCTCCAATAATTTGAAAGTTGTTGCATGCAACAAAACGGATGATCATAATGCAGGATTTATGTACAATATAGCACAGAAAAATGATGATACAGAAGGATTAAATGCCGGCTATCAGATAATCTTTTTTTGACTGTTTTCGAAAGCCATTTCTTTCAATGACATGAAACGGTCTTAATTTGGAAAGGGTGTAAATTGTGCCACCTCAACAGTCGACAAAACCAATGGCATAACCCCTTCTTGGTACTATGGTAACGTTGTGGTTGCATATCCTGAGACGCGTTCTTTAGAGCGAGATTTTTTAAGATTTCTTGAGATGTTTTTGATAAAGCGTTTTTAAGACCGAGACTTTGACCGAGCTGTTCCAAATGCTCCATATTTATACAAATGACGTCATCATGACGTCATTTGTATAAAGTATGGAGCATTCGGAACACCGGGGTTTATAAATTATTGAGCGTTCGGAACCGAGGGGTTCCGCAGGAAGTATAGGGTGATGGCGCCTCCCATTGAGCGTCTTAAAAATCTTGCTCTAAAGAACGCTTTATCCTAAAATATCTTAAGAAATCTCAAGAAATCTCAAGAAACCTCGCTCTAAGAGAGAACGCGCCTCTGGCTTTGTGGTGAGAATATACTTATATGGGAATCCTAAAGGTACTGTACTGTGATATTACAGGACCTATTCATTTGCTCTAATTACCTCCCATCTGATTAATTTGGGGTTTAGGAAAATATCCCTTTAATTGGTATAACATATGAAAACCTTTTAACTAGAAATATATGCCTAATGGACGAGGAATGTAAAACTTATGACATAAACAGGACAATAACAGTTCCCTGTAATAGCTGTCTTTAACGCTGCCATATTACATCAGAAATGGGAGGTCACCAAAGGATATCTCAGTTTTAATAGATTGACTGGGTTTCATCACTTTGCTTTATGGCTGGTACAGTTTAAGGTTTTAACATAAGAAACCATAAACCGATTCAATGCCATTGGTCTGGTCATACTTTTGCGAATTGTAGAATTCCATACATTAATAAACGAACATTTTAAGTCAATGTGAACATTGAATATCTTTGCCCCTTCTCCTCCCTTCAAAGTAAGTTTGGAAATACTTTCTTGTGAAGTATTTGTGGTCTGATTTACTAGAAAACTCAAATGGTTGACTTTATACATATGATTTTAGCAGATATCGGATAGGAATCGGTATCTCTTGTCACGGTTTTTAGCATTTTTATTACTTCTGTGTATATTTAGAAGGCCATGATTTGTTCTTCTTGTATTAACATTTAAGACTCAAGCCGGTACCTCGAATGTAAATGCCTTCTCGTGTTTTATATGGGTAAGGGTTGCACGTGTATCAGTGATGTGAAAGGTCTAGATCAATACGTAATAATACATTTCTAGGGCTTTATTGGACACTGATCGATACTTTCAGTGCTGGGATATAGGAAAACGTGTCTTACGACATTTAACTTTTCACAAACAGCGGACCCATATTTGTAGAGGCCGCGGCCTTAGCGCAGTTGGTAGCGCATCTGACCCTCATTCGAGAGGTCCCGGGTTCGATACCCGGCCGCGGCTAATACCCTTTCTGACAAAAATTGTCACCCACCAATGGGTTTGAAATCGTTAACCTAAGTGGGCGAGCAGCTGGAGGCTCGGTAAGGGTGTTGTGGTAGTACTGGTTTGAGAAACAACAGGAATCCATGGGTAGGTGCTCCAGCCGCCGCGATATGACCCTGGTAGTTGAAAACGGCGTAAAAGCCCAATAAACTCAAACCCATATTTGTAGATACTTGTAGACAAGTTAACTTGAAAGCTGCTGATGATGGAAGTTGTTGTAGCATTTCAGGGCCATCTAGATGTATGGTGATCGCAAATGCTCTAAGGTAGAATACCCGTAATTAGATTCATAAAACATCGGTTTTTTTTCGAACGGTGTCGTTACATATCCGAACCTATTCGGGCGCGGTCGTAAACATTCGGCGGTGGAAAGTTCCACCGCCGAATGTTTTCGACTGCGCCAGAATAATTCGTATGTAGCACGAATCTCAGTTCTCATAACAGTTATTCTACCTTAAGGTATCTTTTTACGAAGCCCACCACATCTTATATACAGGTGATCAAAAGACACGAGTCGATGCCATGTAACCTATTGGATGCTATGTAACATATTTCAAATGAATTCCGATCAGATCAATATGGAAAGCTTCTAGAGAATGAAACGTCACAAAAGGCACATTGTTTTATGATTTACGTTTTGATATCGTGTTAGACAGATAAAGGGTCTTTAATCGATGGCCAGAAAAGCCAAAAAGAATACAATGTTAAAATACAAGGAATGGAGGAAACCAATAATGAGAAATATATACTCTTATTATTAAAGAAAAGAGAAATATCCATTCGACTGTAGAACCTTTCGACATTTCCTCTATACACAAGAGTACACCATTATCGAGAACATTTTTGCTTATTTTTTGGTGAAGTATTTCTTTATCTTAGATGAGTGTTGATTTTCACCCTTCTCAAGTGTTATTTCTTTCTATTCTTCATATATCTGCTAATAGTGAAAAAGCTTTTAATATAAAATGATCATTTTTCCTTGCAACAATTGACATATCTTAATAACACTATCGATTTTTAATCCCCTTGATATATTAGAAGTATAGACTGCATTTTTTGCGTTCAGCTAAAATTGCACTCTCATCATTTTACAGCAGATTTACAAGTTACAGTGGTAATATATTAGATCAGTGGACTCTTTGTACACAAATCTAATTTCTTCTATTCGATTTACTTTCACAGATTCGGCATTATGCGCATTTTAAAGTTGCAAGGTTGCAAGACTCCCAAGGTTAAGATGTAAAAAGAACGATATGCGTAGTTTCCAAGAAACCCATCTCCATTACACTACTCTTACCTCTTACGTTAAAGCACAAGATCACTATCTTTTCATTAGAAGTTAAAGTATATCAAAATACGAGCTTGCTTGGAAATGGGTTCTTTAATGGCCCTTTTTATCCGACATACTGTTACCTAACCCTTTTCTAAACAAAACCTGGTTTTGACGTCGCATAAAAGTAATGATTGGAAAAACATTGAGACAAAAAAAGAAAATGCTGATATTCAGCAGTTACTCCTTTTGCCTCAATATTTTCTCTATTCTCTATATATGTCTCTATTCTCTACACAAAGAGAATCTTTATAAACATGTATTTTGATGCCTGCAGCAACTTACTTTCAAATTGGAACACCCTGAGACCTTTTTCGTTTGGAAAAGGGTTAACTATTATACAATATACTTGGTGTTAGAAGACCTATCGATTTATGTTATTCGTTTGGTGATTCAGGCTACGAGACGGAATCATATTCAATGTTTCCTCCTCGTTCATTTGTCTTGAAACAAGGCCACTGAAGTACAGTCCTTTAAGGTAGACTGATGTGGCAATTTTGAGATTCTTACGACGCCAGAAATCTTCTCGGTGACGTCAGTCGTTTTTTTTCGGACGACATCCCGGTGCCATTTTTCGGGCGATGCCGTAAACATTAGATTGTCGGCAGAAAGTGCCGATTTAGAGAGTTTCTATACTTCAGTTTTAATTTCAATTTTTCTTACGTAACCAAGGTCATTTTCCTGTAATGATAGGTAAGGTAACATAACATCATTTGGACAGAGTAACTTTAATATATCCAAAGATTCCTGATTCACGACGCCTTTCTAGTTGGTCGTCTCTTGGGGGTTAAACAATTTGTCGACGTGTCAGCGTCTTATCACGACTATGTCGTAAATCCTGAAACTTTCTCGTTCTCTTCCCCCAAAATTAGCTGCACTGCAATTACGAGAGTGCTTTCTAGACGTTAACACTGCGTCTTAATTTGTGGGTTCATTCCGTTTTCTGCAGAAAGTTCGTTTTAGTCTGCATTCTTTACGGGGTTTAATTAAAACCCTGACGCCGCCGCATGTAGAATCTCTGTTAAGAACAGGCGACCTAATCTTACGACTATAAAACATTTTGAAGATCGAAGGAAAAAACTTATATAGCGGAGATAAGGATAAAGACGTCATATAGGCTAAATTTACAAACATTGATCCCGATCAGCCTGCGTATACACGCAGTCTGATCAAGATCTATGTTGTTCTTTAATGGCTCCTTCCTAACATTTAGTTACTGTATGACGGAACCATAAGTTCCGATGTATTATTAGGTACATGCTGATCTGGAAACATGGTTGTCTCAAATGCTTTAGTGACCTTTTTCCAAGATGCCGGTTAAGGTTATGTACGATATATTTGAACCTCCCAATGCGGCATTTTCGTGCATATTAGGAATTATACCAACTATGAAAAAAAATGACTTTAATATCGCATAAAAGATACAGTTCTAGTTGTTCGTCTCTTGGGGCGAACAATTTGTCGACGTGTCAGCGCCGTATCACGACTATGTCGTAAATCCTGAAACTTTCTCGCTCTCTTCCCCCAAAATTAGCTTACGGGAGTGTTTTCTAGACGTTAACACTGCGTCTTAATTTGTGGGTTCATTCCGTTTTCTGCAGAAAGTTCGTTTTAGTCTGCATTCTTTACGGGGTTTAATCAAAACCCTGACGCCGCCGCATGTAGAATCTCTGTTAAGAACAGGCGACCTAATCTTACTACTTTAATACATTTTGATGGAAAAAGATACAAAACTTGTAATAGGCGAGATCTAGATAAATTGGTTCTAGAGGCTAATGAGACCAACATGGATCCAGATCAGCCTGCGTATACACGTAGTCTGATCAAGATCAATGGTACTCTCTAATGGGATCTTCAATATGAATCCCGGTGTATTCTTTGGTAGAGGATAATCCGAAAATAAGATTGTCTTAAATACTCTAGCGGTCTTTTTTCCAAAATGTCGGTTAAAATTATGAACGGTATATATAAACGCAATGATATACTTGAAATAATAAGAAATGTGCTAGAAATATATATTTAACACCGCCGAAAAGATACCGTTCCAGGTGCCTTTCTAGTCTCTTGGTTAAAACAATTTGTCGACGTGTCAGCGCCGTATCACGACTATGTCGTAAATCCTGAAACTTTCTCGCTCTCTTCCCCCACAATTTGCTGCACTACAATTACGGGAGTGTTTTCTAGACGTTAACACTGCGTCTTAATTTGTGGGTTCATTCCGTTTTCTGCAGAAAGTTCGTTTTAATCTGCATTCTTTACGGGGTTTAATTAAAACCCTGACGCCGCTGCATGTAGAATCTCTATTAAGAACAGGCGACCTAATCTTACTACGTTAATGCATTTTGAAGACAAAAAAAAAAAAAAAAAAAAAAAAAACATATATAGCGGAGATATGGATAAAGAGGTGCTACACACAGGCTAAAGATACTAGCATGGATCCCGAACAACCTGCGTATACATGCAGTCTGATCAAGATCCACGTTAGTCTCTGATGGCTCCTTCATGACCTTTTGTAAATGTAGCCAGAATCACGAATCTTGCTATCGTTCTTCGGCAAAGGCTTTTTTGGAATCAAGATATTCTCAAATGCTTTAAATAGCAGCCTTTTTACCAAGATGCCGACAAAACATATGCACGATATATTGGAACATTAGAAACGCAGTATTTTCTGTGCAATGACATGTAAGTAAGTAAATATATGAAATATGCTAGAAGTAGCTTTAATATCGCCCAAAGTGTTCCGAGCTAGTTGGTCGTCTACTGGAGTAAAAAAATGTCGACGTGTCAGCATTTTGTCACGGTTATGTCGTAAATCCTGAAACTTTCTCGCTCTCTTCCCCCAAAATTAGCTGCACTGCAATTACGGGAGTGTTTTCTAGACGTTAACACTGCGTCTTAATTTGTGGGTTCATTCCGTTTTCTGCCGAAAGTTCGTTTTAGTCTGCATTCTTTACGGGGTTTAATTAAAATCCTGACGCCGCCGCATGTAGAATCTCTGTTTAGAACAGGCGATCTATTCTTACTACGTTAATGTATTTTCAAGACAAAGAAACAAACACCTTATATAGCGGAGATATGCATAAAGAGGTCCTACAGGCTAAAGATATTAGCATGGATCCCGAACAACCTGCGCATACATGCAGTCTTATCAAGATCCACGTTAGTCTATGATGGCTCCTTCATGACCTTTTGTAAATGTAGCCAGAATCACGAATCATGCTATCGTTCTTCGGCAAAGGTTTTTTTTGTTGGAAACAAGATATTCTCAAATGCTTAAGTAGCCTTTTTTCCAAGATGCCGACAAAACATATGCACGATATATTGGAACATTAGAAACGCAGTATTTTCTGTGCAATGACATATTAGTAAGTAAATTTATGAAATATGCTAGAAGTAGCTTTAATATCGCCTGAAGTGTTCCGAGCTAGTTGGTCGTCTACTGGAGTAAAAAAATGTCGACATGTCAGCGCCTGATCACGACTATGTCGTAAATCCTGAAACTTTCTCGCTCTCTTCCCCCAAAATTAGCTGCACTGCAATTACGGGAGTGTTTTCTAGACGTTAACACTGCGTCTTAATTTGTGGGTTCATTCCGTTTTCTGCAGAAAGCTCGTTTTAGTCTGCATTCTTTACGGGGTTTAATTAAAACCCTGACGCCGCCGCATGTAGAATCTCTGTTTAGAACAGGCGACCTAATCCAAGTACTTCTAGACAATTTAATAACAATTCAAAATTTCGGATTGTGTTATTTAGTCAAAATTACAACTGAATATTTTTATCAGGCATATCGCCACTCTTTGTGCAAGGCGCAAACCAAAGACTAATACATGTACCAAATGATTCGTCAATTATTTTTTTGTTTACACTAATAACGTTATTCTCACAACTTCAATTTTACAAAATGCTTTTTTCGCATATATTTTTTTGTTTCACAGAATTTGACGCGTAGTAAAAAGGTTAATTATATAACATTCTCAGTCTAGACAACTAATCAGGACCTGTAGTACATGGTAGATATAAATTTGTCTAATCAATCTGAGTAAATATTTGGTTACATGGATTACCTGTCAAGGTTCTACTGATTCGAGATCTTAATGTTATCGGATCTCAATAGATCTGTCTTTCTGACATAGCAAGGTCCTTATTTGCTTTGAGGAAAAAAATACTACTAATGCCATTGATTTTTTTAAAGTATAGAAATAACATTGATGACAGACAAGCATGTAATTTTCGATAATTGCTATCCCAAAGAAAAGGAAAGATATATAAAATTCGAAGCAAGAAATATAATCTAGTAAAACAGACAAACACGGGCAATCGAACGAACGGCCATGAACTCGTAACTACGCAACAGATGTACGAACAAATGGGCAATAGGGCTATTACCTAACATTCCTGCACAAGCATTAAAACAACACCAGAAAACAGCAAAACAGAATCCAATAAAGAATGAACGAAGGTCAATATTGAGCAGTATTAGTAGGGCCTATCAATAAATTCCGGTTTATGTTTATAACTTGCCAAATATACACGAGGTAATTCTCGGGAGACTAATGGGAGGCCTGTATTGAATTACCAATATCTTTATACAGTCATCCTTTGTCTAACATGGACCTCGAGATTTGTATTTGTTATCCAAAAGAATGGCTAAACACCAAAGATCAAATGTATTTATAAAAGGTTATGTCAGATCTAAGTTCCTTTTTGTTTTCATAATTTAAGGAAATGTAGAAATAAAATAACATAACCGATACAAGAAAAAGGTATCAGATAAACAAGAGGACCCTGAGGGCCCTAAATTGCTCACCTGAGTAATGTTTTAATAATGCCAAATAACTTTGCATATGTTACGCATTGTTGTCCCAGAGAAGAATTTGGCCATGTAGTTTAGGAGGACATGTTGTTTACAGAAATTGATCAGCTTTTATGACATTTGCCATTTTCTGATGCCACAGCAACCAGAGTTTTTCATAGATTTCAATTCTTTTAGCAATTTTTATACGGGACCACCCAATGAACATTACTGCCAAGTTTGGTTGATTTTGTCCGCGAAGTTAAGGAGGAGATGTCGTTAAAAGAAGTTGTTGGGCTTTTGTGAAAATTCCCATTTTCCGATGCCACGGCAACCATAGTTTTCCATGGATTTCAATTCTTTTAGCAATTTTATAAGGGACCACCCAAGGAACATTTCTGCCATGTTTGGTTAATTTTAACCCAGAATTTTAGGAGGAGATGTCGTTTAAAGAAGTTGTTGAGCTTTTGTTAAATTTAGCATTTTCCGATGCCACGGCAACCAGAGTTTTTCATGGATTTCAATTCTTTTAGCAATTTCTATAAGGGACCACCTAAGGAACATTTCTGCCAAGTTTGGTTGATTTTAACCCAGAAGTTAAGGAGGAGATGTCGTTTAAAGAAATAATTGAATTTTTGTGAAATTTCCCATTTTCCGATGCCACGGCAACCTGAGTTTTTTATGGATTTCAATTCTTTTAGCAACTTTTATAAGGGACCACCCAAGGAACATTTCTGCCAAGTTTGGTTGATTTTGACTCAGAAGTTAAGGAGGAGATATCGTTTAAAGAAATTGTTGAGCTTTTGTGAAATTTCCCATTTTCTGATGCCACAGCAACCAGAGTTTTTCATGGATTTCAACTCTTTCAGCAAATTTTATAAGGGACTACCCAAGGAACATTTCTGCCAAGTTTGGTTGATTTTGACCCAGAAGTTAAGTAGAAGATGTCGTTTAAAGAAATTGTTGAGCTTTTGTGAAAATTCCCATTTTCTGATGCCACGGCAACCAGAGTTTTTCATGGATTCCAATTCTTTTAGCAATTTTTATAAGGGACCACCCAAGGAACATTTCTGCCAAGTTTGGTTGATTTTGACCCAGAAGTTAAGGAGGAGATATCGTTTAAAGAAATTGTTGAGCTTTTGTGAAATTTCCCATTTTCCGATGCCACGGCAACCAGAGTTTTTCATGGATTCCAATTCTTTTAGCAATTTTTATAAGGGACCACCCAAGGAACATTTCTGCCAAGTTTGGTTGATTTTGACCCAGAAGTTAAGGAGGAGATGTCGTTTAAAGAAATTGTTGAGCTTTTGTGAAATTTCCCATTTTCCGATGCCACGGCAACCAGAGTTTTTCATGGATTTCAATTATTTTAGCAATTTTTATAAGGGACCACCCAAGGAACATCTCTTCCAAGTTTGGTTGATTTTGACTAAGTAGTTTAGGATGAGATGTCGTTTAAAGAAATTGTTGACGCCGTGACGGACAGACGGACAGACGGACGCCGGACATTGATAGATCACAATACCTCACCTTGAGCACTTCGTGCTCAGGTGAGCTAAAAACATTGAAATCTTTGTAACCGGAAGTACCAACATGCAGATTGTCAATTACATTTTTTTGAGCTCGATAATAAAAATGCTTGGATAAAAGCATTTGGTATTTTAATCTAGATAATATGTAGACACGATCGCACTATTTCTGAATATGTTTAAAAATCTTGATTGATAGAATACTGGAGTTTTAAAACTTTTAAAAGGAAAATTCAATAAACAAGAGGGCCATTGGCCCTGAAGCGCTCACCTGATATAATAACTTTTTTTTGTAAACCAATTTTCAGGTTGATTGGACGAAGAATGTGACCTCTAGGGTGCACACAAGGTTTATCTAAGATTTGACCTCATGACCTAGAATTGATCAAGACAATCATTCTGATCAATTTTCAGGTTGATTGGGCAAAAAATGTGGCCTCTAGAGTGCACACAAGGTTTTACAAAGATTTTACCTCATGACCTAGTTTATGACCCCAGATGACCCAATTTCAATCTTGTCTGAAAATTGATCAAGACAATCATTCTGATCAATTTTCAGGGTGATTGGGTAAAAAATGTGGCCTCTAGAGTGCACACAAGGTTTTTCTAAGATTTGACCCCGTGACCTAGTTTTTGACTCCAGATGACCCAATTTCAAACTTGTCCAAGATTTCACCAAGACAATCATTCTGATCAATTTTCAGGTTGATTGGGCAACAAATGTGGCCTCTAGAGTGCACACGATGTTTTTCTAAGATTTGACCCCACGACCTAGTTTTTGACCCCGTATGACCCAATTTCAAAATTGTGCGAGATTTTATCAAGCCAATCATTCTGAGCAATTTTCAGGTTGATTGGGCAAAAAACGTGGCCTCTAGAGTACACACAAGGTTTTTCTAAGATTTGACCCTGTGACCTAGTTTTAGACCCCAGATGACCCTATATCAAACTTGTGCGAGATTTTATCAAGTCAATCATTCTGAGCAATTTTCAGGTTGATTGGGCAAAAAATGTGGCCTCTAGAGTGCACACAAGGTTTTTCTAAGATTTGACCCCGTGACCTAGTTTTTGACCCCAGATGACCCAATTTCAAACTTGTCCGAGCTTTCATCAAGACAATCATTCTGAGCAAATTTCAGGTTGATTGGGCAAAAGATGGGGCCTCTAGAGTGCACACAAGGTTTTTCTAAGATTTGACCCAGTGACCTTGTTTTTGACCCCAGATGACCCAATTTCGAACTTGTCCGAGATTTTATCCAGACAATAATTCTGATCAATTTTCAGGTTGATTGGGCAACAAATGTGGCCTCTAGAGTGCACACAAGGTTTTTCTAAGATTTGACCCCGTGACCTAGTTTTTGACCCCAGATGACCCAATTTCAAACTTGTACAAGATTTTACCAAAACAATCATTCTGAGCAAATTTCAGGTTGATTGGGCAAAAAATGTGACCTCTATAGTGCACACAAGGTTTTTCTAAGATTTGACCCAGTGACCTAGTTTTTGACCCAAGATGACCCAATTTCGAACTTGTCCGAGATTTTATGAAGACAATTATTCTGAGCAAATTTTAAGTTGATTGGGCAAAAAATGTGGCCTCTATAGTGCACACAAGGTTTTTCTAAGATTTGACCCCGTGACCTAGTTTTTGACCCCAGATGACCCAATTTCAAACTTGTCCGAGATTTCATCAAGACAATCATTCTGAGCAAATTTCAGGTTGATTGGGCAAAAAATGTGACCTCTAGAGTGCACACAAGGTTTTTCTAAGATTTGACCCCGTGACCTAGTTTTTGACCCAAGATGACCCAATTTCTAACTTGTCCGAGATTTTATCAAGACAATCATTCTGAGCAAATTTCAGGTTGATTGGGCAAAAAATGTGGCCTCTAGAGTGCACACAAGGTTTTTCTAAGATTTGACCCCGTGACCTAGTTTTTGACCCCAGATGACCCAATTTCGAACTTGTCCGAGATTTCATCAAGACAATCATTCTGAGCAAATTTCAGGTTGATTGGGCAAAAAATGTGGCCTCTAGAGTGCACACAAGGCAAAGTTTGACGGACGACGGACGACGGACGACGGACACCGGACGCCGGACGACGGACGCCGGACACAGCGGTATCACAATAGCTCACCATGAGCACATTCGTGCTCAGGTGAGCTAAAAACTATGTGCATCGATAAATCTAATGAACTTCAGGAATATCTGCATAATTGATGCAGAAATACTGCAGAAATGTAAGCAACTTTCCAAGATAACGAAATTTATATAGTAATATGATTATAGCCGTAAATAAACAATTTGCCGAGAAGTGCATGGGCACATGATCTTGAAAAGGGGCCTTGTAGAATTCTAAAGAAGCATGTACGTATACAGGTCCGCCTGTGAAAAATGAGTTCTGGTCAGAACTTTTACCACTGTGACCGTCTTACAGTTTGACACATATTATGAGGAAGTTGTTTAGAGAACAGCGTGGATCTTGACCAGACTGTGCCTAAGCACAGGCTGATCAAGATCCATGTTGTTCTCAAACACCATAAAGTCCGTTTTCTCATATCTTAGCTTTAATTTATGTCGCAATATGATTATAGCAATAAACTAGTCAATTTGCCAAGAAGTGCATGGACACGTAAAATAAAACAGAAATCGATTGATGTTTCATGCATTATAAATGGGGTACATCTGACAGGCTTGGAACTTTCCTTGGAATAATCTAACGCATCACGAAAAGCTCTTACTTAATCTAAATTTCGACGAAGTGTGAGGCATTGTGGATAGATTGCTTTAAATTTATATGTGTTTATCGCTAGTTTCGATATACCGTATATCAAGTTTAAAACGTGCAGTTGACTATTTTTTTATATGTCTTTTTTTCCTGAAGTATTTTTATTTTGCATATCGTTCACGAATCTGGATCAATGGCTGCCATTTTACATGTACCATGATGATAAGTGTTTTTTGCCCATCAGAATAAAGATGGTGTTATTTCTTAATATCAATATTTTATTGTACTTTTGAGCGTGATCATTGAAAAGGTAAAGACGCTGTATCTACAACGTGTACAAAAGGGTAAAAATTAGAACGGAGAAACTTTGGTTTATTCATAATGCGATGGCACTGGCGCCTGTAGGCCTATACTGGAAGCTCCCAGGACTTCATGAAACTTGATATCAAATAGACTGGGGTAAATGCATAGTCGGCGGGAGATCAAACCCCCGTAACTGCTGCTTTTACAAGCAGCAGTTACAAGGGTTCGATCTCCAATTGATATAGCAAGATGATACTTGATATTGTTTCCTTCGTACAAAATGGACGACAATAGAAAGAATGTACCTCTGTAGCACTATCGGTAAGTCATAAGATGACAAGTAACGGTTCTGGAACAGTTAACGAACGTATCAAAAACGAATATTTCTGGGCCAGACTGGGAAAGTTTAACGAATATTTCTGGAACATATCATGAACTTTTCAAGAACAACAAGAACAGTTACTTACTTGTTCGTGGACTTTCTTCATGAATTCCATCTCCTCTTCGAGTGTCTGTCGACGGTTTTCAGCGTCAAGATGGGCCAAGGTTTCATTGTTAAGGTCCTGAAATACATAGAGACAAAACCGTTAAAAGGATAGTGTTGCAATATTTTAAAGTTACAAAAAGTCGGAATTAGATTCCTTGTCTTAAAATTCCACATTTTCTTTTCAAAAGTAAACTAATAAATGTGAACAAAAGGTTGTGATACCTATCAATTAAAAGTTAAAAAGTAAAAACGGTTTGTAGGCGCTCTTTGTATGAGCTGTACGAGTAATGGCGTATACGCTTACAGCCCTCGTATCTCTGAAAGTTTTTACAAGACGTTGTTCGTGTCGTTGTTGTCGACTTATGCATTGTCTCTGAGCGAAGTCGATACGATTAAAATACGTTTCGGTTCATGACGATACTTGTTTAATATTCTAGAAAGACTTGTGACTGATTTCAACCAGAAGCATGGATTATTGTATTTGCTGTACTTCCGTTTGGTCTTTCAAGTGCACCTACCAATTAATTGCAGCTTTTTTGCCTTTTTTCCCAAATACTCAATGTACTATTAAGGTCACAATAGAGAAAGAAGGGTCTTGTAGGCCGACAGAAAAGAATGAGAAAAAAACTTGCTTCATGGTTGGAATCTCGCCAGTTTATAAATATCCATGGAGACTTTGTTCGCCTGACAGGACCCGATCAATTGATGTATGGCTAAACATAGAATCTATGATAATCCCAGTGGAACCGGGGGATTAACACTTGCTGAACTTAACCCTGTCCCAGACGAAATATCATAATGATGGTCCAAATTCATAGAAAATGATGACAATAATCGACATGAAAGTAAATTGGTCGGGTTGAAGATAATTTGCAACAGAAAATAATGTTAGCAAAAGAATGAAAAGAAAGGAATAAAAGGAAATACATATTGTCATGTGTCTCGTAAATTTCTCTGTTATGCTAGTAGTTGCAAAACATATATTTTGGTTTAGAAAAGGATGTTATTACTAAATTGGGTTCATGTAGTCTGAATCAATATTGCGATCTAGAATTACTCTTCTATTATATTTTTAAGTCAGGGACATTGAATTTTGCTGTTTTTTGTAAGGATGGTTAGAATTTTATGTTTTAAGTGACCCAGCGTCATGGGCATAGTTCCTAAAAATGCAGTAATATAGCTAAGATTATCAATTCATATTTGTGCATTTCTAACAGTCGTGCACCAACCAAACAAATTGAAAAGCATTGCAACAAGTACGAGTCATCGTTTGCGTGTTCTAGATGGTTGCACAATGAGACATTGTTTAAAGGCTGCATGTACCCATAAAATGACTCACGAGCTAATGAGCTAGAGTCGTTCCGAATGTTGCATGACAAAAAAGAAATCATAGAGGTGGAATGATTTAATTATAATTGTTTTACGTAAAAAAGCTCGTGCATTCCTTTTTAGACTTCTTATCCTTGACATGTATTGTGTTGATTTTTTGTGTGTCAGCGCTTTTAAAACAATGCGTTTTGCTGCTTTATTTGTCCAAAATAGAGGTATCTAGCATATCGTTGGGTACGTTGAAAAATGTCGTAGCTACAGCTTATTCAAGCTGTAGTTACGACATTTTTCAACGTAGCGAACGACATTTTGCTGTATGATATCAATAGAGATGCACTTTGTGATAGCATTATGAATAATGAATTGCGTTCCATATTATTTCTGTAGACAGGGCATCAGCGTTCATCATTTGCAAATTAGGAGAATTCTGCCAGACAAATGGTTGCACAAAATGTCCCATACGGAGAAATTTCGTGTAACTCATTGCATACATATCTAGACTTAACCCGTTCCCATACAACACAATTTTAACGTGATCCACCTAAAAAAACTGCCACAAATGACAAAATGGATAATTTTAAAGATATGATTTGTGTAAAATATGGTACAGAAAATATTGAGACAAAAGGAGAAACTGCTGATTATCAGCAGTTTCTTCTTTTGTTTCAATGTTTTCCCAAGCCTTTTCTAGTAGGGACGTCAAGACCAGGGTCCCGTTTTACTAACGAACCTACGATCATATTTTTGTGTAAACTGTGTAACAAGGCATCTGATTGCACGAAAAATCGGATAAGGCCAATCAGGTTTGTTGTTATAAGTTATTACGCAAAAATAATCGTACGTTCGTTAGTAAAACGGGGCCCAGGTCTTGTTTGGGAAAGGGTTAACCATAGTTTTGTCGTACTGAATATTCTTTGTCAAAGCAGGTAAGTGTCACTTTGACCAGCCTTACAGAGAGGCCTAGTTCAGCACCACAGACGCCTTGGTTAATTGAGGCCGCACGACTATCTTGACCTTCAGGGATCCGATCTGACCTTTGTGTCATCAAATTATGGAATATCATATCTTAATGAACACAAACGTCTGATGCACGATCAAACAACAATCAATCTTGTTTTGCACCCTATCAAAGTAACTTTGAATTCAAACGTTTGCTTAAGGTAGTTCACTCCTAATGAGATTGACGCGACGTCGGAATTATTCGGGCTACGTCGAAAACATTCGGTGGTGGAACGTTCCACCACAGAATGTTTTCGACGTCGTCCGAATAGGTTCGAATACGTACCGAATGTTAAACGATGTCGCACGAATAATTCCGACGTCATATAGATCTCATTAGGGGTGGTATACCTTAACTTCTACATAAAATGTGCTAAGAATAATATCCAAATTAATTAGAAGGACGAGGGACGGTTGAACAATCTATATGAAAAATCAACGAATTTTTATTGCTTAGTATTTTTTGTTTACTAAAATTTAATGTATCTGTGCAACAAGTATGCCTGTTAAAAATATCAGATTTTATGATGCAGTCCTAAATTGAGACACAATGTAATTATCAGTTTAGTTTACCAGAAAGGCATCAAACGCAAGAGATCGAAATACATCATTTGGAATTACAAGTAAAGGACATTGGGAAGTCTTTAATTTAACCCTTTCCCAAACAAGACCTGGTTTTGACGTACCTAATAGAAAAGGCTTGGGAAAACATTGAGGCAAAAGAAGAAACTGCTGATAACCAGCAGTTTCTCCTTTTGCCTCAATATTTTTTTAGCTATATTGTACACAAATCCTTTCTTTTTCAATGTCCATTTTGTCGTCTGCAGTAACTTTCAAATTGGACCGCCCAAAAATTTTGTCGTTTGGGAAAGGGTTAATTCAGGGGTATTGTATAATCTATCTATGACCAAATATGGTAATTATCCCTGTCTGTCAGTAGGAGACATTATATCAGACAACAGGTATTATTTCTAGAAGACCAGGGATTCTCTGTCAGTGACGGCTAAATTAAATACGTGACTTAAACGCAACTCCTTGACTTATTCCATAACGGTTACTCAACAGTAATAAACAGAAACAGAAGCGACTTCGAGACGCAAGAGTACATCCCTGACGACTCCATAGTATGTTGCATCATATGAAGTTGAATGTCACGTAGGTATATGACCTTTTGAAAATGTTTCGTTAAAAGCTAAATAAAAATTAAATTTGATACCACATTCTGTTTAACTCGAGGCTAAAGAAAAGCACATGTTTCTTAACAACTTGTTTTGAAACAATAAGTTCTCCACAATCTGCATGGCAAACCAGTGAGTGTAATGAATGACACACAACATGTGGTAGGCGTGTATAATGAAAGGAGCTTTTAATATCCATTTTTATGAAAAAAGTAAAAATGAGATTATGCTTAATCTTTGATGGCTCATGCCACTGTTTGAATATTGACCAAATGGACTTTTTAACCTTATTTTATGACTGAATGTAAACCTGAAATCAAAGGGTATGTTAAATTGATAAAATCTGGTGAAATAATTGAGATGAAAAGTGAATGCAAAAACTACATACTTGTCCGTTTTCAAAGCTCTACTCAGTCTGCAGGACCAAGTTTTACAATGTCCAGAGACGATCCAGATGAGTACTCACGACATTGTTTTTTTCAAATAACGATATAGCTGTGCATTCATCCATTTCTTATCTGTAAATATGTATTCTCTTTGGAAGACTGAATTTTGCAATGCCGTTCCTCATTTCTAAAAGCAGCCATTAATGCTATAAGAGGACATATAAACCTCGTTATGGCGGTTGTTTATTTCTCTAATCCCGGCATTGACAGCTCACTCTCTGATGGTCGTCTGGGAGACTCAGGGCTGTCACGGATATATTTACGGTATTCCATCCATCATGAGATACCAACACACATCTTGCAACTTCGGGGGTGGGGTGGTCGGGTCATCCGTAACAATGGAAATTGACGATGGTATATACCCTTGTCAATTTCCGGTCGTCATCCGTAGCAACGGAAATTGACGAGGGATATCCTCGTCAATTTCCGTTGCCACGGGTGACGCCCGAATTTTCAAGAGTTGTTTCATACCTTATGATGGATGGAATACTTTAACAGCTCTTACTAACATGGTAAGGATAATTATGTACAAATTAAGATCGGTGTACACGAGGCCTTTAGTGGGTACACATTGACAGCTCACCATCTGAATGTCGTCTGGGATTCCTAAGGCTTTCACAGACATATTTAACGACTCTTACTAACATGGTCATGATGATTAGGGAAAAGGACATATAGAGCGCTGTGCAAATGTGCTCAGAATAAAGCATAGTCGATGTTTTATATAAAATAGACATTGAGCTACACATGTACCTGTGACAATTGATACTGCTCAAGTAAATGTATTGGTATTGGATTGATTTGACAGAAAGTTTTCCTTGCAAGCATTTTTGAAATTTTAAGCGATTTGACAATACTGGATTAAGCAATGTGAATCTAGTTGAACAATGTTTAGACATTAAGGATTTATCATCACATACATAGCAAGGGGTCGAAAAGATAAAAACCAAACGGAATACATGGTAAAACAATACACAGTTGCGGCATAATGCACATATTTCAATAGCAATCAGTTGTTTTTGTGACACAAAAATCGTTTCCAGAATTGTCTGTCACAAATTATACAAAGCAGCGAGAGTCCAAATGAACAACGTATTTCGAGGGTCTTATGTAAGGTCATTGTGAACTTTCTCTTGATTTTATCTATCTTGGGGATTTTATGCAAATGTCGTCATTTGAATTCCCAGAACATCACATCTACAGCTTGTTCAAGATGTCGTTGACATGTTCTTGGTATTCACAAGAGGATGTAAATATGTTATGTAAATAGACCGAATTCGTTATAAGAACATTTTTGGTCTTAACACGATGTCGTCGTTTCTATTCAGAAGGACAAAAAATCCTAGAATCGTAGTTGAAGTCGTGTTCCAATTAAATCATGTTTACACTATATTGTTAAACCAAGTCTTTTATAGCATTTTCTTTCCAAAAATTCCTAGAATGAATTTCAAAAGTTTCTAAAGTTAACCTTAAAATTATTTTTGTCAGCAAATGCTCATGAATAAAATAATCAAAATTCTTCATGTAGAGTCAACTGTCTATCTTCTTTGTTTTCGATGTGGATGAATATTTTCTCGGCAAATACAAAAATTAATTACAAAAGAAAATATGAGTGAAATAATACATAAATAGCGTTTATCAAATATCAAGTTTTTTAATCAAACGCAATCAAAGTACTCAAAAATAGCCACAACATATTCAATAAGGAATCCTAGCCTTGTTCTTTGAAACCATTGTCTGTTAATTCCAGGAATTCATGTCTCTGAATTTTATTTGCGGGGAGACACATAGTCATAATGGATATTTGTAACTTGGCCCTTTACTAAATGATACAAACACACATATTTCTTATTTCAAAAACTCATGCAGACGACACAAAATAGCATTAGCTTAGATATTATTTGTGTTTAACGTGGTGCAAGATGATAATATTCTGTTTCTGATGCTTATACTCTAAGTATAGTCAAAACCCTGGTCTGTTTTAGGAAATGTTTTTGGAAAGGTTTAAGGTCAAAGTGTACCTGATCTTTTTTGGCATGTGGTATTGTAGAGGCTTTATTAAAATTCCTTAGATTAATAAAAGTCAGACTTGTTTTTTTCTTTCCAGAAAACTTTCTGTTAAAGAAATATCCGGTTGCATAAAATACCTTTGGTTTAAAGGGACATTTCATTCCAATTTCAATTTTTTAAAGTATGTCTTGATGCCAAGATTTGTTATTCTAATGAGTATAAACACTATTAGTTTTTTGAAGTTGTTGCCAATAAGCGAGAAACACGCATTTAAAGTTGAGACATAATCGATAAATTGCATATAAATCCGAACTGTTGTCCACAACAATTTGTTCAATTTTAACACAAAAATATAGATTTCTCGTAAACGGCGCAATATTTTGGCTTGAAATTTTCAGAATTTTCATAAGGAAATATGCTCTTTCAGATAAAAATAAAAGTAAAATTTATGACAAACAATTCTGAAATGTCACTTTAAAGCAATGATTAACAAACATGTTACAATTAAATGAATTAAGGCAAACTGTACAATATGCCTTTGTCTCTGGCAGGCGAGTAAATGCGTGTGTGTATAGCCTATCTTTCAAATTACAAAATATGTTTTAGGTATTTACCAAAACCTATGGCGTGGAAACTCATTGGAATCGTCTAATGCGTACTCACGATATAGGTTTTGGATTTGAAATTACAAAGGATGGGTTGCAATAAGGGGTCAAAAATAGATTTTCTTTAAATTTTGTGGATTGATAGGGTTACATAATATCTTTAATTTGTATGTGTAAAAAATCTGGTTTCGGCTTATTTTCCGAGATATGGGTAAATAAAGTGGGTGGGGTAAGATGGACTGAAACACAGTAGGGGTCATTCTAAGTCGCTTACCTTTCTTATTTTTAGCCCCAGATGCATGCAAATTTGTATGCGTGTCTTGTGATATATGCGTTAATCATTTATGGGCTTACATTTGATATTCCATGTATACCTTTTCCGTAATATTCATTCTTCTTTCTTTCGCAAAATTTCGCTATTTTTTAACGACCAACTTTACCAAACTATCTCCACACGTTTTATTTGAAACACGATTTTTATGAAACTTTACAGATGTATCATCCAGATATTAATATAACTTTGTGTGAAATTTGAAAGAAAAGCGTTGGTCCGTTGTTGAGATATTTGACCTTGACCTTCAAAATAAGATCAAATTCGGGAATGCCCGCCCTACGCATTGTTGGGAAAATGGATAAGGTTGAATGGCATGTGACAGCCCATTCATAAAAGAATGCATTTCACACATGATTGGGTTTTTTATTGTATGATTTTACAGTTAAAATTGATATACTCAATATAATAAACTTGGTCACATCTCAGAGTTACCCGGTCATTTAATCTAATGAAATCATTGATAGACAGATATTTGTTTAAGGCCTGTTTATACATTTAACATTATTTTCTTTTTGTTGATATTATATAACGTTATATAAACATTTAGCTTAAGTTAATTAATTGTACGTACATTTTCGTCATTTAGTAATATCATTTACGATGCGTCTTCTTTATAACCATATAAGAAATACAATCTGAAAATGATTAGTTTTCTCCTAGCAAATTGATAATTCTTGTCCATCATGAGATGAGTGAATATATACTCTTAGACAGTTCAAGTTGCATATAAAGCTTTGGTGGTTCTATCAATCTTAACATAATGCTAATATTTAATTTCACTCACCTGTGGTAGTAATATTAATCACAGCGCTTTCCGCGTAGACATGTTTCATGTGCAATCTTTAGTATGATGAGAAAACTGAGAAGTAAAAAGAATTTCTTTTCTTTCCCATTCTTCCGAATGGGTTGTACGATACAAAAAAGTAAATATTGCCACGAAACTCATTAGGAACAATAAAAAGAAACCATGCTTCCAATCCTAATGAATAAGAATGGCGCTTTAACTATCACATTTTGGCATTTCCCGAGTTTTGAAGTCATTTTGAAGGTCAAGGTCAAATATCTCAAAAACAAACCAACGCTTTTCTTTCACATTTCACACAAAGTTACATTAATATCTGAACAATACATCTGTAAAGTTTCATAAAAATCGTGTTTCAAATAAAACCTGTGGAGATAGTTTGGTAAAGTTGGTCGTTAAAAAATAGCGAAATTTTGCGAAAGAAAGAAGAATGAATATTACGGAAAAGGTATACATGGAATATCAAATGTAAGCCCATAAATGATTAATGCATATATCACAAGACACGCATACAAATTTGCATGCATCTGGGGCTAAAAATAAGAAAGGTAAGCGACTTAGAATGACCCCTACTGTGTTTCAGTCCATCTTACCCCACCCACTTTATTTACCCATATCTCGGAAAATAAGCCGAAACCAGATTTTTTACACATACAAATTAAAGATATTATGTAACCCTATCAATCCACAAAATTTAAAGATAATCTATTTTTTGACCCCTTATTGCAACCCATCCTTTAGAACGCATTCAGCTCCTATTATATGTTGATTTAGATGTAGTGTTATGGTGCTATGATGGAATAACTTGTCATAGGAGCTCTTTTTCCCAGATCTCAGTTCATTTCTATGGAATAACGAGAAAAGGCAGCCAGAATCAATATAGACTTATACATGAATAACAGTTCTATTGTTTTCCTTGCGTATCAGACACATTTGTATTGTTATCCAACAACATTCTCAAGGGGATTAACCCTTTCCCGAACAAGACTTGACTTTTGTGTCTCTAATTATTTATATAGAAGAGGCTTTGGAAAATATTGAGACAAAATAAGGAAATGCTGATAATCAGCATTTTCTTATTTTGCCTCAATATTTTCCATGTTTGAATATACAAAAATCCATTTCAGATACATATATTTTGGCGTCTGCAGAATCATTCGAATTGTTAAAGTCTAAATATCCTTGTTTGGGAAAGAGATAATTTCGTCTAATTGCAATAATTTGCCTTTCCAGTGGTTTTAAGACTAGTTTCATAACAGACGAGAATCGGATATTGCTCAGTTCAGATAAACTATCGATCGTTTGCGCATGCGTGCACCTTGATTTACAGGAAGTGCATCAGAAAAAATAATCAGGGGAGATTATCCATCGATTTCTCTCGCCAATTTCCGATGGAAGGAACGAGTTCGAATATGGTAAAAAGACTTGAATGGCATTTCAGACTAGCATGAATCAGTTTGAGGTTGGAAAACCTACCCATGGATTCCTGTCGTTTTCTCCCACCAGTACTACCAAATAAATTATCAAATCGTCATTGCAAAAAAAAAAAACAAAACCCTGTGTTGTTTAAGAAATGATGAATGATAATGTGCATTTCGATAAGCTTTTGTCCCCTCTTATCTGGCTATGTAGTCTTAAAATTAACAAGAACTCTTTTCTCACACCCCAGCTCAAATGTATTACTACATTCTCGTGTACCGGAACTATTTGATTTTCCCCGTAATCGATTGATGTTGCAGTTCCATCGATTCGCTGTCTTAGATGTGCTGCAGATTATGACAAATGAAATTCACGTCTGGCGCCGAAGATACTTCTCGAATTTATTACTGACAATTAACCCTTATCGTAGAATCTTACTCTGTTTTCCATTCAAAGACCATAAAAGGACAGAAATACGAAAATATATCGGAAAATGAAAACCAAAGTACAAAGTATCCATGCATCCGATCTCAAATAGGCGTAAATAGGTGGACGAAATTTGTCTTGATTCCGTGTGGTTTTAAAATTTGTGGAACTTTAATGTTTTCCCAAGTTTTCGGATAATGTGCACCAAACAATCAATCGATTGGATTTGCCGAGATTAATGTCTTTTCGCATTCAATTTGTCGTCTGCAAATCGTGCATCAATTTGAACTCAGGCTCGTAGGAACAGTGGGGAGGCAAGGGGTGGGGCTCAGCCCCTCAAAGTTGGCCAAAATGCCGAATTTTCCATATTTACGCCGAAAATTTAGGGAAAGTTCAGTCACCCCAGTTCAGTCACCCAAATATGAAATTGCTTCCTATGGGCCTGGAACTAGTCTACAAAATTCTCGTTTGTGACAAATTGAAATAAGGGGCCATTACTTACGATTCTAAGTTTGTCGATTTCTTATTGTTGTCTTTCGCATTCAATTTGTCGTCTGCAAATCATGCATCAATTTCGACTAGCCTACAAAATTGTCGTTTGTAAAATATTGAAATAAGGGACCATTACTTACGATTCTAAGTTTGTCGATTTCTTGTTGTTGTCTATTTATAGTAGCTTTATCACGTGCTCTCTCGGTTTCTAGGGACTCGATGGAGCGACGGAGCATGTTAATCTCACTCTCGCAGTCGGCCAGCTGTTGGTTCAGCTTGGCGATAGTCTCTCTGTCTGTCTGACGGTATTTCTTGGCTTCGTCCAATCTAAAAAACATAAAAATAAACAGATTATAGCATACAATTACGTGTTTTATGAAATATGTATGAGTGAAGGATCTGGAAAAAGATCCCTTATAGCATTTGAGCCCAACATGGTTCCAGATCAGCCTGCACTTACATGCAGTCTGATCAGGAACCATGTTGTTCTCTTACAGCTACTTCATGACCAGTTGCAACCAAAAGAGAGCCACATTTATTCTGGTCAGTCTGCATTTAGGCAGAGACGGATCTCGAAGCATGATTGTCAAAATTGCTATGAGGAACATTTTTCCAGATCTTGCCTCAAATACGTGTGAGCCAAGATCTGGAAAATGGCCATTCTTGCATTTTAACCCCCCTCGTTTCAAGGCAAACCAGTCCCAAAGGACAGATTGATCCTGATCCATAATGCTCTCTTACAGATGCTTCATGTTATGAAGAAGCTATCAGAGAACAAATATGCTATAATAGTGGGGGAGCTTATCTGAAAATACTTCACTTAGTGATACAAGCACCAAATTTGGCACAAATGTTCCTCATATTATACCTTTTTCAAAACAAATGGTATCCATCATGAAAAACCAATATGGCGGCCATTTTTCCAAGATGGCCGCCATCTCCAGAGGTAAAAAAATAAGAAAAAAAACTTCGTTTCAAGATACAAGCACCAAATTTGGCACAAATGTACCCCAGAATATACTCTTTTCAAAACATATGGTATCCACTATGAAAAATCAACATGGCTGCCAAAATCTAAGATGGCCGCCATCCCTATATGTAAAGAAAATCTAGAAAAGACTTTTTGAAGATACATGTACCCAATATGGCAAAAATGTTCATAAAGGTACATGTTTATCAAAACATATGGTATCCACCATAAAAACCCAACATGGCTGCCTTTTTTCCAAGATGGCCGCCATCTCCATAGAAGAACAAATAAGAAAAAATCCTTATCTTTGATATATAATATCAAATTCGACACAAATGTTTATTATAGTAAACTGTTTTCAAAAAGCAAGATATCCATAGTCAAATAAACATTGTGACCATTTCCCCAGATGGCCGCCATTTCTATAGCTTAAAATATGGGGAATACTTCTTTTTGTGATATAAGCACCAAAGGTGGCACTTATGTTCCTCAGAGCATGCCATTTTAAGAAATAATGGTATCCATCATGACAAAACAACCTCATGGCTGCTTTTTTCCAAGATGACTGCCATCTCTGTAGATCACATTTGGGTCCGAAATAATTTCCTAGGTTAGAAGCACCAATTGTTTTCATTTTTTGTGGATCAGGTATCATTTGTTAATTATGATATCTTACATATGGGGTAAAACAAGCATCCATTTTCCAAAATGGCTACAGTCTCTGTAGATAATCTGTTTAATTTTTTTATGTACAATTTGCAGTTTTAAGAACATTAGTTTTGGTTATGTAAGCGTTGATTTAAAGAAATGAGGTAGCCATATTTTTGTCACAACATGGTGAAGACTATGACAATTTGTGGCAAAATTGTTCTTGTGCTCAGTAACAAAATAATTTCCAATTTTGGCATACTAACTAGAATTCACTACAAACCAACATTTGTGTCAGTATTCCGATTCTTGTGAAATTGCCATGATCAAAATTTTCACCATGGTATATTAAAAAAACCTACTAGGCTACCATTAAAAAAAACATTGTCATTCCTTTAACTTGTTATTGACGATTTAATAATTTAAGAATTGTATACAGTTATCTCGCAAATTTTGCAGCATGTGTGCGAATTTTTCATGGCAGATACCATGTATATTGAAGAAAATATAACCTAAGAAACACTTGTGCGAAAGCATGCATGACAAAATCAAAGACCACTATTTGGACTTTTGTAGAGGTGGTTTTGAAATCGACAAGTGTGTTGACTTTTCATGTCGATACCATGTGCATTTTGAAGAAAATGTGCTTTAAGGATTATTTTTGAATATATTGCAAAGTATACAGTAAGGAATATTTTATACATGTTCATTTTTATAAATTGAAATATTTGTCAAATATATAATAATAGGCCCAAAACTGTTTAAAAATAGCCACCATATATTGAAATATCAGCTGTTTTGTCTTCACCTACTAGGATAGTTTTCCATGAATAGGACCGGGCTTTCAACATACAGAAATCTTTATGCACATTGCAAAATACAAAATGGTAACACATTTATTAGTTACAAGCCCCTAAAACACAAACATAACCAACAGCAAAAGAGATAACTGACATAACAAAAACTAAATGTTACAGCAGATTTGTAAATGTTATAAAAGTCAGGTTTTACATGACTTTTTTGTAAAGAAATATGTTGTTATGAATGTTGCAATTAATGTTAAAGTAAGGCGAATTGAAAACAAGTTTATCTATATGTATACATGTACATACTGAAGCCAGTTTGAAGAAAAAAATGAAGCAAATTCCGATGCCACACATGATATGATAACATATTTCACAGAGAACATCTACTCCACAAAAAAATGTTTGTGTTAAAAATCTGTGTTTTACATTGAAAATGGTTTTACCCACATTGAGATCTATATAGATGGCAACCACCTTTGAAAATGACAGCCATGTTGGTGTATTTTCATGGTGGATACCATTATACCTGAAAATGGTAGGCTCTGAGGAACATGTGTGCCAAATTTGGTGCTTATATCACAAAAAGAAGCATTTCCCCATATTTTAAGCTATAGAAATGGCGGCCATCTGAGGAAATGGTCACAATGTTTATTTAACTATGGACATCTTGCTTTTTGAAAATACTTCCCTCAAATAAACATTTGTGTCGAATTTGGTAATTGTATCTCACAAATAACGATTTTTTCTTATTTGTTCCTCTATGGAGATGGCGGCCATCTTGGAAAATGGCAGCCATGTTGGATTTTTATGGTGGATACCATATGTTTTGATATAAGCGTACCTTTATAAACATTTTTGCTAAATTTGGTGTATGTATCTTCAAAAAGAAGGCTTTTCTAGATTTTCTTTACATATAGGGATGGCGGCCATCTTAGATTTTGGCAGCCATGTTGATTTTTCATAGTGGATACCATATATCTTGAAAAGAGTATATTCTGGGGAACATTTGTGCCAAATTTGGTGCTTGTGTCTCGAAACGAAGTATTTTTTCTTATTTTTTTACCTCTGGAGATGGCGGCCATCTTGGAAAAATGGCCGCCATATTGGTTTTTCATGATGGATACCATTTGTTTTGAAAAAAGTATACTCTGAGGAACATTTGTGCCAAATCTGGTGCTTGTATCACTAAGCGAAGTATTCTGCCACTTTTTGGACTTAAGCTCCCCCACTATAATGGCCTTTTTCCATATCCTAACTCACATATGTATACGTATGTCTATATTAGAGACATATCATATACTTTCATGGAATATTCAATACAGAAATAACAGCAATACAACATTAATGGACTTGTGAAAAATATCATACAAAAATAAATTGAGATTGTACCATTCAGAAGTGCAGTCTGACATGGGTCCGTAACGTTCGCTTAGAGCTTTTTCGTGTGATTTTGGACATGTGCATATTTTGGTTCATGCCAGTCTCAAATATGCTATAAGTTACCATTTTTCAGATTTTTTGTTTATTTCTACTTTAACGGTAAAATCGAGTTAGACTAAACGTCGGCCACATTTTTCTCTGGTAAAGACATTTTGATAAATTAGACTGTCTATGTAAGAGGCAGGTACTTGATTTAACCTTTTTAGCCAGACGCTTAAAATTTAGAATAGCCTAAAATCACGATAATTTTGGCCGAAAATATTCCTGCTTTTGGAACAATTTATTTTCATTTTCTATATATATTATTATTTTGGAATCTCCAAATTAAAGAAGAAAGTGTTGGTTTTCGGCATTAATTTTCCTATTTCCCATCGAGTTGTCCAAAAACGGTCTCTGCAATGGATGTCAAATCGAGGAACTTTTTCTATGTGATAAACTTCTTTTCTTCATTTCTACACAATGGTGGGTTATTAGAGGTGTAAGTTTTGGAGAAGGTCGGCAAGAAATGACTCTTCATTCTGGTCTTTGTATGTAAAGAGAATAGAAATAGAGGATAAAATAAATATTTAAATCTAGGATAAAGTCTAACATTTTAAGCAACATTTTCCCAAGTATATCCTTCCGCCATGTAATTCTAAAAGGGATATTTTAAATATTCTGAATCTACATAAAACAAAACCAGGACATCACAAATAACTAGAAAACCACTCAAAATGACGAAGAAAGTCTTACGTTAAAATTGGCTATTACAATAATGCTGCAGTTAGACAAAAGTACTTGTTTCTATAAATTCTATGAGTTTTCGGGAATATTTTCCAAGGAACACATTACTTGCTAATAGGGGTAGATATAATTTGTAAAGCATATATTCATTATTGTAAGCCATAATACTGACAGTAGTCCCTTGTGGAAAGTACAAAATATTTGTCAATAAAGAAACGACATTGATCGAGTGTTAGCTTATATAACATCATTATAAGAACCACTCTCAGTAATTCTTGGAATTCGCCACTGAATTACAGAGTAACTTCAACAAATTAAGTAATATTGGACAAGTCGCATCAAGAGTCGGTCTTGTCCAAGAATGAATAAAGACCTACTGGACGGACCTTTGTTATTGTATAGTATTGAACGTTTTTGTTGTGTTCTGGGCAACATATAAGAGCAACCAAACATCTTTATTTCCAAACCACATTTTGTTGGAACTCACTTGAATTGTATCCCAAGAAAATTCTAATGTGTACCAACAATTTTAAGCTTTTTGAAAAACAAATGAGCCAGGATCTGGAAAAAAGATCTTTAAGCCTTTTGGACCCAACCTGGTTCCAGATCAGCCTGCGTGTACACGCAGTCTGACAAGGATCCATGTTGTTCTCTAATGGCTTAACCATGGTATGTAGCAGTCATATGAGAGTAGCATGGATCCATGTCAGACTGCACCTAATCGCAAACTGATCTTGCAACATGAAAATCTCAAATGCTGTAAGGGACATTTTTTCCAGATCCTGACTCTAATGATATTTTTTAGCTTGGACGGTCTTGTCACTTGTGAAAAGGATTCAGTGCCAGCAGTGTTTACTTCTATAACATTATTATGAGAAACACTCGTGCTAATTCCTGATATTAACCACCTTACAGAGAAATGTAACAAACGTAATATTGAACAAGTCGTGTATTTGGGTCAAGAACTCGCCTTGTCCAGGAATGACCTGCTGGACCTTTGGGATTGTTTGACATTTAACGTTTTTGATTTCAAAACAGTAGATAAGAACAAGCAAACATCGTTTTTATTTCAAAACCACATTTTGTTGAAACTCATTCGAAATGTTTCGTCGTCAAAATTCCATTGTGTACCAACATTTTTTAAAAAAAAAACTTTTTTGAAAAATATATTTATATATAGTTTCAGCTTTGAAGCTCGTATTCCTTCCGGAGAGTACAAAAATTTAATATTTGTCAATAAAGAGAGGACGTTGATAGAGTGCTGGTATTACTAGCTTATATAACCTCATTACAAGAAGCTCTCTCACCAATTCCTGATATTTGCCACCAAATTACAGAGTAACTTCAACAAATTAAGTAATATTGGACAAGTCATGGATTTAGGTCAAGAACTGGCCTTGTCCCGGGATAGATTTTGACCTGCTGGACCTTTGGGATTGGATGATATTGAACATTTATGTCTTCAAAACAGCAGATAAAAACAGGCAAACATCGTTGTTTCAGAACTCATCTTGTTGAAACTCATTCGAAATGATTCGTCAACAAAATTCCAAATTTTTCAAACAATTAAGACTTTTAGAAAAACTTATTACGGTTTTAGCTTTTAAGCTCATATTCCTCCCGAAGAGTACAAACAGTTGTCAATAAAGAGAGGACATTGAATGAGTGCTGGCATTTATGGCTTATGTAACGTTATTACAAGAAGCCCTCTCACCAAATCCTCATATTTGCCACCAAATTACTGAGTAACTTCAACAAATTAAGTAATATTGGACAAGTCATGTATTTAGGTCAAGAATTGGCCTTGTCCCGGGATAGATTTTGACCTGCTGGGCCTTTGGGATTGTGTGGTATTGAACGATTTCGTATTCAGAACAACAGAATTGGAAAAAGAAAATGGGACGAAAAAAAAAGACATTTCAATTCCAAATTGTTGTGGGTACTCGTTGGAATATCCTCTTCGAGAGGATGTCAATGAGTAAAAACAACTATCGGGTTAAATAATGAACACTAAATGTTTTCATTTGTGTGTGTGTGTGTGTGTGGGGGGGGGGGGGGGGGTGAGGGGTTGAAATGACGCATCCCACATTTATATGATGCTTATATTGCTATACTTTTGGTTAAATGATACATTTACATATGAAGATATATTTCTGTCATTTTTTCGTTTTGCAGAGTACACTACAAAATTCTTTATTACGTAATTGACCTCTGGTCCAAAATACAAATATAAAATTTACAAAAACAACATGTACAATTGCAGTAACAGGCCCGTAGGAAGCAATTTCATATTGGGTGGGCTAAAGACCCTTGGTCTGAATATTGGGGAGAGGGAGGCTTACTTGGATTTTCCATAAATTTTCAGTGTAAAATAAGGAATATTCAGCACTTTTGGTCAACTTTGGTGGAGCTAAGCCCCCAGCCCCCAGCCCCCACCCCCTCCCTCTGTTCCTACGGGCCTACGTAATATGCAAAGTCTGGCTTGGGAATCGCCATCCAAGCCACTCATTTTCTCATTTTTACCAATTTTAATGTGTCTACAGCTATATTGTGAAGATTCAATGGTGTTTTCAGCTTTCGAGCTTTTATAATAAATTATCTTATTACAAGGACTTCAGTCGCCAATTCCCGATATTAGCCACCTTACGGGTAACCTCATCAAATTAATTCAGAACAAGTTGTACATTTGTGCCAAGGACTAGCCTTGTCCAAGAATTGATTTTGACCTTCTGTGCGAACCTCTGGGACTGTACTGTATTGGACGAGTTTGTACTAAAACATATTAAACCATTTCCAGACGGCAAAATTTCGGACTGTCCCAATTTCAAAGATCCTGCAGACGACAATTTTAAGTGGATAAAATTGTACGTTTCTTGGTATTTTTGGATAGAAAACATTGTGGGAAACGAAGAAATTGCTAGGTTTAAGCAATTTATTCATTTTCCATAATGTTTTCCAAAGCCATTGTTTTGTGCGGAGTCAAAAACAGTCATTGTGTGGTAATAGGTTAATGGGAAAATGACAGAGAATTGGCTAGAACATTTGGTTTAAGGTAGTCAGTACCTTATGAGATTACGCGATGTCGGAATTATTCGGGTGACATAGTAAACATTCGGCGATGGAACGTTCAACCACCGTATGTTCACGACGTCACCAAAATACGTTCGGATAAGTACCGATTTGTTAACGACGTTGTAAGAAACAACCCGACTTTGCTTGAATCTAACTAGGAGTGGACTAACTTCATGATCTCTATTTTGGTGTCCTAAAACAAAATAAAGCTCAAAAGCTGGTCGGCGAAGTCTGCATTCTTATATTTAATTTCGGAGTCTATGCTAGTCTCTACTATGTGTTTTATTTCCAAATTGATGCAAAAATGATTGCTCTTTTTGTAATCATCTTATGACGTTAACGAGCGATACCTTACGTGACGTATTACATTCTCATAAAAACTCAGTTACAAAATAATAAAGTATGGATAAAACTATGGTGTTAGTAATTCCGTGTGAAGTTTTTGCTACTATTCCCCAAGCTACCACCAAATTAACGAGAGCTTCTAAGCTGAATAATTTATCAAACACAATATCACCTTAACGCTTTTTATAATACTCTTGTTATTCTTTTCCTAAATAAGTCCAAGTTTTGACGTTCCTTATATGAGAAATGGTTTGAAAAAATATCGAGCTAAAATATGAAAATGCTTTCTCATTTTACCTAAATATTACTAACGGTAAATACAAATTACATGTTTACCTCTGACATCAATCATTTTGTTGTCTGCAACTTGTTTTCAATTAGATAAATGTTTGTCGTTGGGGAAAGAGTTAAATATCAAAAGCAGAGCAAAAAAATATTTAAAATAATTCAAAACTATATATCTTACAACAACAAGAGTTGTCCGCGGACAACGTAGCTCGCCTATACGGGAGCTTGTCAAAAAACAGCAATTTTTTTTAAAAGTAGGTCAAACTCCAAGGTCAAGGTCAAAAGGTCAAGGACAATGGTCCCAAATGAAAGGTCTTGTCGAGATGTATCTATGTATGAAATATCAAGGCTGTATCTCTAATAGTGCCTGAGATATAAGCCAGGTTAAAGTTTTTCAAAAGTAGGTCAAACTCCAAGGTCAATGTCACTAGGTCAAAGGTCATGGTCCCAAATGAAAGGTCTTGTCGAGATGTATCTATGTGTGAAATATCAAGGCTGTATCTCTAATAGTGCCTGAGATATAGACCAGGTTAAAGTTTTTCAAGTGAAGACCGGACGGGACGCGACGCCGACGCCGACGCCGACACTAGGGCTGTGACATTAGCTCCCCGGACGAAAAGTCCCGGCTCGCTAAAAATCAGTCTGATCCAAATTTCCAGGAACAAAATTAATAATACGATAAAATGCAAGTTGCTGTTTTGTACACTGAACCAAGTAAATGTCGATTATAAAAAGTATCCTCATCTAATCGCTTCTTTTCAACAAAAACCTCGTAACTGCAGCTTGTTTTAAGCTTCTACGATGTTTTTGTTGAAACGCAGTGTTACATTCAAGCGTCTTTCGATGGTTAATTCGTCCTTGCACACAAAGCCCTGACACCTACGCGACAAAAACGTGCAATATCTTATCTAGTATCCTTGGGTAAGTTCATATGGCAACGCGGGTTCGACCCGGGTAACTCGAGTTCCATATGAACAGTCTCGGGTTCGACGCTAGTGACGTCATTTCAACCTTTTAACCTCGACTCCACTAACCCTGGCCAACGCTGGTGTTACTCGGGTTCCTAGATGGCGCCAAAAGGCGAACAATAACAACAAAAGCCAAGTCCGAATAAAAAACTCGTGTATTTACTCAAAATATACTTTTTTGTGCCATGTATGAGTGTTTTAACAATGACTATGATTTATGTTAACCGATTTCGATTTATATATTGCATTTTGTGGCCTAAATTTCGAATCTACTAAACACGTGTATTTGTTTACACCCGTCAGTGGATAAAGTCGTTCAAATGGATTGTTCTATGCGCATGCGGAAATTATTTTTAGAAGTCTTTCCCGAGTTGAACTCGCGTTCGTCATGAACTCACCCCTTGAGATGATACCATATTGCGAGAAATTCTATCAATTCTATTGTTTTTATAACGTATTTTGAAATTGCTTTTGTTTTCTTATCATTTCTTGTTAGACCCTTCACTTTAGAAAGTTGCCAAATTTGTCATTTATTCCCCTCTATCACCATTAACGGGAAAGGAAACGCCAATTCTTATAATCGTTGGATGAAGTTAATTTGTTGAGTGTTTGTAAAATGACCAAGAACAATTTTCATATATAAAACACTTATTAATCGAGAAACGGCACAGTTACCGTTGTTTTAGGAGATTTCGATTTTGGGAGAACTAATTTTTATGAAATCGTGGTAAAAATACATGTATGTCACATACTGTGAAACAGCATTATCGGTCAATTGGTGTTCACACAAAAGATAAAAAATGGTATTAAACCCATAACCTTTTAAATATTTATAAGAATTAAAAATCGAAGTAAAAGTAAGAAATAAAGTAATAAAAAAAAAAGAGAAAAAAAGAAGAAGAAAAAAAGGCACCAGTGTCTTACAAATCTTGTGGTAATGTACGACCGCTGCAAAAGAGATATCGTAAAAATTGAATTGTTTACCTATGCAATAACAAGTCCTGTTTTTTATGTTCTTTTATGGGAAACATTGAGGCTGAAGAAGAAAATACTAACAGCATTTTCCACCCTTGCCTCAATGGTTCCCGTGCTATATTTTATACAAATTTTATAGTTAATAACATTCAATTTGTCGCATTTTATAACATCTGCCAATTGGACCAGCTAACTAGTGTCATGTTTGAGAAAAAGTAATGCAAATTTGTGCAGTGTAAATAAGCATTATATCAACTTGACAACAGCATGGCTCAATAAGTATGCTTTTGGGAAAATCGCAGTCCTGAGAGCCTTTCTCCTACACGCTTTCATCACATGGCATTGGTATACTTTTAACCTTTTCCAAACGACAAAATTTTCGACATATCCAATTTCAAAGCTGCCGAAGACAACAAAAATGGATGTTTGCGCAGGTAGAATTTGTAAACGTTATACTTTAGCATGTAAAATATTGAGGCGAAAGAAGAAAATGCTAGTGACCAGCATTTTCTTCTTTTGTCTCAGTATTTACCAAAAGCATATTCTGTAAGTGGCATCGAAACAAGGTCGAAAAGGGTCAAAATAGTTAATATTGAAACATGGCATGACGAAACCCCAAGCCAATGTGAGATGAGGATCGAAAATGCAATGTACACAAAACTGAAGTATCTTCTGCCCCCATTGTTGTTTATTCTTAACTAAATGTTTGCACAGCAACGAATCCTATGAAAAAGTTTATCATATATGAAAAAGCTCTCCCCCCTCCCCGAAAAAACGAGAAACTGCCTAATGACTAATGCCCCAGTGTTGTGTACGAATTTGCCTACAAACATACAGTTAGCTCCAACAATGCAAATGATACCATATTTAATTAAATGTACCATTTTTAAAATATAACTAATAAGTAGCACTATGACTTCATACAAAATCTCATAAGAATTTTACACCCTTGTGTAAAAAGCTACCATTAAAATATAATAAAATGGCAAACCACCCCACAATGTGATTTCATTATATCTTAACTCTTTTAACGTTTTCCGTACAGAAATTAATGTATTTTTAAAGTTTTTTTCTATTGTTCTTTGTCTGCATTAAAGTTCTACGGAATACGCATCTGATTTTTTTAACAAAACTATATATTGTAGTATTATGTATGACCTATGACCAATAACGTTTTATTTCGGGTTTTGTCCCTTGCAATTTACAGGAGATATCAAATGAGCCAGGATCCGGAAAAACGTCCCTTATAGCATTTTGAACTAGAAAGACCTGAAGGTCTTGAGTCGCTCCACAGGCCTGAATTTCTTGTGGTTTACTATAAAAAATTAAACAAATTTATCTAAATGCTTAAACTGATATATTTTAAAATTCTTGTGATTCTTAGAGCAGAAACAAAGTAAAGAGAAGCAATTATGTGGTCAAAGCAAAAAGAAGGTAAATGATTGACTAATATTTTGGGGATTTTTAGAGTGATGATAAAGTTGAAAACTGTCATTATGCCAAATTCAAGGGCACATAATTCAATATGTGAGTTGATAATTGTGGTAGACTAAGGGAAGTAACTTTTGATATGAGCAATTTAAAGTTCAGTAAGAGTTGTTTTTCTTTATGATAGTTCAAGAAGTTGCGATTGTGTATTTATCATAGTGGTCATGAAAATAAAGACATTCTGATCTAAAAATATGATTTTGACTTGATAATTTATGTCTTGAACACCACAATAATCAAGCTGAATATCAAACTCGAGCAAGATCTTATGGTCTGTCCAAATTTTGTCAGTATTAATCTATATATGTGGCCACAAAAGTTAAAAAAGTATTGAAAACTGAAATTTTGTCAATTTTAGGGCACATAACTCACATTGTAGTAATGCAATCATCCTGAAAATTACACAAAAGCAAGATCTTGTTGTCAACAAGATTCTGTCCAAATATCATCTTGATTGGTTAACAATTGTGGTTGTTAGAGTGAAAACAAAGTCGAAAATGGAAATTTTGTCAAATTGAAGGGCACATAACTCATGATGTAAAATTCCGATCAAGCTGAAAATTGATCCCAGGCAGGATATCATGCTTATATATATTCTGTCCAAGTTTTGTCCTGATTGGTTAAAATTTGTAGATTTTAGAGTAAAAATAAAGTCAAAACCAGCTTTTTTTGACATTCAAGGGCAGATAACTCAAGTTATTCTAGTTCAATCCAAACTAATTGTAGGAATCTGAGAGAGGGTCACCCAAGGATCATTCCTGTTGAAATCCATCCAGTAGTTTCTGAGGAGAAGATTTTTAAAGAAAAAGTTTACGGACGCACGGACGGACGGACGCACGGACGGACGGACGCACGACGGACACACCGCTATGACAATAGCCCGCTGGCCTGAAAGGCCAGTGGAGCTAAAAATTGAGCTTGAAGATCAGCGTGTTGTCAAATGCAGTCCAATATGCATCCATGATGCTCTGTATAAGTTACTACAGGTCACGAAGAAGTTATTAGAGAACAACATTGATCCTGATCAGACTGTGCGTATGCACAGGCTGATCTGGATCTATGTTGGGCTCAAAAGCCTTAAGGGACGTTTTTCCAGATCACGGCTCAAATATAGCTGGGGAGTACAGGGAAGTGCATATCTTTTCCCATGATTAGCTGAACAAATATTTGCTAATGATTTATAATGGGGTATTTATTTCAGTGCAATAATCTACAAACTGTGCAGTATTAAATCTTATTGTAACATGTAAACAAAACATGAAAGAGTCTCCCGTAAAATGTAGATCTAGTTTTAGCATGGTGTCTTAATGCTAACTTTATTCAACAAATTTGGCGATTAAATAAGACTGATGTACATAATGTCTTGCGGAATTCTTCCATTTATGCAAAATCAAAATTCATTCCTACGGCGACCAAGTCGGTAAAAATTCTATTTCTAACGTGCATGCATGAAAAAAAAATAGTAAACACGTGTATACGTGCTTTATTGTTTGCATGCTAGAAAATAGAATCTTGACCAATTTTGTACGCAATACATTTCCCCCGGTTTCGCGACCAGAACGATTGATATCCCAAAATCGGTGATTTAGTGCCCCGGAGTAAACATTTAAGCCTGTACGTATATCCACGATTTTAATCTACATTTAATTACAGTAAGTAAACATTCTTATGCGTAACATATAGTGCACCATCGTTTCACATCCCAGTGATTCTGGGAGGGCCGTCAATAAAGTAAATACACATGAAATGAGAACTGAAAAAAAACTATGATGCATTTGGATCAATAGATACTTACAAATGCAAATGTAACACGATCTTATATGCTCTCTGGCAGATCCAGGTTGGTTGAGTTTCAATAAATTTATAACTTCGGGTAACACTGAATAAAATATAGTGTCATTTCAAAACGAGATTATGATTTTCAGGTTCACTCGAAAGATCATTTGAATGACAAGGTTCGAATTCAGATTGTTTCAACCGCAGTGAAAGTAGGTCTAAAGCAGATAGTTTGTGGCGCTTCAATAGCTCCACAAATCAAAGGACTAAAATGATCACAACGCCAACAAAAAGCATACAATAGTAATTCTGTCTGTTAGTCTTTTTATTGTAAAATGTATATCCGTCATATGTAAATGTCTGCTTCAAATGTTTAATCAAATACTAAACCAACATTTCTCAGATACACGTGTACACAAAATGTGGGACTGAATTTTCAATTGAAAGAGTATCAAGAAATGCAGGGTTACAAAAATGTTTTCAGTTGATAATGTCGAACCGTCAGAATTCATTAAACATCCCTCTCATTTGAATAAAAAGGTTTTAACCTTCGTTCCAATTGAGTACACAACACCACCATAAAACTTTAACATTCAATTTTGTTTTGTGTTACGTTAGTAAACATCTCGTACACTCCAGAACAAAGAGGCTGAACAATGGATTCTTGCAATACATGATATACGTGTTTTCTTGAGCCAGGATTTTAGAAACGGGTCCATATGGCATCATACGGTATCATTCTCTCAAGAAGTAAAGTCGGATCATGATCTTTCAGAGTTGCTAGAGTTTATGAAGAATCAATGTGAGAATAACAGGGATTCAAATTCCTCGATAATTTCAAACTTGTCGATGGAAGCAGATTTAAAATACGAACAGTCAATATAAAAAATAACTGCATTAGTATTATACTGCTGTGGCCGATAAATGAGCAAAAACGGAACGGCAAGGAATGTGTGAACTTTCGTTTGCCACCGAAAGATTTAATTGAAAGAAGCACAGGTGTTTATTGGTAGATAAGTGTTAAGAAGATAGTATTTTGACAAAACCCTCGTAAAAATGTAGAAATAAAATTTGAGGCGTCATGGTGGGATGAGCATTAACCCTTTCCCAAACATCAAAATTTAAGGGTGATCCACTTCAAAAAAATGCCACAAATGATAAAATGGAAGATATTACGGATAGTATTTGTGTGAAATGTAACATAGAAAATATTGAGACAAAAGGAGAAACTGCTGGTTATCAGCAGTTTCTTCTTTTGTTTCAATGTTTTCCCAAGCCATTTCTATTAGGGACGTCAAAACCAGGTCTTGTTTGGGAAAGGGTTAAAATACTGTCAAATCCATTCAAAGATGGTTTACATTTTTATTCACGCCGATACTCTGCATTGCTCGTTAATCCTATCTGTTTTATGTCAGCAGTTTTCATGTTTCTATTTTATTATTTTTAACACCTCGTCCAAGGTCCAATGGTCCTTGAACAGAAAATATTCTAAATTATGGCCTTGCCGCCATGTAAAGCCATTCGACCTACGACAACATAAAGGACGGAAACAAAATGGCAATAATTCTGAACCGTCTTTCATAGAAAAAAGTGTTTGAGAAAAAAAATTGTTGAGTGTGCCGAGTGAATAAATGTAAGCACCCAACTAGCGATTTAATGATATCTTGATGCAAATTCGACCAATCTCTTTCAACAGCCGATTGCGGGAGTTTCCGCCATGTTATTCGAGAAATGGCGCTATTTTCTTAAAGATGACGAGAGCGAGGGATGTAAAATATCGACAAGCCACGACTAATAACAGTAATCTAATCTATACAATATTTCCCTTGTCTGACAATAGGTTCCAACAATAACAATTTATGTCTTCTTTTGGAAAAACTTCATAGCTCAAACCGAAACTACGCGATCACGCGGTATCACGTGACCACCAATAGGGTAAACTGTTGACGTAATTGCGGCTTGAGGTGATTAATGTTTTAACGGGACCAAAAATTACTCCGGCCAGCAATACCAACATAGCGCCTTTCCCGTACAGGAATTGTAACTTGTAGTTATTGGAAAATGGCCAAGCGATTATGCTGAATTGGCAGTTTTAACGATCGTCGCGATGTTTGGTTGGTTATTTGTCGGAATTAAGTCTACTGTCTAATATTTGTCAAGAGTACAGCGGCACTTTCGACATTCGAATCGTTTTAATTTTTGACAAGAATATGTGATAAATTTTACCCAAGATCTTGCAAGACAAAGCCATACTGATATGTTATCTGTTTAAATGTGTAGTCTTCATGATTTGACGAAGCATTTTTTTTCGTTTTTTTCAATGTTAAACATTTTCCCTGATGCCATATGCGAGTCTCGTTTACAATTGATTAAAAGCTTAAATATATGGTGTTTTTGTCTTACATTGCCTACTGGAATGTGCATGTCGCTTATTTAAACGAAAAACTTGTAACTGCAGCTTAAAATAAGCTGCAGTTACGAGGTTTTCGTTGCAAAGCAACGATGTGTTTTATCGGTATTACCTGTATTTGGTCTGTCTTCGATATGGCTTACAATCGCAAAGACCAAACCATGGCTAGGCAAAAGTAATTAAGAAAATCGTGACAACTCTCAATAGGTAAAATTGCTTGTAACTGTAGACAACTAAAAGTTACATCAGAATTCCATCTACCAGGAATTACCACAATGTGACAATCGCGTGTATCACACTATTACACACACGGGTTGTGAACGAAGCTGCCATAATCAGGTCGTAGAAATCAAATAAAAATCTTCTCTGTAAGAAATAAAGTATCGATGGCAGACATAATTTCAACTAGAATCAAAACGTACATAAAATATCTTGAGAATTTCAGGTATATGGCGTGGACAGTACTGTTGTGACTAATCTTGTGTTACTATCGCTTGTTTTGAATTAGTACAAACACATAGACCGAGATTCACATAGAGATATCGCTTTTTTTTTATTTCATTTGGGCGATTCAGACTGAGAGAAACAGAAAACAGGGAGTTGATCTATTCTAAAATACTTTGTTATTTCAAGCACTTGTAGAATTGCTAAACATATTTCCGATTTATTGAAGCAGTTTCAAAACTGCTCAGTTCCAAAATTGCTCACAACTTATACGTGTCCCCGCAACAGGAAAGGTCAAAATGATCCCGAAAAATAACTTGATTGTTATAAGATAAATGCTATTTTTGTTTATTTTTAAAATTACTAAACTTAGTGCCGTATCATTGAAGCAATTTGGAAAACGCCCAGATCCAAGGTCGCTTCCAACATGTAGGCCTATATGTCTGTCCCCCGCAACAGTACGAAAGGTCAAAATGTTCCCGAAGAATAACTTGATTATAAATGCTTTCAAGAATCAAGCCGTATTCAAGATATTTTATAACAACACCGTCGAAATACTATTGTTTATTTGAAATTACGTCACGGTTAACGGAATAAAATCGATCCCTATTTGGAAAACGCCCAGATCCAAGGTCGCTTCCATCATCTACATGTCCCCCGCAACAGTAAAGGTCAAAATGTTCCCGAAGAATAAAATCGGCGAGAGAGTCATATATTTCCTCTTACAAACGGCTTATGGCCTCCATTATTGTCTGGAGAATTGTCGTCTGCTAACTTCCATATAAACTAATCCAGAGAATTGTGCTTATCCCTTTCCCAGACGGCACAAAATTTGGACAAACAGTACATTTGGGCAATTCAAATTTAAAAGATGTTGCAGACGGCAAAATAGATGTTGATAATGATAGGATTTTGTAATATATAGCGTAGAAAATATTGAGACAAAAGAAGAAAATGCTGATCATCAGCATTTTCTTCTTTTGTCTCAATGTTTTCCTAATCCATTTCTAACAGGGACGTCAAAACATTGTCTTGTTTGGGAAAGGATAAGACCACTCCCGGACATTGGAACTTCCTTCTGCTGTTGTATCAGACGACACTCCTCCGAGACATGATTGTATTGCCAAATGATAAAGTGATGCTATCTTAATATTATGGAACCGTCATATATTGCTGAATTGAATGTTTTTTCCCAAAACTCTGTTATGAGGTCGCTAAAATTTAAAGGGACTCCAATTTCATTTTCTTTAAAGTATGTCTTGGTACAAAGACTGCTAATTCTAATGCGTGTTTGGTATCTAATGCGTTTAGAGCTGTGTGATATTTTTGTGGACATGTATTTTCAAACTTACAAACTCGATCTCGTATCATTGTTAACCCATTACCACACAATGACCCTTTTTGACTCCACACAAGATAATGGCTTTGGAAAACATTGTGGAAAACGAAGAAATTGCTAGTGACAAGCAATTTCTTCATTTCCCACAATATTATCTACACAAAAAGACCAAAAATTTCATTCAGTTTAAATTGTCGTCTGCAACATCTTTGAATTTGGAGGAGTCTCAAAATTTGCCGTTTGGTAATGGGTTAAAGTAATTTCGAAACTGATGAATTCTTATGCTGCCCCCAAAATCTACATGTCCCGTGTAACAAGAAAGGTCAAAATGTTCTCGAATAATACAATTCATACTGTACTGCTTCATTTGAATCATAATTCGGCAAATAAAGAAAACACGAGCTGTTGGTATTGAATAGCTAAAATGTTCAAAAGGGATATTTTTTAAGACACTCAATTGTACTAAAAATAGAACAGAAAACTGTTCCATATAACATTTTCTCTCATATTTTTATCGCATAAACTGATTAGTTAGACCACTCCGACTTTGTAAGACTGGCTTAACGCCAATCCGTCCATAATAACGGAAATGACGTGAATTTCGTCGTCTGGAGTTACATTTTATGTAATGAAAAGAAACTTATTTTTTCTGTCGAATTTTCTCTCAGACTTAAGACAATGAACTTTAAAGCATCAATTAGGTAGAGTATTTGGTGAGTTATGTATGTCCTGAAAGGTTATCCTTAAAGGTTGGCTAAACCACACGATATTTCTTAAAGGGGAACCAGCTAGACTGTCGAAAATGAAAATGGCACAATAATTACGAACAGTTCGGAAGCATAAAAACATAGAATGGACCCCTTTAAGGTAGAATACCCGTAATGCGGCCATTTTGAGATTAACAAAACATCAGGTTTTTCGAGCGGCGTCGTTACATATCCGAACCTATACTCGGGCACCGTTGTAAACATTCGGCGGTGGAAAGTTCCACGGCCGAATGTTTTCGACTTGGCCCGAAAAATTCCGACGTCACACTTATTGCATTAGGGGTGGACTACCTTAAGGTTTACGAACTGAGAATGAAATGCAGAGCCAGAGGCGAAATTTGAAAAGTGCCAGTAATTCATAAACTGTGTTAAATTTCCATTCCAAATACAAACATAAGCATTTTGTATGGTTTAGAATTTTGAATTAATGCATACTTATGGAAATATTTGACAAAAATGTTCAAAATTACCTCCCTTGCATATGAACAAAGAGTAAAATGATATTTGTAAATCATTTTCTTATTGAAGCATAATCTTGAAATCCGGCCTGGTGAATCAACTTATGTGAAGTGTATTTACAAGTGTGTGTAATTTGGTGCATTTCGTATGGCTAGAAAGTGATGTTTTCTTTCTCAGTTCGTAAACCTTAAGTAGGAATAAATATCGTCGTCACATTCCAAAAAGTCGTAACTACAGCTTCAATAAGCTGTAGTTACGATATTTTTGATCGTGACCGACGATATGTTACAGAATCATAGGGTGGAAATTGTACCGACTATTCCATCTATGTAACAAACTATAGCTCGTTCCTCAGTCGTAACAAAAGGATGGTAAAACGTTTTATTTCTCCCATTTTTCTAGTAAATTGATTATGGGGGCACTAAAATTGTATTATGTCTGGTATCTAAACCACTCCAACGATTTTGAAGAATTTAAAGAAGATTTGTACAGAAACGAATTAGAGGTTCTGTATTCTGAGAACGATTGTTTTGTTCTACTTATGTGTAGACAGTGTTTCATGTCATTGGTATTAGTCCAGATTAATGACCTGTCGAACCCTAAAACCCACAAACTGTTTAGACAACTTAGATCATTCATAAACAATTCATCAGTTTTTGAAAGAAATAAATGATTTTTTGTCAAATATCAGGAAACGTATTGATTGAACTAGGGTTCGGACCCATGATCCCTGAATTGATATGCCCCCAAAAATACCAAATACCGACAGACCTATCCGGACTCGGCAATGGTTTTTGAGCAACTGCAGATCTACTAGACTATATAGATATGAGGCGATAAAGGCTTTTTAAAAAAAGATAAACATGATTAATTGTCAAACGAACCCAATGGTGTCTGAACGATTCAAATGGGTACACACAATAAAGTGTTTGGATTTGAAATAACCACTTTAGTATGCATTTTCCCAATTCAAATCCGTTGCTCTGCAACTGGTCCTTTTACAACATGATATATTGACAAATTCACATATCCATATAATAAGCGTTAGAGAATGCAGGGGGCATCGAATCTGCATAAAAATATATGCATGGGTAAACCAAGTGGCATGTGTCATTATGCTTTAATCCTTTCCCGAACAAGATCTAATTTTGACGTCCCTGACTGAAAAGGGTTAGGAAAACATCGAGGCAAAAGAAGAAAATGCTGATAATCAGCATTTTCTTCTTTTGCCTCAATATTTTCTCTGCTATATTTTACACGACCCTTAAGACGATCAATGTATATTTTGATGTATGCAACAGCTTTTGCAGTGGACCACCCTGCAACGTTGCGGTTTGGAAAAAGGTTGAAATCGAGAGTGAACGAGTTGTATTTACACACTTCTTCTCTGATAAGATGCATACCGACCCTTCAAAATGCAGACGAAAACGTTAATGTCATAAATGCAGCGAAAAATCGAACTTCCCTCACTTTTTCATTACGAATGACATATCTTATCTTCTGTTAGAAAGAATGTTTTATGACAACATCGTATTTATTAGAAATAGTCAATATTTTCCTCTTTTTATCCAACATGTTTCCTAGTCTGTCTTGCATACTTTTTATTTGCATTGACAAAGTTATAAGGTTCGTCTGCAATATCTTTTATTTTGTTCTCTGTAACTGAAAAGCATGCATAGATCCAAACAAAGCTTCGACCTAATGCAGCGTTCTTAAACGACAACAATATACAGGAGAGAATATGATATTGTCCAGCAAGGTTAACCCGGGACATTTGCATATATAATGACCTCACGTCGGCAATGTTTTGTTTAGACGCTCAACTAACGGACTTTGCACACGAAAATTAAGTTGTCCCGGGTTAATTTTGGTGGACAATATAGATCTGTATTTTTGGTGAAAATAACAAACACGTCGTTTACAGTAATATGCATTCTATCAGCAATTTTATTAACAACGTCCCCTATTTCACGCTTGTCATTCGATTAGAGAGTAATTTATGCATGTATACCATGTAAATTACAATTTAGCTTAATGTCAATTGACGTTGAAATATTGTCAGCAATTTATTTACTTCATTTGGCAAGACAGGAAGAGAAATTGTTAACCCTTTCATAAACGGCGAACATTTAGACTTTGCGGATTTTAGAGCTGCTTAAGATTTCATAAAGACGTTGAAAAAGATATGGTTTAAGCTTAATATAATATTGAGACAAACAGTGGAAATGTTAATTATCAGCATTGTCTTATTTCCCCTATTGTTCTGTTCTTCCTTGAGCATTTTTCTGTCAAGGACGTCAAAACCGGGTCTTGTTTAAGAAAGGATTAAACCTCTCCCAAACAAGGCCTGGTTTTGACGTTCCTTTTAGAAAATGCTTGGGAAAACATTCAGGCAAAAGAAGAAAATGCTGATAACCAGCATTTTCTCCTTTTGCCTCAATGTTTTCTGACCTATAATACACATAAATTTTATCTTTATTGACATCACTTTTGCTGATGGCGGCATCTTTCAAGTTAGACTACCCTCAAATTTTGCAGTTTGGGAAAGGGTTAGTGTATACAGAACCGATGCTTGATTGACGAATGACGATTTCAAATTGTAAAAATATAAACAATATACCTGTATCAACCCTTTCCCAAACGGCAAATTTTCAAAATTTCCATTTCAAAAGCTGCTACAGAAGACAAATGGACCTTGTTTAAGATGGAATTTGCGTATAATATAAATGTAGCAAGGAAAATATTGAGACAAAAGGAGAAACTGCTGGTTATCAGCAGTTTCTTCTTTAGTCTCAATGTTTTCCCAAGCCATTTCTATAAGGGACGTCAAAACCAGGTCTTGTTTGGGAAAGGGTTAAGGAAGAAAGTTCATGTAATTCTTACGAATACTTTCGATGAACAAGGATAGATCTACTTTCAATTTCATGGAGCGATAACGCGTATATTTGCGTTTTAGACAATTAATTTCACAGTTATTTGAAATATACCATAAAATTATTATTTAAAAAGTATATCTTTCTCGATCACTGGGCCCAAAGACTACCCAAATATTGCAAAATAAAAAGCATGAAAAAGTTGCAGAATCAGCTTTAAAAATCAACCACACGAATTGGGGTTGAAATGAACACCTGAGCGAGCCCTGAAGGACAATTTAACCAGACGTCTACGTTTGTTAATCTATATAATCGGACACGCCTAGTTGTCGGATAAATAAGTAGTTGCACTAAGCCCTGAGGGCGATTGTTTGTCCACTTCTAACGTAAAATCAGCATGTGGTCCATTTATTTCTGTCAAGCTGTTTTCTTAAAGGCGAGGAAAGGCAACTTGATAAATGAGATTAACCCGTTCCAAAACCAACCGTGGTTTGACGCACATTAAAGAAAACAACAGTGAAAATATTGAGACAAAAAAGGAAAATGCTGGTAATCAGCATTTTCTGCATTTGCCTCAATGTTCTCTTTGCTGTATTCTTAAAAATTCAGTTTTGTCGGCTGCAACAGCTTTTGAATTTGACAATCATGAAATTTTGTTGTTTGTGAAAGGGTTAATTGCCAGTTTCGTTACCATAGTGAAAGCTAAAAGCTCGCGATATGACAAAATATCAAATGAGTCCATCTTTCATTCACCTTTTTCGTGAAAAGAGCGAGTTTTCCAACAAAAGATAAGATTAACTCTTTTCCAAACAGCAAAAATTTGGACTGTTCCAATTTAAAAGTTACTGTAGGTGACAAAATGTATGATTATTAACAGTAAAATTTAAGAAAAATATAACAGAAAATGTTGAGGCAAAAGGAGAAAATGCTGATTAACAGCATTTTCTTCTTTTGTCCCAATCTTTTCCCAAGTCTCTTCTACTCGGGACGTCAAACCAGGTCTTGTTTGGGAAAGGGTTAAAGAATATTTTGCGTGATTATGTGAAGTATAACTGTATTTGCTTTTCCGAACAGTTGTAACTTCATCTTATTCCAGATTAAGTCACGTCATTTTTTGACGCCCAAGGTTGCTTGTGTTATTAGACAAGATGCTATCGTTGCTTTTCAACAAAATCATCGTAACTGCAGCTTATGATGTTTTTGCTTTGTGTTCAATTTCTCACTTAGTACTGTAGTACACAAAGATTTTTAGCAATTGATTTACCAGACCTAGTTTCTGAAAGATGTCAAGTAGGAAACTACACTAGATAAAGGGTAAACAGAGTACAATAAAATTAAAATCACGGAACGAGCCGATATTGTATTATATTCAAAATGAAATTGCTGAAAAAGATTCATAAAAAATGGGGAAAAACTTGCTTGATCAGCACTTTTTTCATTACCTGTAGCTTTATACTTTGGAGTAAAATTAAGGCGGCTACAAAAAATCCACTGGCGAAATGCCATTTTTCTACAATTCAAACTGAAATTACCTATATATTTACGACAGAAGTAATATGTGTTTTTGAAAAAAAAAAGGTAACATTACAAGACCATACAATATTAAAGCAATATCAGAGCATATATTTTATACCGGTTTTATGGCATAACCCGCATTCGTAATTTGCAGCCCGTATTTTAGAGAGCTAGACAATCATATTATTCCACTGCTCCTAGCTCTTGGCTTGCAAAATGTTGCATTTTCAGCAGAAATTATATTTTTGTGTTGCAATTGTTTTGGTAAAAAAGAGTGAGGCTTCATCACCTTTTATCCAAATAAATCCTGAATTCGGTGTCCCTAATACATAATAAAAAAATGCGAAACTGCATGTATTTTAGGTTGGACAGGTATCAATGTGTATCAAGTTGTTACTATAAATAGTCACATATACCTCCTGCCACCCCCTTTCCGTTATCGGTCTAGTCCCTCATAAGTAAAAGATTTTGAATCGTTTATACCTTTTCTATTTTACCAACACCTAGTAGTATTTTGTCGTCTGCACCAGATTTTGAATGAAAAAAAAAAAAAAAAAAAATGGACCAACGTATAAAATACCAAACCGCTAAATATCTAAAAGAGAAGAAATTGTTTCAAAGGTTCCACGATAAATTAATGCGACAATCTGTCCACGATACAATTTGGTTTTGTTATCTAAGACAAACAATCAATTCATGACCCCTGAGATCTGCACAAAATGCACAAACATATCGATTTGCTAGGAGACAATAAATTGCTGCGCCTAATTGTTTTCAAATATCAAAAGACTTGAAAAAGAATACCAGTTCTATAGAAATGAGCCAGGGTCTGGAAAAAGGCTACCAAGTCTTGTGGTATTTAATCCATTACCAAACGAAAATAAATTTGGTTGGTCCAAATTCAAAGATGTTGCAGACGACAATTTCAAGTGAATGAAATTTGAAATTTTCTGGTCTTTTGTGGTAGAAAACATTGTGGGAAATAAAGAAATTGCTTGTCACAAGTAATTTCTTCATTTGCCACATTGTTTTCCAAAGCCATTATCTTGTAGGGAGTCAAAAAGAGTCATTGTGTGGTAATGGGTTAATCCATTACCAAAACGAAAACATTTAGGGTTGGTCCAAATTCAAAGATATTGCAGACGACAATATCAAGTGAATGAAATTTTACATTTATTTGACTTCCTGGATAGAAAACATTGTGGGAAATGAAGAAATTGCTTGTACCAAGCAATTTCTTCATTTTCCACAATGTTTTCCAAAGCCAGTATGTTGTAAAGGGGTAAAAAGAGTCAATCTGTGGAAATGGTTTAAGACCAACATAGATCTAGAACAGTCTGCGTATACACGCAGCCTGATCAAGATCCATGTTGTTCTCAAAGAGCTTCTTTTTGACATCATGTAAACGTAAGACAGGAAACAAGGAAACAATTTTAAATAGGGGGGGGGGGTAAAGCCCTAGTGTCTGAATATATGGGGGAGGGGGCTAAATTGGATTTTCGCCAAATTTTCAGTGTGAAATAAGGAAAATTGGGCAGTTTGGGCAAACCTTAGGGAACTTAGCCCGTAGCCCCCATCCCTGCTCCTACGGGCCTATAAGACACCAACATGAATCCTGATCAGACTGTAGTTAATCACTATTTGTTCTGAATCAAATGAATTCAAATGTTTCAAATGTCATGAGGGCTCTTTTTTCAGAATCCTGCTCAAATATTTAAAATGACAAACGATTGTGTGCATGCGGGGATACTAGCTAGTATTTAAAAACTTGAATTATCTGGGAATTTCTCCTTGAATGAATTTGAATGATGTCAACTGATTGAGATTGTTATTTCTTAGGTTTTTAAAATGATAAAAATAATAGATATTACTTCTGGTGGATGCAAATACGTTCAGAGTAATTGTTCAAATATCAACACTTATCAAAAGACTATTTGCCTTTTTAAGTTGCTGAGTTTCTGGAGCTATATTTACGAACCCTTTCCGTAAAATTATTTCATGCGTTTGAAATTTTGTAATCAACGTCTCCAAAATATCAATCAAACAATACTTATTTATGCCGTGCATATCAGAAACGCCTCGTGAAAACATTGAGACAACGGAAGAAAGAAACGATTACAAGCATTTCCTTCTTTTGAACCAATAATTTCTGTAATATATTATAATTTTTTTTAAATAATAGTCTATCTTTAAAATATAGGGAGGTCCTAAGTAAACAAAAACAATGGCTAAATAATATTGCTGAATGAATGCCACAATAGTGCATGACCTTAATCGATACAATAATCGATAATCGATAAGTGATTGATTAGTCGACGTGGAATGTGATTGATTCCTGAATGATAAGATCGAAGATCGATGAACTTGCATGCCGTTGGTTCAGTTCGAAAATGTCGTAACTACAGCTTATTTAAGCTGTAGTTACGATGTTTTCGATCTTAACCTATGGTACAGTCAATGGGTTCCAAAGCGCATTGATTAGGCTTTAATTACGAGGCTTTAAATACGCAAATCGATGACAATGCCTAAAGTTGGCAACTTGGTATGTCTGAATTTTGTACTGAGCGTACTTTGCTAACCCCTTCTCAGACAAGACCTGGTTTTCACGTCCCTATTAGAAATGGTTTGGGAAACATCGATAGAAAGGAAGAAAATGCTGATAATCAGCATTTTCTCTTGCCTCGATATTTTCTGGGATATATTGTACACAAATCTTATCTTTATCAACATATATATATATTTTGTCGTCTGCATGCAGTTTTCATATTGAAATAGTCCAAATTTTGGCCATTTTGGAATGGGTTAATGTCTGTCATCCGTTTTTTTTAGTGCATGTCATATTCTACGGAGGGTTGAGAGCATTCTGAAATCAGTTTGTATAACACTGTCAACTAAAACGCATTTCGTCGGTGTAAAAGCAAAACTTCGTTTGTCGATTTTTGCTATTTTCAAAGTAAAATATTGTGTATCCAGTTAAGGCAATTCTTGCAGGTTTTCAGATATTTCTACTTATCAGTATTAATGACACATTATTTATGAGCAATATATCCAAATATCAAGTAAAACCTTTCAGTTTTAGAAAAGCTATTGCACTTTTTTTCTTCCCTTCTAAAAATCTTCCAAACACGAGATACGGGGTTTTGCATTAACAACGACGACTTGAGTTAACCCTTTCCCAAATGACAAAATTTTAGGGTGGCCCTATTGAAAGCTGATGCAGATAAAAAGATGGGTGTAAATGAAAACAAAAATTTGGTACATAATAGTATAGAAGATATTGAGACAAAAGGAGAAACTGCTGGTTGTCAGCAGTTTCTTTTTTTTGTTTCAATGTTTTCCAAGCCTTTTCTGCACTAGGGACGTCAAACCAGGTCTTGTTTGGGAAAGGGTTAAAACAAGGTTTGCTTGGGAATGAGTCCATCAATTTTTACACGACGTGACTACAATAAATCACATTATTTGTGAATCAATTTGTACGTATAGGTTGACAGATCGTTGTGTTGGGTCATAGTGACGTTTAGATACTAATTAATTGTTTATCTATAAGCTTTCTGCGTCGGACATTCGAGCCTTTTTGACAAGAAAATAATTTTCAATTGCCTTTTTACATTGATCTAGATCGACCCTCTCCAACCCTTTTCCAAGAAGGATTGTTTGTTTGGATACTTGATTTTTGTAAGTTAAGCGGGATTTCGACCTTAAGTTTTGTCGTTTCAAATGATCACTTTAACCGAACAAGACAAATCACAAAGCTATGAAACTATGAAACTATTACCATGTTTTAAAGTAAGCCTGCACAATAAGAAGTCGCAATCTAGATTATTGCATATAAATAAATTTAAAGGTCCATGCGTAGACGAATCGAAGAATTGTCATAACAATGTTAAAATTTTCCTCATAATTCGAACGATTACCACAGGACGAAAATAAAATGCACGCTTGTTTTAATATAACACATAAATTAAAACTGAATGTAATTCATTGAAAGTCGCTTTTAGCCGAATATGGAAATTGACATCAGAGTAGTAATTTTGGTTTACGGACCGTGACGAAATAAACACCTGACATGAATCCTTAATGAACTGGTTTTGACGCACCTTATAGGGCAAGGGTTTGAGATAGAAAACATTGAGTCAAAAGAAGAAAATGCTGATATTCATCATTTTCTCCTATTGTCTCAATATTTTCTGTGCAATAGGCATAACGTTCACATATCATTTCTATTTCAACATCAAAAATTGTCGTTAGTGATCAGTTACTCTAACATTTGAAAAGTCTGCCAAGCTGTAGTTACGAGGTTTTGACTCCCAACTAACGATATATGAAAGCTGCTGTTCTTATGAAATACGAGACACCAATTGATACAGATCAGCCTGCAGGCCTGTAGGAACAGGGATAGGGTCGCTAGGGGCTAAGCCCCCCCCCCCCCAAGTTGGCCTAAATGTCGAATTTTTCTTATTTTACACCGAAAATATAGGGAAAATCCAATTTAGCCCCTTTAATATTTAGAAACTATCCCGGACAGGGGCTTGAGGCGCACAAAGCCTAGCTTATCGCCGGTGGGGGATCAAAACCTCGTAACTCCAGCTTTGTCAAGCTGTAGTTACGAGGTTTTGACTCCCCACCAACGTTATGCTTATGTGCAGCATGATAAGAACCAACACTAATCTCTGTAAACACATATAAAAAACGAGGTGCTGGCCGATCTTGATCTATATTTATCTAAAGTGCCAAATAGAACCTACTAAAACGTAGTCTTAAATGAAGACAGAGGATTCTTCGTCGTTGTAAATGCAAAAACTCGTATCTCGTTTTTGGAAAATTTTAAAGGGGAGGTAAAAAAAAGTGTAATAACTTTTCCCAAACTGAAATGTTTTACTTGAAATTTGGACATTTTGTTCACAAATGGTTTGTCATTAATACTGATCAGTAGAAATATCTCAAAACCTGCAAGAAATGTCTCTAACTGGGCACACAACTTTGTTCTTTGAAAATTGCAAGAATCGACATACGAGGTTTTGCATTTACACCGACGTCTTTTAATCTCTTCAATAAAAAAAAAACTTCGTGTGATATGATTAGAATTTGACTAACGGTTGTAATTTACTTCGAATTTGCAATTTCACCAGTTTGTGTAAACTTAACAGGGACAAAAACCTCCTAAATACAAATCATTTAAGGCAAAGTTAAGGCATTATGTTCGTCAAACGATTGAAACATAAACTTGAAAGTAAACTCGGTCACATTAGATATGCATCTAATAATTTGGAAATGGTTGTGACACAGTTGAAATCATTTAACCCTTTCCCAAATGACACAATTTTTGACTTGTTCAATTTGAAATGAGTTACAAATGACAAAATTAATACCAAAAAGTCGAAAATATGTATGTTAGCATAGAAAATATTGAGACAAAAGAAGAAAATGCTGATTATCAGCATTTTCTTGTTTTTGTCTCAAAGTTTTCCCAAACCATTTCTAGTAGAGACGTCAAAACTAGGGGTTATTTGAGAAAAGGTTAATACATAAATCTTTTCGCGTAGATCTACACTTATCCTACCATTAAATTACAATTCAAAACAATTTGACATATATTGACAAGAAATGAAATTAATGAGACGATGTACGATATTTGCAAACTGTGCAACCTTATTGGGATTATTTTTTAGTTATGGTTTATGCTTATCATTTTGTTGTTGTTGATTTATTTTCACCCATATCAAATAATAACATGGCATAGAAAAAAATGCAAAATAAGCATAATAAGTAGTATTCCACCAACAACCTCTGTTTATCTGGAGTCTTTGTCAGACATTTGAACGGGCAGGTCTAGAAGCGGACTCGAGATGGTTGGCGATCTTGTCCCCTCTTAAGGCGCGTTCCCATTGCCGACCAAATCAACTCGATCAAGCGATCGAGTACTGATCGAGATTGGTCGGCAAGAGTGATCGGGACGATCGAGCGTGGTCGGCAAAAGTGATCGGGAATAAATCGACAAAAAATAAAGAAGAAGTCGTGTAAATACATTTGATCGAGATTAATCGGGTTTGATCGGGGGAATTTAGGCGATCGACTCGATCGAGTTAATTTGGTCGGTAATGAGAAAGCGGCTTTAAATTTGGCCAAAAGGCGGTAACCTCAAACTGATTTTGTATAATCTGCTTTTCTGTAAAAACCACGTATCTGCAGCTTAAAACAAGCTGCAGATACGAGGTTTTCGCAGAAAAGCGACGATATATTTATCATGTGCCAAGCCCAGTCGAACAATCCCCACTGTGGAAAAATATTTGTATTTGTGCATGATTTGAAGCAATTTTCAATGCTGGCAACTCTCTGGGAATGGAACAAATAGGCCTATCCAACGTCAAATAAGGCAAAACAACATTTTACCGGAATATATATTTCCTTAATGCCCCCGCAAAACGACCGTTTTAGTAATAATTGCAGGATTCTGGAAATCAAAAGTGTTAAATTACCGTTCTGTCGTCATAGAAACGGATTATGAGAAATACCATTTAGGAGAACGGTTATTTTTCCACGAAAGGTGTAATTGTACAATATTAAGAGAATGACCATAAAATCACGGGTTGTCACGAAATTAATAAATTGTTATGAAACGAGAACGGGCGTCCTATGATATGAAAAAACAACAAAAAACTGCACGATGACATTACGCAAGAAAAAAATTGACTGTTTCATTTTGAAAGATGTTGTAGACGACAAAATAGATGTCGCTTAAGGTAATCCACCCCTAATGAGATTCGCTCGACGTCGGAAATATTCGGGCGAAGTCGAAAACATCCGGCGGTGGAACCTTTCCACCGCCGAATGTTTACGACCGCGCCCGAATAACTTCGGATACGTTACGACGACCCTCGAAATAAATCCGACTTTTTATGAATCTCAAAATGGCCACATTGCGGGAGTTCTACCTTAAGTTATGATTTGCTTAAAATATACCGGTACCATAGCAGATATTGAGACAGAAAACAATGCTGATCACCCTCATTTTCTACCTTTGATCTGTTTTTTTTTTCTTATCCGAGGGACGTTAAAACTAGGGCTTGTTTTGGAAGGGGTTTATTCCGCCTTTGTAACACTTTTTAAATTGACCAATCAAAATAGTCTCTATCGAAATCGAGCGTCCCTTTTCATGCAGATAATGCACTATGACATTTTACTTTTTACATGAATGGTTTATCAATTCAGAGCTAAAGATAAGGCTGGCGGGGGTTGATGGCTTTTCAAAATGAAATATTTAAAGTAATGTTTACCAAGTGCTATGCTGTGTGTACTCATTAGAATAGGATCTTCGAGACGATTCAAATGAGTACCCACAACACAGGATTTGGATTTGAAATGAAAAAAAAAAAAAAAAAAAAAAAAAAAAAAAAAATAGAAAGGTTGCAGACCCTCTTTTCATTCTGACTTGCCAACACAATTACATTAATTCAGATTTTTAAAAACGAATAAGGGTTACGCATTTCTAAAACTCCAAGTAGATCTATGATTCTTTTTAATCATAAATGTAACTAAAACGCATCTATTTGCGGGGGCGTGCAAAATAGATTCATTTCTAATGTTTATGCGCTGTGTTTAATAAAGGCAGAAATGATTGAAGCTAATATCATTGGTCACGTTAAAAATGATCCCTAGTTACGGCCCTTTTTTTAAAAATTTGATAGACTTTTTATCTCTGAGCATCAGCCCTATGAAAACAAGATCTGGCTTTGACGTCCCTTACAGGAAAGGCTTGGCAAAGCACTGGCGCAAAAGAAAAATGCTTATAATCAGCATTTCTTCCTTTGCCTTAGAAACAAGTGTCATGCTATATTGAACACAAATTATATCCTTATCAACATCTACTCTGTTGTCTGCAACGACTCTCAATTATGACCACCATGAAGTAATGTCATTTGGAAAAAGGTTAAGAAGCCTCGTTCGCTTCCTTTCATGAATGACTTTATAATTCTAGGATGACTGACTCAGTTCCCTTTCCGAAACATGAATAAGAGCAACCGATAAGCGGTAATGAAGGCCTTCTAACTTTGTTCTAACTTTGTTATTACAATTACAAACCCTATGTTGTGGGTACTCATTGGAATCTTCTCAGTGAGACGATTCCAATGAGTACCCACATCATAGGGTTTGAAGAACAATAAATGAAATAATGCATTTTGAAAAGCCTTCATCCCCTCTTATCTGTAACTCTGATGAACATTATGTTGCTTTTCAACGAATACCTCGTAACTGCAGCTTAATTTAAGCTGCAGTTACGAGGTTTTCGTTGAAAAGCGAGTATTATCGGCCTACGCATATTTCCTATACTGGAGACTTTTCCGGAATAAACAAGTAGACTGGAGGATCGATAGACTGGTACCCATGTCACGCGCCAGACTATCGTAAGCCTTTATCGGACATTCTGTGCTTTGTGACCACGGCAAAAGAATGAAATGAAATCAGTGAATGGCGATAAAGACATTATAAAGAAAGAAAGTAAATTGGTCATTTGTCCCTTTCTCTCATTGATTCCTATCTAAATACATAATTATATACTTTATCAGTAGATGCTTAAATTTTGTGTCTGCAAATACGTTTAGTAATGACCACCGATGAATAATTTGTCATATTGGATTGGTGTACAAACTAGACGGAATTAAGTCATTTAAACGATAATCTGTAGTGAATGACACCTGGTCCCGGTTTCTCGAAAAAACTTAAGTATATTCTCATGAGAACATGCTCAACTTCAAAGGGATACTCTCCAACGTTGAAGGGTATTCGATTGAAGTTCACGTGGATTTCGTGCGATTTGAGCACGGTGCTTAGATTTGAGCATGAGAACGTACTTAAGTTTTTTCGAGAAACCGGGCCTGGACACATGGTACATCAAGCAATGAATTTCATTTGAGTATTCCATTGCATATTCAAGGGCGGATCTAGAGGGGGGTGTATCCCTGGAAATGGCAAAGATCAAACTTTGACCATATACCGTTCCATATTTAACACATTTGGGCTTGACCCCCCCCCCCCCCCCCCTACGGAAAATATATTTGGACTTGAACCCCCCCCCCCCCTTCTCCCCGGAAAAAATTCTGGATCCGCACTTGCATATTGAGACAGTATTTGAGACACGATATGTCGAAAAGTCGAAATCTGGCTCCTCTCAGTTTTGATGCACTTAAAGATATGACTAAACTGTTTCCTATGAATACTGTTGATCACGCATTTTGCTAAATGGAAAGGGAAATTCTGATTGGCTTATAAAGGGATGGATGACGATTTTTGAATTCAAGACCAGTTGACAGCATGCTATATCTCCGATGAGTTCATACATATTACATGCAAATTGTGAATTTATCTAAAACTCCCCGATGTCACATAAAACATCAAACTAACATCTAAAATTAATTAAAGATTCAGCGTTATAACAATACCGTCACGCGTTTCTTGGAAACAAGCGCGGCTGCATTTTGCCCGCGAGACGACTGCGCTGCAGCGTGCGGGGGTTTTATCCACAGCCTGGCGAAATTGATCGAATGTCGTCTGAGACGGAATATTGGAATGGCGGAAAACCCGTGACACTTGTTGCGTCGGATCGTCTGCAAATATTTTCCTGAAAATTCTCTTACTTTTCGTCTGCTCACGATCAAACAATCGTAACTACAGCTTAAATAAGCTGTAGTTACGATGTTCTGATCATTAGCAGACGATTTGTCAATAGCTCGTAAGAGTAATAAAGTGCTATGTTTGCAATGTCGAAATGTCTTGGCTTCTAATAGGTTTATGGTCGCCATTTTTCTCCCGAAATTGAATTACGTAGCTTTAAAATTCGCAGTCATTTTGGTAATGAGCGACGCGTGATTACAGTAGAAGAAATTCCAGGATTTTTCATTCACGAAATTGAATGACAAGTTTTTGCGCTTGTTCACTTAGAAAATAATTACTAGCATGCTAACTTTAGCCCTGATTTTTGTATACATATTTTAGGCCACAAAGGCCCATTACAACATAAAAACACAAATTACGGTATTAAATTTTAGTTAGATTAAATAAATTTAAATACATTTAGGGGAATACCATTACAATATTATGGCCAATTAATGACCAATGATTTACTCTTTTAGTAAAATAAATGTTCTTTTTTTACGAATGTTCGTTTTTATTTACGTTTTATCATGTCTTTATTCGCAATTTTCATTTTTTTTCCAAATTTGATATGTTTGTGTTGTATAGGCCATGACATTTTGTAACAAGAGTGCCATGGTCACAATATACGCCGCTTCAGAGACTAAGTTTTAAGGGGGCATAACTCAGGCAAAAATCAATGAACCATAAAATCCTTCCTTCATGCACATCTACCAATTGAGGTGATAACATTGACCAAGTTTCAAGAAGATCCAGCCAGAAACTTAGGAGGAGATGCGTTGACAAGAAAAGTGGACGGACGTACGGACGGACGGATGGACGGACGGACGGACAGACGGAGAAGATGACGCCAATATACCTCCGCCTCCGGCGGCGTATAAAAAGGTAAACAGAAGATGAAAAAGGGTAATGAACTTAAGAAAAGACTGATTGTAAGAAAGGACTGATTGTACGAATGTGGTCTTTCCTTTCGCCTATTAAACAGTATTTCATTCTTATCGAGGTAGGTGTAAGCCAACATCCACCATTTCCTGGTGTTTCTTTGTTGTCCACTACTATCATATCTTCCTTTCCGAGCTTCAGGCTGCCTATACCTTTAATGTTTGCGATTCAGTCCATTTGTGAAACAAAAGAAAGGAAACAAATCTCAGAACACGAAAACTGCCACACTCTAAGGGCAATGAATGGTCACACAATGAAATCTATACTGTCCTAATCATTATGTATTGCTTAATTTAGCATGGTCCGAATAAAATGGAATTTTACGGTACCTTAAATCAAGCATAGCTATAAGTAAACGATATTTCACAGATGGAGGTCAATTCTGTGTCCTGATTGAACCTTTATAAGAAGATTTGAATTTAACCTACTAGTATTTCAAAAATGAGTATTGGCGTCCCTGCACGAATAGGTTTTGTTAACATTGAGGAAAAAGAAGAAAATGCTGATAATCAGCATTTTCTCCTTTTGTCTCATTACTTTCTGTGCTTTGTTAAAAAACAAAATCTATCTTTGGATTAAATGTCTATAGCCTTATCTTGTATGAAAGCATGTACTACTTCATATATGCAGATTCTCCGTTGATCAAGTAAAGGGATTTAAAATAAAACACGCGAAAATAATTCGACATTTGAAAAGATGTAAATTCAGCAGAGGTATTAGATATGAAGAATATAAGCTCATCAACGGCATATCATATTGTACATCTTTAAATAACTTATCTATTAACAATCGATTAACTTTAAATAGAAATATCTTGTTACCGAATATGTGCATGAATTTCTTTATTCACAATAAAACGACAACTTTGCTTGTCTATCAAAGGATGATTTTGATAGTTTAGTGGAAAATGTTGACATGACATCGGAACGAGACGAAATGTGCATTTTAGTAACGTGCAAGACCTCTAACAAAATGGTCGCTGATTCGATCCCCCGTTATTTTATGCTTTCGGGCGGGATGTGTCACCATAGCTCACTATTCAACTATATAAACAGTTGTACACGAAATAGTCTTTGATCATCCACAGTTTCTTTCTCATCTATATAATAATAAACGTTAGATAGTAAAAGGCTAATAAATCCTGTACACATATGAAGGGTTTATTTATCCGGCTACCCGATCTGCCCAAAATGTAGTGAATTATAAATACTGCAAATTCGTCCATTCAGACTTCGAGACAATCAATATTAAAAAAACTTGGGCAAAAGAGATAAACAAAGATATGGGACCATCTCTTTCATACTAATTGGTATATGGAAAAACAAGAAAACGGGCTTATAATGGCGCCACGTTAGACTACAAAAGAATCACGTGGACATGTCTATGACGTACCAAATGGGTCAAAAGTCTAGGTTTGTGGTGCACCTACAAAAATACAGGTGCATCTGTATATTCTGAGGTGGTTTTATAAATTTTATAGGTGCGCCTGTATTTTTTAGAGGTGCACTTGTATTATTTATATGATCACCTCAGAAAATACAGGTGCACCCGTATTTTTAGAGGTGCACCCGTCGTATAAAAAACAAGTGTACATGTATGTATAAAATTTACAGGTGTACCTGTAAATTTTAGCATAGTCGTGTAAAAATACAGGTGCATCCTTAAAATATACAAGTGCACCTGTATTTGTGTAGGTGTACCTCAAATCTAGACTTTTGAACCATTCGGTACAGCATACATGTGCGTTTACAATGAATACTTTACTACACGGATCGTAAGCTGATTATGTTTATGTGCAGGAAGATCTCCCACCCCATCCATTACATTTCTTATCTCACGAATAATTTCATACGGGTTTTCGTCAGACTTTTTGAAAATACCACGAAAATTATTTAAAGGGTAAAATGACTATTTAACTAGATTTTAACTGCAGTCATAAAATGGAATGCTAGAAAACTAAACTGGACCCAGTTGATTTTGACAAGCATTGTTTCTGGATCGATACCATTATAATTGTATACGAGATGATTGGAATGGGTTTCGAATACCGTTTTTCCTTTTGTCTTTCTTCCTTATTGTTTAACAAAGTTTATGAGCGAATAATTTGTTTGACAGAAATCGAACACGGAAAACAATGGTAGGGACACAAAAAGTGAGATTCACCCATTGTAAAACCCACAATTTTGTGTTTAAGTTTTAATTGTCCGTGTCATAAGGAATACAATGGACCATGACAATAGTGTTTTGTACCCCCGTTATAAAGGGCGACAGGATAATCCTTCCACAATCAGATGAAAGGAAATTCACCCAGTTTTGTTTTTGTACCCCTACCAAATTTCTCATTTTTCTATGTTTTAACCCTTTCTCAAACAAGACCTGGTTTTGACGTCCCTAATAGAAAATGCTTTGGAAAACATTGAGACAAAAGAAGAAACTGCTGATAACCAGCAGTTTCTCCTTTTGTCTCAATATTTTCTGTGATATATTTTACACAAATACCTTCCTTTTTAACATCAATTTTGTCGTCTACAGCAGCTTTTAAGTAGGACTGCCCTAAAATTGTGTTGTTTGGGAAAGGGCTAACGTGAAAAGATATGTTCAAATTTACAAACTAAACTCTTTTTTGGGTTATTGATACATGAAGATGGTAAACATATGCAAGATCATGATTAATTGGCGCAAAAAAATGAACTGCTTACTCGTTTTTGTAAGAAACAAAACTTAACTGTATTCACTTTTGCCAGCATAATATAATAATAAATGGCAGACCAGAACGCATTACAAACCCTGGTTCAATTGTAAATGACTCGGTGCACGTATATATCTACCATGCATCTACAAGTCGGATCGATACCTCCCAGATCAATGTTACAGAAATATCTGCAGATATAGGGGGAGATAGATGCAAGATCGATACAGGATAAAGTAACATGATATATAACACGGGGAGTGGCTTATTATGAATTTAAGAAAGATAGATAGACGGACAGAATGACAGACATACGACTAAGACAGGCAGACATACAGCCGAGAAAACAGACGGTACACCATTATATAGAAGCTTAAAACAATCGAGTCGCGAAACCCACATCAGATGTGCAGTCTGGTGTTTTTTAAATGCTAATGCAAAACAGAAATTATCTACAAGACAAGTTTTAAATTGTTCACAGGTATAAGAAATATTAATGTGCCAGGATCTGGAAAAACGTCCCTTAAGGCATTTGAGTTCAACATAAACGCACAGTCTGATCAGGATCCATGATGTTCTCTAAAAGCTTCTTCATGACATATAGTAACTTGAATATGCCAGCATGGATCATTTTTTGGGCTGCATAATTTTTGACAACAGGCTGATCTTGAAACTCAATTGTGAAAAATGCTTTAAGGGACGTTTTTCCAGATCCCGGCTCATTTGAATTAGAGAGACTTGAAGGAACGCCGCAATAAAACGATACACTAAAAGCAAAAGATAAATAGACAGACGGACGGACGGACAGGCAGATAGATTGGCAGATTATCAACTCTACTAGGAGCGTAAGATACGCTAAAATGATATCATAACAAATGGACATACCAAAAGATAGACATACGGACATACAGAAACTTAAAGTCTAATCCGAATGGTAGAAACATTCCCTTGAGAGTGACATATGGAAAATAGACATAATAAGGAAGCCCAAAATATTGAAAACCGATTATCTAGCAAGTATCTTCATGAATATTTTCTCAATGGGGGAGGTTTTCACGCACCAGTTATGTTCGTTCAAAACTTTGAGCTATACATTCATGTATAATCGGGGAGATGTAAACAAATGAGATTGATATGGTAAAAAGACTTTTTTGGGGAAAAAACAAAACCAAACAAACAAACAAACAAACAAACAAACAAACAAACAAACAAACAAACAAACAAACAAACAAACAAACAAACAAACAAACAAACAAACAAACAAACAAACAAACAAACAAACAAACAAACAAACAAACAAACAAACAAACAAACAAACAAACAAACAAACAAACAAACAAACAAACAAACAAACAAACAAACAAACAAACAAACAAACAAACAAACAAACAAACAAACAAACAAACAAACAAACAAACAAACAAACAAACAAACAAACAAACAAACAAACAAACAAACAAACAAACAAACAAACAAACAAACAAACAAACAAACAAACAAACAAAAACTGGATCTAGATTAGACTGTGCGTATGCATATCAGTTTCGTAGAAATGGGATTGCTAGGCCCCCATAGCTTGCCAAAATGCCGAAATTTCCTTACTTTGCAGTGAACATTTTGGGAAAATCCAGTTTAGCGCCCCCAATATTCAGACAAAGGGGCTTGATCCCATCCAATATAAAATTGCTTCCTACGAGCCTGCATACGGGAGGGTGTAAAATTGACATGAGATCTTGGAAAAAGGTGAATTTTAAGGCGTATGAGGCCAATATGGATCCATGATGTTCTCTAATAGCTTCTTGATTGTGAATAGACACTTTCGGAGAGTACCATTGATCTTATTGATCATATTCCTGATCAGAACTGCACCAAAAATTAAATAGGCCAATCATTATTTAAGGTTTACAGACCCTGAAAAAATCACCACTTTCTAGCCATACCAAATGCATCAAATTACACACACTTGTAAATACACTTCACATAAATTGATTCACTGTGCCGGATTTCAAGATTATGTTTCAAGAAGAGGATAATTTACAAATATCATTTTACTCTATATTCATATGCAGGGAGGTAATTTTGAACAGTTTTGCCAAATATTTCCATAATTATGAATTGATTCAAAATTCTAATCCGTTCGAAACGCTTATGTTTATATCTGGAATGGAAATGTAACACAGTTTAGGAATTATTTGCACTTTTCAAATTTCGCCTCAAGCTCTTTGGTGTTTTTGAGGGGTTGTATACCTTAATATCAATGTAAAGCCAAAATGTAGCAACTAGAATTAAGGCTTCGGCAGCAAAACTTCCGAAAAATCTGTTTCAATTAAGTAATTTGTAAGCCACTTTAGACAGGAATATGGGGATGGACATGAATTTACCAATTTCTCATTGACTAGCAAATTTGAATGAGTAAAGTCAATTATCATTTTTAATCAGTACTCGCATAAATTACTAAATTCCGGTCGTCTACGTACATGTTGAAACCTTTCCCAAACAGCAAAAATTAGACTGGTCCTATTTGAAAGCTGCTGCAGAAGAAACAAAGGATGCTGACAAAGATCATTTTTTTAGTACTATATTGCATAGAAAATATTGAAGTAAAATGAGAAAATGTTGATTATCAGCATTTTCTTCTTTTGACTTATATTTTTAGAGTTATAATTTAGAAAATACTATTTTCTTTTCAGAACAATTCATGACCAGTTTGGCGTCAGACGTCTTCAACAACTTTCAAGTTGGAAAAGTAAAAAAAATTGACGTTTGGGAAAGGGTTGATCCCAAGGCGGGTTACGGAACTATTTCTACAGTTTGACCAGGACCAAAACTTTGCGGAGTGTTCAGAAGACCCCTTTTCACATGTTATGCTATATAACTACTAGCCGGCTCTGTGTGAAACTTTGTACAAGGTCATATTCTGGTTAATGGGATGAATACGTAAGCTGTTACGGTTAAATGGCCCATAATGATCTGATACCCCTGTAGGTAATGCTTTATCCATGGTGGTCAAATGAATCAGTTTACGTAAACTTATTGCACCTGCATATCGTTGGTGGGGAGTCAAAACCTCGTAACTACAGCTTGAATAAGCTGGAGTTACGAGGTTTTGACTCCCCACCGACGATATGGAATTCATATGCATACACAGATCCTTCAAAACGTTGTACTACTTTCAAAACAATCAACATTGATATTTTTTTTAAATCTTTTTGTTGCACCAAATGAGCATTTCGCACTGCTATCTATAGACAAAAAGACGCATGGTGATCGACCGGAAGAGTTAACTTTCCAAACCAAGACATGGTTTTGAAGTTTCCAATGGACAAGGCCTGTGCAAACATTGAGACAAAAAGAGAAAGTATTGAAAATCAGCATTTTCTCCCTTTGACTCATTTTTTCCCTGATATATTCTGTACAATTTCTATCGTTATTTACACCCATTTCGTCCTCTGATGTAGCTTTCAATTGGAACAGCGACAATTTTGCCATTTAGGAAAGGTTAAACCCTTTCTTAAGGGGTCATTTCAGACTGTTCCATTTGTAAAGCAAGTGTAGGCGACAAAGTGGATGCTAACAAAGTAGGGATACTGTCAAATGTAGTATAAAAATATTGAGACAAAAGGGGAAAATGCTGTTTATCAGCATTTTCTTCTTTTCCTCAATGTTTTTCCAGATGCGTTCTACTAGGGCCGTCAAAACCAGGTCTAGTTGGGGAAAGAGTTAAAACGGTAAAAATGTGACTGAATAAAGATTCGAACTTACTGCCTCTGCATGTCTCCGAACTGTTCCTGTAGGCTGCTCGTCTTGATCTCCAGGGCCGCCTTGTCCTTGCTCAGGTCGTCAATGAGCCGGCGAGCTTCGGCTAGCTCGGCCTCGTACATCTGCTTAATCTGGCTCGTCTCCTTTCCCCATTTGGACCTAAGTTCGTCCAGCTCGGATCCGAGCTTTCGATTCTGCGCTTCCAAGAATCGAACCTTTTCAATATAGCTAGCAAATCGCTCGTTCAGATCCTGCAAATCTTTCTTTTCTTTTTCTCGCGATGATTTCACGGATGTGACGCCGGTGTTGGAAACATTGCTATATCCCCCGGGTCCCATCCCGCCCCCGAGATGTGAGCCATAGCCGTACTCCACGACTCGAGTGACCTGGGTGCCGCCGGTACTAGATCTGAGCGGCAGGCTGGACCGGCTCATTATGTTCGAGCTCCGCGAGCCGAAGCTCGCCTTGTATGGAATATCGTCGATGCTGTCATAACCGCTCCCACCCGACGAGCTCGTGATGACCGTGCGCTTTTCCGTAACTGTAGACTGAGACATCGCGTCTTGATGGAATCACTCGAAAATTAAACCGCAGACAAACACTGTAAGAAAAAGATAAATCCCACTTAAAACTTTGTGCAGACAAACACTGTAGGAAAAATACGGTGGTGTTATTGCAAAACCTCGTAACTCCAGCTTTAATCAAGCTGGAGTTATTAGGTTTTACGATAACACCGAAGATATATCCAACTTAAAACTTTTATAAATTAATTCCTAAAAAGACCCACAAGCAACAAATAAACCATGCATTTAAAACGATACACAAAATCAAAACGAAAAACTACACTTTGCAATATTCTACATTTACTTTCATACTTTATACGGTTGTATACTTTATAAAGTCCGTAACTTATGCGGCGTTCTAACTTTAAAGTGAAAACTAAAACCGATAACTTTAATAATCCAATAAATATTGACTTTAACTATTCAAGCATTGCATTTGTACAAAATTATTAGACTGAAAATAACCAAACAGGTGCAGAAAATAAGAAAATTTATTTTTGACATAAACGTATAGGCTACCTTTCTCTAGTAGTGTGTAAAACAGTATTCCTTAACCGGCAGTTTTATATTATGTACATACGCTATTAATAATTTGTCAACCGGGACGCTGATTGGTCCTTCGCTGTCACGTGGTACATAGTCTCGCACCCAAAAGGGAATGATTCAACAGGCGGAGTTTTAAGCCGTCCGATTCTCGCACTTTCGCCGCTAAACGTCATAAATTAAGAAATAATGGAGATGACACATTTTTTGGCCCGGGCAACCCATCATTGAGCAGAAGACATCTCTCTTTCGTACATTTTTTCGTCCTGGACGGTGTTTTTAAGGTCGTGAATCATGTCGTCTGCATTCAAACTTGTTTTTTACCTGCCCAAAATACCGACAGTGCGCTATCCCATATACGGTTTTAGTCGATATTGATTTTGGTCGCTTTAAGACTACAGGCGTTATCTCCCGTGCTTGTGGAATCTATATTGGTCAAATACTGGATCTTTTGCCAAACAATTACTAGTTTTGACAAAATTAAGGATAGATTTGGAAAAGATTAGTTTAAAGAAAAAGAACAAAAAAAAAGTTTCATTACCAGCAATTTCTCCTTTTGCTCGATTTTTTTTTTCAAAATGATTCTTATATATTCATATTTGAATTTCCATTCTTTTCATTTTTTAAGAAACAACAAAATTCCAGCTTGGTCTGCAATTTGTACCTGCAATTTGAGTCTTAAGATTGCATCTGTCAGTCTGTTAGGGTCCAGTTTTCCGGATACCATTGCGCATTTTCACATATTCTCAAATACAATGTCATGTAACTTGAGGAACCGTCCGGTTAATTCAGCAAACATTATAGAACAAGATCAGCCTGCTCCTACGTGCAAACTGATTTTGTTCTATGCATAATGCTTATTTGTTTTTTTTACATCAGCAATGGCTATAACGCTCCGTCTAATCAAGCAAAAGTATATTATTTAGTCAAATGAGTCTTTTCCCCCACATTTTGACCTCCGTAATAAAATCAAAGTGCTGAGAGCACTGTAATTGGACGTCTCTGATTGATTGAGCGGGATTGTACATGAACGAAAGATATTTTATTCATTCTTCTGTGTTTAATTCTATAAGATCGGTTTCGAACATACGAAATCGGCTTTAATACCAGAAAATCCTTCTCAGGCTTCAAATTGATTTGATTGCCGTTTCAAGACAACTGATTTGTCGCTATGAATAATCACTATTAATTTGATTACCAAATTCAATTAAGGCCATGCGATTAGCACTTTTGTCTTCTTGTTTCGGTTTACTATGAGTATTGTCGTCAGTTATACTTTTCATTGATTTTATAAAGTACGCTACAAAGCAATTTATTCAAAATGTAAGCCAACGCGCTACATAAATGAAAGCCGCGATAGCTCACTTAGCAGAGCACTCACCTTGTACTCTTTACACATGTTATATCCGGAAGGCCCTGGGTTCGTATTCTACTCAGACATTGTTCTTTTTAATCATCTTTTTTTATACACCGCCGGAGGCGGACGTATATTGGCGTCATCTTCTCCGTCTGTCCGTCCGTCCGTCCATCCATCCGTCCGTCCATCCGTCTGTCCGTACGTCCGTACGTCCGTCCACTTTTCTTGTCAACGCAACTCCTCCTAAGTTTCTGGCTGGATCTTCTTGAAACTTGGTCAATGTTATCACCTCAATTGGTAGATGTGCATGAAGGAAGGATTTTATGGTTCGTTGATTTTTGCCTGAGTTATGCCCCTTAAAAACTTAGTCTCTGGGGCTTATTGAAATTGCAGCCTTGTCAACACAACTCCTCCTAAGTTTCTGGCTAGATCTTAATGAAACTTGGTCAATGTTATCACCTCAATTGGTAGATGTGCATGAAGGAGTTATGCCCCCTTAAAACTTAGTCTGTGGGGCTTATTGAAATTGCAGCCTTGTCAACGCAAGTCCTCCTACGTTTATGGCTGGATATTAATGACACCTGGTCAATCACCTCAATTGGTAGATGTGCATGAAGGAAAGATTTTATGGTTCATTGATTTTTTCTAGAGTTATGCCCCTTAAAACTTAGTCTCTTGGGCTGATTGAAATTGCAGCCTTGTCAACACAACTTCTTCTAAGATTCTGACTGGATCCTTATGAAACTTGGTGGATGTTATTACCTTAATTGGTAGATGTGCATGAAGTAAGGATTTTATGGTTCATTGATTTTTGCCTGAGTTTTGCCCCCTTCAATCTTAGTCTCTAGGGCTTAATTATATTTCAGTCTCGTGAACGCAATTCCTTCCAGGTTTTTGACTGGATATTTATAAAAACCTTTTTGTGAACACAACTTTTTACAGGTTTTTGTGTGAATATTTATAAATCATTGTCAATGTCATTTTTTTGTCTCAAGTTTTATAAGTGGCGGCGTATATTGTGACCATGGCACTCTTGTTCGACTTCTATCTCCACCATCGTTGGCGAAAAAACGACCGCAGTGATTTAGAATCGATCCTAACACAAATTCAACGAAATAAAGTAATGAAACGCCGATCATTTACATACAATTCCGCTCAATCAATGAGAGGCGTCTAAATATAGTGCTCCAAGCACTTTGATTTTTATTCCTGTTTAGAGTAAAAAAAGAAAAAAAAAACACGGTAGCAGTTTTCCCTGGTTGTAGTTACAAAACAAATTCAATACATACTTTTCCTGAAACAAAATACCAGATGAATTGGAGCACCTAACCATGGATTCCTCATACAAGTACATATGTACTACCGCAGCATCCTTACATCTACAGATGTGCATAAAAAGAAGAAATTGGGAACGTGCCGTCGGGAAAATGGCAGTGGAGTACAATAAGCAATTTAAATCTTCATATCACTATCAACGAAAATTTGAGAATAGCAATGTCCCCTATCTGTAAACATATTCATACGATCATCCAGGTACCATCTGTTGCAGACCCATTGCTTCATCTTCTTAGCTCAATACACGTAAACGGGTCTCTTAAACGAAATAAATACAGATCGCTGTCACTTAGTCTTATACTAGTAATAATCATTGTTGTCATGATCATTGATCAGTATGTAAATAGGTCATGATACTGTCGAATATCAGTGATACAGATGCTGGAGAAAAAAAAACTCGTAAGAGCAACTATTTTTCTGAATAGGTGGATTTCACTAGTGTCTCATCTGAGGCTGTTCAGATGGAACCCCGATTTGTCACCGAGTCGAACCCGAGTTGCGAAATGAACTCACTCCCCGATAATCAATTTCAAAACCCTGGTTCCAAAGTACGTCTCGTGGAAACCCCGTTCCTTTAAATGTGTCAAAGACTTAAACAACAATGATCAAAGAAAAGGAACCTATCATACACAATACGTGCATTAAATTGGGTAATCATTCTAAAATGTGTGTTTTCAATAAACACATCAAGAAAAACAAACGTTTTACAGAAGAAATAACCCGAACTGGTTTTGAACCAACGGCGTTCCAAATTTCAAACTGAAAAAGGGTTGCGAGGTTAATCCTTTCCCGTTTGAGCTATCGCTTCTGCTGATGATATAGGGTGTCTGTTTACATTATAACCATAGTGTATGCATGTATCGCTTTCTAAAGATCTCACCCTTTACACAATAAATATTACGAAAGTCAAAAAACTACAAGAAAATGATTAAATCGAAAAAAGATCGTAAAGTTGGTTAAGACGTGGTATGAATTGAATCGGCCAATGAATCTTATAGTATTTGTTAGAGAACACATAGAAAGTAGGAAAAGATACGACAGTTTTCCTGTATGGTCGCAAAATCTATTTTGAATTCTGGTCAACTGGCAATTGAGTCTGAGAAAGGGTTTTTTGGTAATGAAAACCCATTTCACCTGTCCAAAAGTGGTTATAAGAATTGTACGTCCTTTCGGACGTCCAATTAAAAAGCTGATAGTCGGCATTTTTTTTCACGCGATATTTTCTTTAAGTATTATGTACACAAACTATTTCTTTATCTGCATGAGTTTTGTTTTCTGTAGCAATTTTTAGATTGGAACTGTCCAATCTTTCGTCGTTTGTTTAAAGGTTAACCCTATCCCAAACGGCAAAACATCGGGGTCTCGATTCCAAATGTGATACGGACAACATTTTTAATGTGTGTAAAGATTTGACTTATGAGAACAAAAGGAGAATACTGGTTATCAGCATTTTCTTCTTTCGTCTCAAAGTTTTCTCGGACCCTTTCCATTAGGGATGTCAAAATAAAGGTTTAACTCATTACCACTCAGCGACGCCTTTTGTCTCCCCAACCCCAAGAAAATGGCTTTGAATAAAATTGTGAGAAATGAAGAAATTGCTTGTGACAAGCAATTTCTTCATTTCCTACGATGGTTTCTGCCCTAAAGGACCTCAAAACTTAAGATATCATCCACTCAGAACTGTCGCCTGTAACATCTTCTAATTGGATAGTCCAAAATTTAGTCGTTTGTTAAAGGGTTAATACACTCGGTGTAGCGAGGAGTGAGACCAGAGTTAATTAGTCAAACAAAGACACTAATATCCGGAGGGTAGGGTAGCTCGTATTGTCGCGGTTTTAGTGTTCATGTAATAATACATTTATCTTTACTTACAAGTTTGACATCATCAGCTTAAGCATATACAGTCAAAGTTGCAGTTCTGAAATATGATTTGTTGATTGCAAACTTTTGAACCCATTCCCACACATTGACTCTCTTTGACTCCCAAAAAGTTAATGGGTTTGGGAAACGTTGTTGGAAATGAAGAAATTGCTTGTCACAAGCAATTTCTTCATTTCCCACAATGTTTTCTACTACAAAAGACGAACAATTCTAATTTTTATTCACTTCTAATTGTCTTCTGCAACATCTTTGAATTTGGACCTGTCTAAAGTTTTGTTGTCTGGTAATGGTTAAAAGAAAGTTATCGTACGAAAAAATACCATTGATGTTGACGGGCCATTAATTCATTTTACGAAGATAAAAAAAGTGCATATCGTCTGTGTTATTGCAAAACCTCGTAACTCTAGCTTGATTAAAACTGGAGTTACGAGGTTTTACAATAACAACGACAATATTCATGTACTGGCCAAAATTCCTAAACGGCAACTTTAAAACAGACGATAATATTCTTTAAAGTGACATTTCATGATTATTTTTACATAATTTTTACTTTTATTCTATCTGAAAGAGCATGTTTTCTTATGACAATTCTGAAAATTTCAAGCCAAGATATTGAACCGTTTACGAGAAATATATATTTTTGTGCTAAAATTATACAAATTGTTGTGAACAACAATTCAGATTTATATAGAATTTGAAGGCGTATTTTTCGCTTATAGATAACAAATTTGAAAAAAAAAAAAAAAAAAAAAAAACTGATAGCGTTTCTACGCATTAGAATACATAATCTTTGCATCAAGACATACTTTTGAAAAATGAAATAAATGTGAAATGTCACTTTAAAGTTATTGCAATTTAATGAAATTTGATATAGAAATTTCTTTTGTATAATCTACATGAATTTCAAAGATAATTTATCAGTAATCAATGAATTTGGATACGCAATAAGTGAAAAGCTGAAACAGCTATTTTTTTTAATCCAAAGAGAGATGAAGATATTACACATGTGCACAATTCAAGTTCGCCAGATCGTTATCCAGACGAAGAAAAAAAGACCACGTTGTCAATTTTGTGCGATTTTTGACTGGCAACACAATTTTCCAACGCATATGCTCAAAATGTGGTCTGCAGTAGTAAATGTTGCAACAATTATTTTATTTACAAATATCATGTATTTTTAAAGACGTCAGAAATTATTAGTCTATAATCAAGCATTTTCCTAAAAAAACTGTTTAGACGTTGCATTTTGAAACCGTTTTTCAGCATACTCCGTCTCTTTAGTATTCTCCTGGAGCCATATGTTGCAAATGATAGTCGAACAATTTCATTTTTCTCTCAGTCTAGCTTGCAGCTATCGAACTCTGGGAATAAAATCACTACACACCAAACGGCATTGACTTTGTATATAAATAAGCGTCGAATATAGAACTAATACTTTGTTGAGTTTCTATCAGATGCTATCTCCTGAATCCAGATTTTGGTCTAAAACGGCATTGTAATTGCTAATTACATTCGACTATAGAACTAGCAATCTATTTTGAGTTTCTATCAGATACCATCCTCTGAATCCAGATTTTGGTCTAAACCGGCATTGTGGTTGTTAGTAAGTGTCGACTATAGAACTAGCAAAATTTGTTGAGTTTCTATCAGATACAATCCTCTGAATCCAGATTTTGGTCTTAAACGGCATTTGGGGTTGTTTTTAACTGAAGACTATAGAACTCATAATTTCTTTTGAGTTTCTATAAGATACTGTCCACTGAATCCAGACTTTGGCCTAAAACGGCATTGATGTTGTTAATAAGTGTTTTCTTTAGAAATAGAAAATTTTGTTGAGTTTCTATCAGATACTATCCTCTAAATCCAGAATTTTGTCTAAAACGGCACCGGGGTTGTAAATAACCTGAGTTTTTCCATCAGATACCATCCTCTGAATCTAGATTTCAAGTCCAAACTTTGGATCCAGAGTATGGTATCTAAACAAAATTTGCTAGATTTATAGTCTAAACTTTTTAACAACAACAATGCCGCTTTACACCAAATTCTGGATTCAGAGGATAGTATCTATTAGAAACTCAATAGAATTTTCTAGTTCTATATAGTCGACACTTACTAACAACCACGATGCCGTTTTAGACAAAGTCTGGATTCAGAGGATGGTTTCCGATAGAAATTCAACACAATTTGCTATTTCTATTGTGGACACTTACAAACAATCCCAAAGCAGTTTAAGTCCAAAATCTAAATTCACAACAAACTTTGCTAGTTCTAAAGTCGACAATTATCAACAATCTCGATGCCGTTTCAGATTAAAATCTGGATTCAGAGGATAATATCTGATAGAAACCCAACAAAATTTGCTAGATTCATAGTCGACACTTATTGATAATCCCAATTCCGTTTAAGACCAAAATCTGGATTCAGAGGATGGTATCCGATAGAAACTCAACAAATCTGTTAGTTTTACAGTCTTCGCTTATTAACCACCCCAGTGCACTTTTATACCAAAATCTGGATTCAGGGAATGATATTTGTTAGAAACTAAACACAATTTGCTAGTTTTATAGTCAACTCTAATTAACAATCCCAATGCCGTTTTAGACCAACATTAGGACTATGATAGAAACTTGATATCAACAACCCGTTTTAGACCCAGAGGATGGTATTTGATAAAAACTCGGTGAATTTTGCTAGCTTTAGTCTACACTTATTAACAATCCAAATGCGGTTTTAGACAAAAATCTGGATTCAGAGGATAGTATCAGATAGAAACTAAACAAAGTTTCCTAGTTCTATAGTTGACATCCATTAACAACCCCAATACTGTTGTAAACCAAAATCTGGATTCAGAGGATAGTATCTGATAAAAATTCAACTCAATTAGCCACTTCTTTAGTTGACACTAAATAACAACACGCATGCCCTTTTTGTCCAAAATAGGGTTTCAGAGGATGGTATCTGATGAAAATTTGCAGTGATATAGTCGGCACTAACAAAAATTGTCATTTAAGACAAAAATCTGGATTCAGAGGATGGTATATTACTAAAACAATTCTTAATTAAGCCATTTCTAGAGTCAACACTAACTACCAACTCACATGTATTTGTTTACCGAAATCTAGATTCAGAGGGTGGTACCAGATAGAAACTTTGAAAAAAAAAAAAAAAAAAAAATAAAAAAATAAAAAAAACATTTGCGAGTTCTATAGTCGACACTTATGAACAACCCAAATGTCGGTTTATACCAAAATCTGGATTCAGAGTGTAATATCTGATAGGAACTCAACAAGATTTGCTAGTTCTATAGTAGAGACTTATTAACAACCCCAATGCCGTTTTTGATCAATCTCCAAATTCAGACGATGGTATCTAATAGAAACTGAAATAATTTGTGAGTCCTTTAGTCAACACTTATTAACAACCCTAATGCCGTTTTAGACCAATATCTGGATTCAGAGGATGGTACCTGTTAGAATCTCAACAAAATTTGCTAATTTTATAGTACACACTAATTAACAACCCAAATGCCGTTTTAGATTCAGATTTCAGGATTCAGAAGATGATATCTGATAGAAACTTAACAAATGTGCACTTAACAAATGTGCTAGTTCTAAAGTCTACACTTATTAACCACCCCACTGCCGTTTAAGACCAAATTCACGATTCAGAGGATGATATCTATTAGAAACTCAACAAAATATGCTTGTTTTTAGTAGACACTAATTGACAACCCCAATGCCTTTTCCTTTCCAATGAAGATTCCTGTGGAGTTTGGTTGAAATTGGTCCAGTAGTTTTGGAGATGATGTTTAAAGAAAAAGTTTACGCACGGACGGACGCATGACGAACACAGGGCCATGATAAAAGCCCCACTGGCCTTGGCCAGTGGAGCAAAAACTACATTGTGGTTGTTTAATAAGTATCGACTAAAGTTAGCTTGCTTTGTTGAGTTTCTATAAGATCAATCTTGGTCTAAAACGGCATTGGTGTTGATAATAAGTGTCGACTATATAACATGCAAATTTTACTGAATTTCTATCGGATACCATCCTCTGAATCCCGATTTTGGTCTAAAAGGGCATGTGAGTTGTTAGTCAGTGTCGACTATAGAACTGACCAATTAAGATGAGTTTTCATGAGGCACCATCCTCTGGATCTAGATTTTTGTGTAAAAATGCACATGAGTTGTTAGGTAGTGTCGACCATATAGAAATAGCTAATGTGGTTGAGTATTAATTTTGATAGATACCATTCTTTGTACCCAGAATTTGGAAAAAAAACACTTGAGTTGAGTTCCTAACATATATCGTCATCTTAACCTAGCTTAAGATTGTCTAGGAGTTGTAATTAAATGTCCAATTCAGGACTTGTCAATAAAGTTACGTTTGTATCAGATGTTATCGTCTGAATCCGTATTTTGTTTTTCAATGGCATGTGAGTTGTAAGATAGTGTCGACTCGAAAACTGACCAATGGAGATAAGTTCTTATCGAATACCATACACACAACTCTGATTTCGGTCCAAAAGGGCCTGATAATTGTTAGTTTTCGTCAGATATACTACTAGCAATACTACTAGCAAATGACAATGACTTCCTATCCTCTGAATCCAGATTTGGGTGTAAAACGGCCTCGGACTTGTTCTCGGCTGTGGACTATAGAACTAGCAAATGGAGTTAAATTCCTATTCGAAAGATGTGAAAAATGACAGGATCTGTGTAAAGAATAGCATAGAAATTTTGCACTACTATGTTTAGTTCGAAAAACAATTCAAATAGAAACGAATCAAAATTTGTTCTTGTATGATCGTTGAAAGGAGACACATCACCTAATTTGAAATCAAGATATTGATTCTGTATAGCACACACATCGTAAGATGAGCGATGAAAAATATTTCTAATATGGTGAAAAATTACAATGGTATCCAATTTCACATACGGAGTACGATAAACAATTATGATATTGTTACGCAGCCATCATTTTAGTTCGAAGCGCATCGCACATTCACTCATGAGGTACTGTGTTCGATAGTGGGGCGCAGCCGGAGGTTGGAAACGATAGTGTGGTAGTACTGGTGAGAGAAACGAAATTAATTCACGACAAGAGACTCCATCCGTCTCAATATGACTTCAGCGGTTGTAAGTGGCGATAATTCAGCTTATTAAAGTGACATTTCACGATTATTTTTAAATAAATTTTACTTTTATTCTATCTGAAAGAGCATCGTTTCTTATGGAAAATCTGAAAATTTCAAGTCAAAATATTGAGCCGTTTACGAGAAATATATATTTTTGTGCTAAAATTAGACAAATTGTTGTGGACAACAGTTCAGATTTATATAGAATTTGTCATTTCAAACTTACCTTAAAGGCGTATTTTTGGTTTATAAATAACAACTTCAAAAAACTGATAGCATTTCTACGCATTAGAATAAACATTCTTTGCATAAAGACGTACTTTTAAAAGATGAAATAAATGTGCAATGTCACTTTAAGTGAATAGGTAAATCGACTAACTCAGAATACTTGTACTTTAACGTTTATTTATCTAGAGAAGGGAAAGTAGCTGTTTACAGGACAGGAAAAGTTAACCGCAGTGACCCCATATTTGCTGACAATACACTTTATTGATTCTTTAATAAAAAAGAACCTCAAATCCAATTTAACGTCAGACTTGTTCCAAGTAGAGAAATAAAAATTGGTTTTGTCTGCAAGCGATTAAAACGTTGCAAAACTGTCTCGTCGAAACATCGTTTTATGCAAATACCACGAGATTAATCGAATAAAGCAACATGGCGGGGACCTCCCTGGGCGAAAATTACTAAATTTTATACCGCTTTATATTTCTGCTAGCATTGTTATCGAGATAATAAGAACAGATGCAATCCTGTTGGAATAGATGCTTATAAAGTCATATATCAATTGCTGGATAATTTTATTCCATTCTTTGACGGCAAAATTTCAATTTCGTCCAAGATTAAGTAAATATTATTTTACATTTTTTGTATTTAATGGTAAAAAACACTGATAATTGAAGAAATTGCTTGTAACAAGCAATTTCTTTATTTCCCACAATATTTTTCAAAGCTACAAATTTGGAGACCTTAAATATTTTTTTTCAATTTTTCAAGCAATATTTAGGAGATAAAATATTTACTCAAGTGACCCTATGTTTATCTGCAATATATCTTAGCGATTCTTCAATAAAAAAGGAACCTCAAATCCAATTTTACGTAAGACTTGTTCCAAGTAGAGAAATAAAAATTGGTTTTGTCTGCAAGCGATTAAAACGTTGCAAAACTGTCTCGTCGAAACATCGTTTTATGCAAATACCACGAGATTAATCGAATAAAGCAACATGGCGGGGACCTCCCTGGGCGAAAATTACTAAATTTTATACCGCTTTATATTTCTGCTAGCATTGTTATCGAGATAATAAGAACAGATGCAATCCTGTTGGAATAGATGCTTATAAAGTCATATATCAATTGCTGGATAATTTTATTCCATTCTTTGACGGCAAAATTTCAATTTCGTCCAAGATTAAGTAAATATTATTTTACATTTTTTGTATTTAATGGTAGAAAACACTGATAATTGAAGAAATTGCTTGTAACAAGCAATTTCTTTATTTCCCACAATATTTTTCAAAGCTACAAATTTGGAGACCTTAAATATTTTTTTTCAATTTTTCAAGCAATATTTAGGAGATAAAATATTTACTCAAGTGACCCTATGTTTATCTGCAATATATCTTAGCGATTCTTCAATAAAAAAGGAACCTCAAATCCAATTTTACGTAAGACTTGTTCCAAGTAGAGAAATAAAAATTGGTTTTGTCTGCAAGCGATTAAAACGTTGCAAAACTGTCTCGTCGAAACATCGTTTTATGCAAATACCACGAGATTAATCGAATAAAGCAACATGGCGGGGACCTCCCTGGGCGAAAATTACTAAATTTTATACCGCTTTATATTTCTGCTAGCATTGTTATCGAGATAATAAGAACAGATGCAATTCTGTTGAAATAGATGCTTATAAAGTCATATATCAACTGCTGAATGTTTTATACGCTTGTATAAATTCTCCGGTGCGATAAAACAACATGGGAAAGATGGTTTCAGGAAAGGAGACCTTTGTGAGCAATATGGATCCAGATCGACCTGTTCACACAAACAATCCTATCAGGACCCATTATGATCTCTAATAGATGCTCCATGACATTAAGTAACTTAAACATATTATTTGGTGGACTTTGTTCATAGTGCAAGTTAGACATAGACTGATTTTGAAACATGGCTCTCTCAAATGCTATAAAGGACCGTTTTCCCAGATCCTGGCTCAAATGTTATTTCTTTTCAAAGACACGTTTGGAATACTCATTAACACTGGTGGTGAACTCGGCCAAAGCGAGGGACATTTTCGCTACAACAAGGCATAGATATTTTGCGTTTAAATGCGAGTTTAAAGATTTTTGTTCTATTGACAATGGATTTGTTTTAAAAATAGACCGGGTTTACCGTTTTGTATTGACAAACCGTCGATGTTGTTACAATGTATAAAATCTCGTAACTACGGCTTTATCGAAGCCGTAGTTACGAGATTTTATAACAACATCGACGGAATACATTGTTCGCGAAAAAATGTCCCACGCTTTGGCCGAGATCACCACAAGTGATTAAATCTTTCTAAAACTAGACATGTTGATGTCTCTGAGATGGTAGGTTGGGCGTATCAAAAAAAACTGCATTTTATGCATTGGTCTTCTCAATGGTTGTTCCCCTTTGTTGTACAACAAATCATATATATGTGACCCGTCGCGCTAAAAGGGACCTTATCGGATGTGTGAAAAATATCGACCCTAGTCAGTCTGCGCAGTCCGCGCAGCCAGACTAGGGCCGACACTTTTCACTTACATGTAATTTTCTGAATCCAGAATGTTTCCCCTATCTTACTATATGTTCATTTTTCACATACGGGGTCTGGTTGACCTGTGCTGAGTCTCACAAGTTTGTCAAAATTTGGATTTTTGGAGTTCGGATAAGGTCCCTTTTAGCGTGACGGGTCACATATGTATAGTGGTACCATCAACATTGAGACTCAAATGTACTTTTAACAATTGCCTGTCCAGCGTGAGAGGGGTGTTGTGATTACATCTAACGGTAAACGCCTTCTTAAAGGGACATTTCATTCCAATTTCAATTTTTTAAAGTATGTCTTGATGCCAAGATTGGTTATTCTAATGAGTATAAATATTATTAGTTTGTTTAACGTGTTGCCAATAAGCGAGAAACACGCATTTAAAGTTGAGACATAATCGATAAATTGCATATAAATCCGAACTGTTGTCCACAACAATTTGTTCAATTTTAACACTAAAATGTAAATTTCTCGTAAACGGCGCAATATATTTTGTCTTGAAATTTTCAGAATTTTCATAAGGATTTATGCTCTTTCAGATAAAAATAAAAGGAAAATTTATGACAAAAAATTTTGAAATGTCACTTTAAAACCACGACGTTTACATACCTGGTTTACCTGTTCAGTTTGACTCGTCTGTCCAGAGGTCATGGTTTATTTATACACCCAATTTTTAGTCTGCAGCAGCTATCAATTAGAGAAGTTCATGGAGACTTCTACAAAGTCTTCCTTAGCCCAAATTGTCTGTGTTATATTGCATATAAATCAAATCTCTGTCGACAAAGCAGCCGCTTTTACGTTTGAATAGGAAAAGTACTTGTCGTTTTGGTAAAAGGATCAGACGGTTTCCAATAGTCTTCAAGTTCACGTGCACTATCTCTTGGTGGCTATCTTTTGTCTTCTGAGCGACCATAGAATTTGAACCTGGCAATATGTCTGTGTTAGGAAATGGTTATAGATAAACGACGTGTCTGTAATGGAATGCAGTTATCCGAACTGTCTGCTTATTTGAGTATTCTCGCTAAAACATATTATCTCAATGTTTCTGGTAATTTACCATTATTACAGTTTTGTCTCGTCAAAATAACGCGTTTAGGGCTACAATGCATGATGTATGATAGTAGCCTTTACCATTTCTTAAGTATTACTTCGTCGGTGTAAATGCAAAACAACGTATTTCGATTGGTGCGATTTTCAAAGTACACACTTGTTTGTCCTGTGTAGACGATTCTTGCAGGTTTTGAGATATTTTTACTAATCAGTATTATTGACACATTATTTGTGAACAAAATGTCCAAATTTCAAGTAAGACATTTCAGTTTAGGAAAAGTTACTACACTTTTCCCCTCCCATTTAAAATTTTCCAAAACCGAGATACGAGGTTTTGCATTTACAACGACGACTTGTAATTGACCTACCCAACAGCTGACGCTTTGCAAAATATTGGGAGTACAAGAAGGAATGGTGTTGCTTCACCAATGGCACAATAACCATTCAATGATTGATACATGCACAAATAAATTAATCACTACGCGAAAGCTGCTATTGGATCGATTTGGATTCACAAAACCCCCCAAAAACAACAATGCCAAAATAAATATATGATGTTGACTCTTGATATGAACTCATTTTAAAAACATTGTCTAAAGTAGACATAAGAGCACCAACCTATTAAATAATTAAACATAAATAAAAAAAAGTCCGAAGCAGGAGGCTTCACTTTTTTTTGAATATGTGACCTCGTGATGATGTCACGAGGACTTCAAATTCAAACTGAATGTAACCAGAAGCATGCACACGTTGAGTTAAAGTCAAGAAATTATAAAAAATCTACTTCTGGAGGAGAATGTATCAGTTTCCAAAAATCAACGTTAGTTCGCCACCGTGAAAGTTGGATGTTCAAATTATTCCAGTATGGGACAGGCTTATTTTGAGAGGTAAATGTTCAGTTATATGCATGTGTTGCATTATTAAAATCTAACATTTCGAGACAGTTTTGTTTTAAAAGTTCTTCTAAAATTTCTATGAATATTATTAAAGCTGACGAGTTATGATCTTGTGACCCGAGGGATCGCAACTTCTTCTTCAAGAGTCGGAATAATTTGTTGATTGCTAAATTGATTTTGACGAGAATTCTTCACAGAGAATGCTTTATTTGTCAACGGAGGAAATGTCATATCCTATGCTTTTCAACGAAAACCTCGTAGTTACAGCCCTAAAGAGACATTAAATTCCTATTTCATTTTCAAAGTATGTCTTGATGACATATCATCGCAAAGGACATCACTTTGCTCGTCAATTATCGTTACCACAGCTGACGACAAAAAATAGACGGGATATAACAAGCGTTGGTAAATGGGCCTTCTCGGAATTATTTGCACGACGTCGATGTCCGTACCACGGATGATTCCCCAAGTTGCACGGATTTTTTGTATCTAATAATGGATGGAGTACCTTACAAGTATTTTTATATATTTTTCATAGCATTTGCATATTTTCAAATGTACGTTCGTACGATTAAAATACTCGTGCGCTTATATTTTTGCATATATAGAGATAGCCAATCAAACAGTGGTTTACAATTGATCTATATGAAAACGAGAAAATGTTGGATAGCACGACTTACAGATTTTTGAAATGAAATGTACCCGTGCACGCATATTTGTTAGGCGTGCACTGGTACAACTGACCGTTTTGGTACGTCAAATTTCCATCTGCAGCGTTATGTAAGTGGAAATTACGGAATACACCGTACATCATCTATGGCCAAAGAATCTCATTAATACACCGTAAAGCCGTCTGGCTTGAGGTTGGTAATAGCCGATAACCCTTTCCCAAACGTCAATCTGCTGGATTCGAAAACATAGATATCAACTGAGAAAGTATGTGAGTACAGTATAATAGCAACGAGAATATCAAATGGCATGCCAGGTTTTCAAGAAATAACGTTTGAATTTGTCAACATGACAAACATTGATAGATAGTGTAAAGAGATATTTTGGCCCTAGATAATGCATCACACAACGGTGCAAATTCTGACTGACCCTGCGTTACTCTGGTAACAGAAATACCAAGCATGGACCCTTTAGAGTGACATTTCACAGGTATTTTTTCATAATTCTTTCTTTTATTTTTATCGAAAAAGCATATTTTCTTATGAAAATGCTGAAAATTTCAAGCCATAATGTGCGCTGTTTACGAGAAATATATATATTTGTGCTAAAATTAAACAAATTGATGTCCACAACAGTTTAGATTATATGAAAATTGTTATTTTCTGTCTCAACTTTAAAGGCATATTTTTCGCTTATATATATATATATATATATATATATATATATATATATATATATATATATATATATATATATATATATATATATATATATATATATATATATATATATATATATATATATATATATATATATATATATATATATATATATATATATATATATATATATATATATATATATATATATATATATATATATATATATATATATATATATATATATATATATATATATATATATATATATATATATATATATATATATATATATAAAGAAAACCTTACAGCATTTATACGCGTTAGAATAGTCAATATTTGCATCAAAACATACTTAAAATTGAAATTGGAATGTTATGTCTCTTTAAATAACATAGCACTTCATGCATGGTAAGAATAGTCAACTCAGTAAGTTTTGTTGTTGTACACCAAATAGCATGTGGTTCAGAATAATAGGATATTGAAACACCGTTGATAAATGGACGAAGGGCCTACTAGACACAATTACCTTGATGCGGTTGTGAAAGAGTTAATACATCGTTAAACGGTCTGCCTTAATGTTGGTTATGCCAGTTAAACAACATATCGTTTATGTATCGATGCTTGCCCAGAACCGTCAACTCAGCATGATTTGTTGTTATGTATATGTTAAATGATAAACTATGGACATACAGACTACTGGACGTCAAAACCATGGCATTATTCTGAAAGGGTTAAAGGATCGTTTAACCGTCTGCCTTAATGTTGGTTATTTCAGTTTAACAACATATTGATCATGTCTCAATGCTTGGTAAGAATCGTCAACTCAGCACATTTTGTTGTTATACACGAAATGATATGCGATCTTGAATTAGAATGGTCAAAATAGGTTGTTGAAATAGCGTTGATAAACTGACATAGGGCCTACTAGACACCAAAATCTTGGCATGGTCGTGAAATGGTTACTCTATCGTTAATCCGTCTGCCTTAATGTTGGTTATGTCATTGAAACAACGTATCTCGATGCTTGCCCAGAATTGACAACTCAGCAGTTTTTATTGTTATACATCAAATAACACGTAATCCTCAATTAAAATGGCCGATAAGGATGTTCGGACAGCGTAGGTAATCAAAGTACTGAAAGTACTGTTAGAGAGCGTATTTGACACAACATAAATTTCGAACTGTGACAATATTGCATATCCTCGAAAGTAGGTGGAGTTGTGTCAGGCCCGTAGGAAACGATTTTATATTGTTGAAGCCCATGTGTCTGAATATTGAGGGGGAGGCTATATTGGATATTCCCTAAATTTTCAGTGTGAAATAATGAAAGATCAGCACTTTTGGCCATGCAATCAACCATAAATGGAGGAATATGTTAACTATTGACAAAAGAATCGAAGCCCCTTTTTCTGTGATGCAGCATAGTGTCACCATACCACAAAACATTTACAAACAACAATTTTTGAAGTGGTCCATTTCAAAAGCTCATGCAAATGACAGAATATTATTTAATTTTAGAAATGTGCACAAAATTGTTCAGGAAATATTGAGGAAAGGGAGAAAATGCCTCAATATTTTCAAAAACTTTCTCTTAGAGACACGTTTTGATTGGGAAAGGTAAATTCAAATCAACCCGTTCATAAATGTATTGGAAGTTGGGTTGATAAGGAAGTTTGCTCTAATGACCCTTTTATTCATGGCATAACATACTATGGCTTTACTACACATTACCCAGATAGACACTCACTATGCACTAGGACAAACTATACATCTCTTTCTGTGGAATGTGATACTATTTTTACACTGTTTGCATTGTCCAAAATTAGGCCACATGACTTGACTGAATGACCTGCATGACCCAATTGTGAATGGCAAATTACTACACTGATCTATTTTCTATTTAAGACTTGATTATTTGATTTTTTTGCATAGATCATACAAGTCATTTATTTTATATAATGATATGTATAAGTGTAGACTATTCCAATTGTTATTTAGATCTTTTTTATCGTGATTATCGTGATTGGAGGGAACTATTTTTGTTGTGCGGTTTGCAAAATACCGGTATTGGCTTCAGGCTGCAATAGAGAGACTACGCTCTCTAAAAACGACCTAGTGGACGTCAAGACCATGTCATGGTCGCGAAAGGATTAATGCATTGTCAAACCATCTGCCTTAACCCATTACCAAACGAAGGGTGGCCCAAATTCAACGATCCAACAGACGACAATTTCAAGTGAATGGAATTTTCAATCTTCAGGTCTTATTGGGTGGAAAACATTGTGGAAAAAGAAGAAATTGCTTGTCACAAGCAATTTCTTCATTTTCCACAGTGTTTCCCACAGCCTTTTGATTTGGAGGAGTCAAAAAGAGTCCCTGTGTGGTAATGGGTTAATGTCGGTTATGTCAGTTAAACAGCATATCAATTATTGAATTATGTTCCGGTGCTTGGTAGGAATCATCATCTCAGCATGTTTTGCTGTTATACATCAATGTTCAGCTTGTCATCTAGAATTAAAATGGTCGAAAATATTATGTAAGAAAAGCGTTGGTAAATGGACATAGGGCCTGCTGGACGCCTAGATCTCGATATGGTTGCTACATGAAATTGTTAATATATCGTCAATCCAATTTCACGGTTTGTTATTTCGATCATATCTCAATGCTTGGTGAGAACTGTCACTTAGCACCTTTTGCCGTTCTACATCACATAACATATTATCAAGAATTTTTTTTAAAATGGAGCAAGAATGTATATAGGAACAATGTTTGTAAATGTACATTGGGCCTACTGGACGCACATCTCATCATTCCATTACCAGACGGCAAAATTTCAAAATCGTCCAAAATCGAAAATGTAGAAGACGTCAATTTCAAGTAAATGTATTTTTCATTTTTGTACAAATCATTGTAGAAAATGGAAAAAAATCTTGTCATATGCAATTTCTTTATTTTCTATTCGGAGAGACATTATGTTTTACTGCAACATATCTTATAGATTCTTCAATAAAAAAGGAACCTCAAATCCAATTTTACGTAAGACGTGTTCCAAGTAGAGAAATAAAAATTGGTTTTGTCTGCAAGCGATTAAAACGTTGCAAAACTGTCTTGTCGAAACATCGTTTATGCAAATACTACGAGATTAATCGAATAGAACAACATGGCGGGGGCCTCCCTGGGCGAAAATTACTAAATTTTATACCGCTTTATATTTCTGCTAGCATTGTTATCGCGATATTAAGAACATATGCAATTCTGTCGGAAGAGATGCTTATAAAGACATATATCAACTGCTGAATGTTTTATACACTTGTTGATCGTCAATACTCCGGTACACTTACAGCCTGGTCACGATATAATGGTGCTTGTTAACTGACTTTACCCTCGTAAACGACTAAATATTAAACTACACAGCTACTACAATTTTGCATGTGATGATTTGGATCTTGCAGGTGTCAGACACTTGCAAGATTCAAACCAACGAATGTATAATTGAAAATTAAGAACGTTTTTCTTTTGTTTCCCACAAATGGTTGGATAACCGTAAGCATTTGTAGGTGAGCAGCAGGAGGCTGGGAAAGTATGGTGTGGTAATACTGGCGAAGGAAACGACAGTAACTCATGGTTATGTGCTCCATCTGCCGCGATGCATTGCAGTAAGATATGGCGATAATTTAATCATAATATTAGAATGGTAAATTCGACTCATGAAGAGCATTTGTACTTTAATTTTTAATCCAGAGAAAGAAAAGAACCTCTTTACAAGACAGGAAAAATTACCCAAAGTAACCTTATGTTTAACTGCAATATATCTTATCTATTTTTCAATAAAAAAGGAATCCAAATCCAATTTTACGTAAGACTTGTTTCAAGTAGAGAAATAAAAATTGGTTTTGTCTGCAAGCGATTAAAACGTTGCAAAACTGTCTCGTCGAAACATCGTTTTATGCAAATACCACGAGATTAATCGAATAAAGCAACATGGCGGGGACCTCCCTGGGCGAAAATTACTAAATTTTATACCGCTTTATATTTCTGCTAGCATTGTTATCGAGATAATAAGAACAGATGCAATTCTGTTGTAATAGATGCTTATAAAGTCAAATATCAAGTGCTGGATGATTTTATTCCTTAACCAGACGGCCAAAGTTTAGACTGCTCTAAATGCACAAGTTTTTCATACGAAAATTTCAAGTGGATGAAATTGAACATTTTTGGTCTTTTTGGATAGAAGACATAACTAGTATGCAAAAGGTTGAAATTGCTTGAAACAGAAATTTCTTCATTTTCTACATTGTTCTCTAAAATCATTATCATTTGTGGAGTAAGAAAGAATCATAGTGCAAGGACATTTCAACTTGCTAAAATATTTATCGATTCTTCAATTAGAAGAAACCTTAATCAAAATAATCAAAATCCGAACGTTATGAATTTGATGAGGTTATTTTGTCTTCGAGCCATTTAAAAAGTAATTCAGAAAGTTGCCAAAGTAGCCCCCATGTTTGAGAGAAAGAAAAGAAGCGTTTAATATGGCATGAAAAGTTATCCCAACTGACCCTATGATTAACTGCAATATATTTTATCGATTCTTCAATAAAAAGGAACCTCAAATCCGATTTTACGTAAGGCCTGTTCCAAGTAAAGAAATAAAAATTGGTTTTGTCTGCAAGCGATTAAAACGTTGCAAAACTGTCTCGTCGAAACATCGTTTTATGCAAATACCACGAGATTAATCGAATAAAGCAACATGGCTGGGACCTCCCTGGGCGAAAATTACTAAATTTTATACCGCTTTATATTTCTGGTAGCATTGTTATCGAGATAATAAGAACAGATGCAATTCTGTTGGAATATATGCTTATAAAGCCATATATCAACCGCTAAATGTTTTTGTGCACTCGCATAAATTTTCCGGTGCGATAAAACAACATGAGAAAGATGATTTAAATGAAAATGAGCCAGAATCTGGAAAAGTGACCTTTGTGAACAATATGGATCCAGATCGACCTGTTCATTCAAACAGTCCTATCAAGAGCCATCGTGTTCTCTAATAGATGTTCCATGACATTGAGTCACTAAAGATGATTATTTGGTGGACTTTGTTCATATTGCACTTAGACATAGACTGATTTTGAAACATGGCTCTTTCAAATGTTATAAAGGGCCGTTTTCCAAGATCCTGGCTCAAATGTTATTTCTTTTCAAAAAGACGGTAGTAGTACTCATTAAATCATTCTAAAACTAGATTTGTTGATGTCCCCGAAATGGTTGGTAGGGCGTATTAAAAAAGCTGCATTTTATGCATTGGTCTTCTCAATGGTTGTCACCCTTTGTTTAGAACAAATCATATACACCCAATTTGTAGTCTGCAGCAGCTATCAATTAGAGAAGTTCATGGAAACTTCTACATAGTCTTCTTTTGCCAAATTGTCTGTGCTATTATTGCATATAAATCAAATCTCTATCGACAAAGCAGCCGCTTTTACGTTTGACTAGGCAAAATACTTGCCGTTCTGGTAAAAGGATCAGACGGTTTCCAATAGTCTTAAAGTTCATGTGCACTATCTCTTGGTGGCTAGCTTTTGTCTTCTGAGCGACCATTGAATTTGAACCTGGCAATATGTCTGGGTTAGGAAATGGTTATAGATAAACGACGTGTCTGTAATGGAATGCAGTTATCCGAACTGTCTGCTTATTTGAGTATTCTCGCTAAAACATATCTCAATGTTTCTGGTAATTTACCATTATTACAGTTTTGTCTCGTCAAAATAACGCGCTTTAGGGCTACAGTGTATGATGTATGATAGTGGCCTTATGCGTTTCTTAAGCATTACTTGTAATTGACCTATCTAACAGCTGGCGTTTTGCAAAACGGAGAAACCCGAGAAAAAGAAGGAAATTTTGTTAATTTTTTTATGTACCTATCAATCTAGTTCTATAGTCGACGCTTATTAACACCCACAATGCCGGTTTAGACAAAAATCACGATTCGGAGGATGGTATCTGATAGAAACTCAAAATAGATTGCTCCGAATCGTGATTTTTGTCTAAACCGGCATTGTGGTTGTTAATAAGCGTCGACTATAGAACTAGCAAAATTTGTTGAGTTTCTATCAGATACAATCCTCTGAATCCAGATTTTGGTCTTAAACGGCATTTGGGGTTGTTTTTAACTGAATACTATAGAACTCATAATTTCTTTTGAGTTTCTATAAGATACTGTTCACTGAATCCAGACGTTGGCCTAAAACGGCATTGATGTTGTTAATAAGTGTTTTCTTTAGAAGTAGCAAATTTTGTTGAGTTTCTATCAGATACTATCCTCTAAATCCAGATTTTGGTCTAAAACGGCACTTGGGTTGTAAATAATCTGAATTTTTCCATCAGATACCATCCTCTGAATCTAGATTTCAAGTCCAAAGTTTGGATCCAGAGTATGGTATCTAAACAAAATTTGCTAGATTTATAGTGTACATTTTTTAACAACAACAATGCCGCTTTACACCAAATTCTGGATTCAGAGGATAGTATCTATTAGAAATTCAATAGAATTTTCTAGTTCTATAATTATAGTCGACACTTACTAACAACCACAATGCCGTTTTAGACAAACTCTGGATTCAGAGGATGGTTTCTGATAGAAATTCAACACAATTTGTTAGTTCTATTGTCGACACTTACTAACAATCCCAAAGCAGTTTTAGTCCAAAATCTGGATTCACAACAAACTTTGCTAGTTCTAAAGTCGATAATTATCAACAATTCCGATGCCGTTTTAGATTATAATCTGGATTCAGAGGATAATATCTGATAGAAACTCAACAAACTTTGCTAGTTCTATAGTCGATATTTATTGATAACCCCAATTCCGTTTTAGACCAACATCTGGATTCAGAGGATGGTATCCGATAGAAAACTCAACAGATCTGTTAGTTTTATAGTCTACTCTTATTAACCACCCCAGTGCACTTTTATACCAAAATCTGGATTCCGGGGATGGTATTTGTTAGAAACTAAACACAATTTGCTAGTTTTATATTCAACACTATCAGGACTATGAGAGAAACTTGATATCAACAACCATAACACGGTGGAGATTGTGCATGATGGGATGGATAACGAATACGGACAAATTTGCCTCGCTTCAGGTAAGAAATTGTGCAATATTTTTCTCATTTCTGTGTCAATTTTCAAGCGGTTTGTTGCATGTACCCCGCATTTCTGAGCTCTTTCCTCAGATATATAACTTGTCTGTAGAATCTTTGTACTTTGTCCAAAAATTGATCCCAACCGACCAGAAAAACGACAAAAAATCAAGGTCATTTTTCTAGTCGGTTTGGATCGTTTTTTGAGAAAAGTACAAGGAGTTTCCAGATAAGTAATACATCTGAGAAAAGGACTCAGTAAGGCGGAGTACATGCAACAAACTGCATGAAAATTGACGCAGAAATAAGAAACTTATTGCACAAATTCTTACCTGAAGCGTGGTAAATTTGGCCGTAGTCGTTACTATTTCTGGTCGGTTGGGAAAATATTTTGGAAAAAGTACTTCGAGTTATCTAATATGTCATACACCCGTTAAAAGAACTCGGTAAGGCGGGGTACATGCAACAAACCTTTTGAAAATTGACGCACAAATAAGGAAGTTATTGCAAAAAATCTTACCAGAATCGAGATTATTTTGTCCGTATTCGTTATCCATCCCATGATGCACAATCTCCACCGTGCTAATGTCGTTTTAGACCCAGAGGATGGTATTTGATAAAAACTCGGTGAATTTTGCTAGCTTTAGTCTACACTTATTAACAATCCAAATGCGGTTTTAGACGAAAGTCTGGATTCAGAAGATAGTATCTGATAGAAACTAAACAAAGTTTTCTAGTTCTATAGTTGACATCCATTAACAACCCGAATACTGTTTTAAACCAAAATCTGGATTCACAGGATAGTTTCTGATAAATATTCAACTCCATTAGCCACTTCTTTAGCTGACACTAAATAACAACACACATGCCTTTTTTGTCAAAAATAGGGTTTCAGAGGATGGTATCTGATGAACATTTCCAGTGATATAGTCGGCACTAACAAAAATATCATTTAAGACAAAAATCTGGATTCAGAGGATGGTATATTACTAAAACACTTCTTAATTAAGCCATTTCTAGAGTCAACACTAACTACCAACTCACATGCATTTGTTTACCGAAATCTAGATTCAGAGGATGGTACCAAATAGAAACTTAACAACATTTGCGAGTTCTATAGTCGACATTAAGTCTTATTAACAACCCAAATGTCGGTTTATACAAAAATCTGGATTCAGAGTGTGGTGTCTGATAGGAACTCAACAAGGTTTGCTAGTTCAATAGTGGAGACTTATTAACAACCCCAATGCCGTTTTTTACCCCAATGCCGTTTTTTATCAAACTCTAAATTTAGACGATGGTATCTGATAGAAACTCAAATAATTTGCGAGTCCTTTAGTCAACACTTATTAACAACCCTAATTCCGTTTTAGACCAATATTTGGATTCAGAGGATGATATCTGTTAGAATCTCAACAAAGTTTGCTAATTTCATAGGATACACTAATTAACAACCCAAATGCCGTTTTAGATTCAGGTTTCGGGATTCAGAAAATGCTATCTGATAGTTCTAAAGACTACACTTATTAACCACCCACTGCCGTTTTAGACCAAAATCATGATTCAGAGGATGGTATCATACTATAATTTGAGCAATGTTTGTCCGTTTGTTCCCCTACTCCTCCTAGGTCCTTGGGCCGATCTTCACTAAACTTGGAGGGAAGGTGGAGGGCGGCCCCGGGTATTAGCTTGAGGGGTTCATTTTTTGAAAGGTCAAGGTCATCGAGGTCAAAGGTCAAATTTATGTTTTTACGGGTTACGGGTATCGTTTTTACGGGTTACGGGACGGGATTGCTTACGGGTTATGGGACGGGATTAGGTGAAGGGCAGCCCCGGATAGGTCAAGGTCATCGAGGGGTCAAGGTCATCGAGGTCAAAGGTCAAATTTCGAGACGGGTAAAATTGCTAGTCTATTAAAAACTCAACAAAATATGTTTGTTTTTAGTAGACGCTAATTGACAACCCCAATGCCGTTTCCTTTCCAAGGAAGATTCCTGTGGAGTTTGGTTGAAATTGGTCCAGTAATTTTGGAGATGATGTTTACAGAAAAAGTTTACGGACGGACGGACGCATGACGAACACAGGGCCATGATAAAAGCCTCGCTGGCCACGGCCAGTGGAGCAAAAAACTACATTGTGGTTGTCAATTAGTATCGACTAAAGTTAGCTAGCTTTGTTGAGTTTCTATAAGATACCATCCTATAAACCTCAATTTTGGTCTAAAACGGCAATGGTGTTAATGATAAGTGGAAACGGTAGAACTAGCAATTTTTGCTGAATTTCTATCGGATACCATCATCTGAATCCGGATTTTGGTCTAAAAGGGCATGTGAGTTGTTAGTCAGTGTCGACTATAGAACTGACCAATTAAGATGAGTTTTCATGAGGCACCATTCTCTGGATCTAGATTTTTGTGTAAAAATGCACATGAGTTGTTAGGTAGTGTCGACCATATAGAAATAGCTAATGTAGTTGAGTATTTGATAGATACCATTCTTTGTACCCAGAATTTGGTAAAAAAATACACCTGAGTTGATTGATTCCAGTTTATTTTGCACAACTATGTTTAGTTCGAAAAAAACAATTCAAATAGAAATGAATCAAAATTAATTCTTGGTAATAATCGTTGAAAGAAGACACGAAACATAATTTGAAATCAAGGTATTGATTCTGTATAGCATACACATCGTAAGATGCGCGTTGAAAAATATTTCCAGTACGGTGCAAAAATAACCATGGTATCCAATTTCACATACGGAGTACGATAAAGGATTATGATATTGGTACGCAACCATCATTTTAGTTTGAAGCGCATCGCACATTCACTCATGAGGTACTGCTTTCGATAGTTGGGCGCAGCCAGAGGCTCGGAAACGATAATGTGGTAGTACTGGTGAGAGAAACGAAAGTTATTCACGACAAGAGACTACATCCGTCTCAATATGACTTCAGCGGTTGTAAGTGGCGATAATTCAGCTTATTAATGTGACATTTCACGATTATTTTTACATAAATTTTACTTTTATTCTATCTGAAAGAGCATCGTTTCTTATGGAAAATCTGAAAATTTCAAGTCAAAATATTGAGCCGTTTACGAGAAATATATATTTTTGTGCTAAAATTAGACAAATTGTTGTGGACAACAGTTCAGATTTATATAGAATTTGTCATTTCAAACTTACCTTAAAGGCGTATTTTTGGTTTATAAATAACAACTTCAAAAAACTGATAGCATTTCTACGCATTAGAGTAAACATTCTTTGCATCAAGGCATACTTTTAAAAGATGAAATAAATGTGCAATGTCACTTTAAGTGAATAGGTAAAATCGACTAACTCAGAATACTTGTACTTTAACGTTTATTTATCTAGAGAAGGGAAAGTAGCTGTTTACAGGACAGGAAAAGTTAACCGCAGTGACCCCATATTTGCTGACAATACACTTTATTGATTCTTTAATAAAAAAGGAACCTCAAATCCAATTTAACGTCAGACTTGTTCCAAGAAGAGAAATAAAAATTGGTTTTGTCTGCAAGCGATTAAAACGTTGCAAAACTGTCTCGTCGAAACATCGTTTTATGCAAATATTACGAGATTAATCGAATAAAGCAACATGGCGGGGACCTCCCTGGGTGAAAATTACTAAATTTTATACCGCTTTATATTTCTGCTAGCATTGTTATCGAGATAATATGAACAGATGCAATTCTGTTGGAATAGATGCTTATAAAGTCATATATCAAGTGCTGAATGTTTTCGAATGCTTGTTTATGATCCGGTGTGATAAAACAAGACTGAGACGACGCTGTTAATGAAATGAACAAAATGCTTCATCTCAAGCATTTTTTGTTGTACAAAAAATCATATACGCACACAATGTGCAGTCTTCCTAAGCTTTAAATTCGGGAAAGTACACATAATCTATTTCAAAGTCTCCTATGTTCATATTTTTCTGTTGTATTGTATATACATCTATCTTTATCGACAAAGCATCCGTTTTTAAGCTTGGCTATGCAAAATATTGGCCATTGGTAAAAGGGTTAAACTGTTTTCACAAGCTGTCAAGTTCATGTGCACTAACTCTTGGTGGCTAGCTTTTGTATAAGAAATTTTCCAGTAATATGCATGTTTTCTAAACATGTGACGGTTTTAAGAGATGATTTATTTTTTCTTTTTTTTTGTTTTTTGTTGTTTTGTTTTATTCACTCTTGTCTTCTGAGTGATCATTGAATTTGGACCTGGCAATATATCCGTGTTTAGGAAATGGTTATAGATAAACGACGTGTCTGTAATGGAATGCAGTTATCCGAACTGTCTGCTTATTTGAGTATTCTCGCTAAAACATATTATCTCAATGTTTCTGGTAATTTACCTTTATTACAGTTTTGTCTCGTCAAAATAACGCGTTTTAGGGCTACAGTAAATGATGTATGATAGTAGCCTTTACCATTTCTTAAGTATTACTTATAATTGACCTATCCAACAGCTGACGCTTTGCAAAATATTGGAAGAAACGAGAGAAAAAGAAGGAAATGTTGTTACATTTTTAATGTATCTATTAATGATATGTGTCAGGATAACCATTCAATGGTTCATACATAATACGACCTAAAACTCACTATATAAAAGCTGCTATTGGATGGGATTTGACTGAAAATGCAAAAATAACAAAAGCAACAAAATGATAAGAAAACACGCCGTATGAAACATTAATGTCCATTTAACATATAAACTCATTAAATTGTTTGACACAGACGTTGTATCACCAACCTATTTTCTTTCAATTGGATGATAAAGTGAAGTATTGTTTGACCAGATTGAACTGAGACTCCTTGCATATTCCGTTAATATTCGGGCCTTTCCGTATTTTCTACATCGGGACTATAATCTGCATTGACTAAGCAGCCAGTCTACAATATTTCCAGTCTATTTTTTTTATTTTCGGACTGACTAATTTGACGCATCACTTTATCCATTTTTGGATAAATATCACTACGCGGTGCGCATAACTCTGAAATCCTGTCACCAAAAGTAGCAAGCAGAAAATTGCAATTAAAACTACATTTGAAACAAAATAAAGTTTGATTTTCGTCTCAATTTCATCTAATAAAATAATTAATTCAAATCAGAGTATTCATTTTACTTTATGCAAACATATGAAGCAAATGTGCCGCGTGACAGGAAGTACCACGTGTATGCATTTAATGGGCGCTGACATCTTGAAAGTAGTTAACCCGGAATGCCCACCAGAGATAGATGGTAATCGACAGGTGCCGACATCTATTGGTAGATATTGCTATAATCTGTATAAATACTGTTATAGACTTCGCAATATCCACCAAATAATAGTGGCTTAATGTGTAAGGCGACTCTTCTGTAGACCATATGTCCGTGGTTCAAATCCCAGTAGCGTTTTTGTTTAAATACTTTACTTTTTACTTACTTTTTTAAATACTTTCTTTTTTTTTCAAATGCATGCATACATTTTGTAAACCTCAATCAGTTCACTCGAATCCATTCACTTTGAGTAGTCATTCAAGAAATGTCGAAACCGTTTAGATACAGGTAATATAAAAACGTGTTTGCTGATGTTGCAACTTTTTTTAGACAACTGGGGGACTCAGAACCTTTTTCCTCGCTTAACCATCAATAAAGCAGGGTCAATGTCTTTTTGATTCCAGAGAAGCTGCGAGAGACCAACACATCAGCAACGTTCAAGGGAAGATGATAAATGATGAACAAATAAAGATTATGATAAAAAGGGAAAAAGATATTTAGTGAACTATAATCATTGTGAAAATTGAGAAAAATGAATATTTCATCAATCAATAAATTAATACATTAATTAAGTAGTCCATTTGATAGGAAAAAAAAAAGAAAAAAGCTTAACAAAAGTTTCACCAGTGAAATGCTGGGTTCGATCTTGAGTCTCTGTAAATGAAAGTCCAGAGTCTTTCCACTACGCTAATTCTCTGTTCAATGAGCTCATGCAGAAATAAAGTTAACATTTTTTACAGCGCAGGATTTACACGCGGAAACTATCGAATACGCCGATGAATGTCGGAAAACGCTTACGGAAAACGATGAGTCTCAGGTAAATTTGTTCAAACAATAAGGAAGTCCAAAACGTTAGGCAGTCACTATTTTGTCAAACGTGACGTCGTCATGATGTGTCGGTGACTTCAAAATCAGGTTTAATATGAATAAAGCATGCTTTGCATTTTCAAAATAATCTCAAACGCACAAGTGTCCGTTCTTTCGAATTTCAAGACACGATGTCTTGCTTTTCTGGCAGAATTCAACAATGTAGGTCGTAATTTCAGATCGTCTTTAACTGAGTATTTTAAATAATTCAAAGCTGACAACACGTTTATTAATCTATCAATTTTTCTCAATAAGACCATCCTTCATTCAACCCATTTTCTTTAAAAGTAATGCCCCATGATATAGCCTACCTGTGAATATAATAAAACACAACAATCCCAATTTTTTTTAGGGAAGTGTGCTTTGCTGTACAATCCAGTTATTCTATTTTGTGAGGCAAACGTTCAGTGATATGCATGCGTTGCATTATTAAAATCCCACATTTGAGAATTTTTTGTTTTAAAATGTTCTTCTAAAATTTCAATGAATATTATTAAAGCTGACGAGTTATGATCTCGTGACCCAGGGGATTGCAACTTCTTCTTCAAGAGTCGGAATAATTTGTTGATTGTTAAATTGTTTTTGACGAGAAGTCTTCACAGAGAATGCTTTATTTGTCAACAGAGGCAATGCCAAGTTCCCCCGCTTTTTAACAAAAACCTCTTAGCAACAGCTTTAAAGAGACATTACATTCCCATTTCATTTTTAAAGTATGTCTTAATGACAAGATTGGTTATTTAATGCGTAAATGCGATCAGTTTTTTAGCTCCACTGGCCGAATACCAGCGAGCTATTGTCATGGCGTTGTGTCCATCGTGCGTGCGTGCGTCCGTACGTCCATTTTCTTTAAAAATCTTCTCCTCTCAAACCGGTGGGCCAATTTTGACCAAACTTTGCAGGAATGTTCCTTGGTTGACCCTTTACTTAATTTGTTCAAAGAATTTTGATTGGTCTATAAATGTGGGCGTGGCAGGGCGGGGCTTATCAGACTTAGAGAAATCACAAAATAATTCTTTAAAAATCAACCATCAGGCCGATTTTGACCAAACTTGGCAGAAATGTACCTTACGTGACTCTTTACTTACATTGTCCATTAAATTTTGAGTGGTTCATAAATGTGGGCGTGGCAGGGCGGGGCTTATCAGACTTAGAGAAATCACAAAATAATTCTTTAAAAATCTTCTTCTCTCAAACCAATGGGCCAATTTTGACCAAATTTTGCAGGAATGTTCCTTAGGTGACCCTTTACTTAAATTGTTCAAAGAATTTTGATTGGTTTATAAATGTGGGCGTGGCAGGGCGAGGCTTATCAGACTTAGAGAAATCACAAAATAATTCTTTAAAAATCAACCATGGGGCCAATTTAGACCAAACTTGGCAGAAATGTACCTTCGATGACTCTTTACTTGAATTGTCTGTGAAATTTTGATTTGTCCATAAATGTTGGCGTGGCAAGGCGGGGCTTATCAGGCTTGGAGAAATCACAAAATAATTCTTTAAAAATCAACCATTGGGCAAATTATTACCAAACTTGACAGAAATGTACCTTGGTTGATCCTTTACTTAACTTGTCCATGGAATTTTGATTGGTCTATGAATGTGGGCGTGGAATGGAGGGGCTTATTTGACTTAGAGAAATCACAAAATAATTCTTTTAAAATCAACTGTGATGCCAATTTCAATTAAACTTGGCAGAAATGCACCTTAAGTGATCCTATACTTTAATTGTCTGTGAAATTTTGATTGGTCCATAAATGTGGGCATGGCAGGCGGGGCTTATCACAATGGCAGAAATCACGAAAAATTCTTTAAAAAATCAACCACTAGGCCAATTTTGACCAAGCGCGGTAGAAATGTTCCTTGGGTGTCCAATTACTTCAGTTGGTAGTAAAATTTTGATTGGTCCATAAATGTGGACAAAGCAGGATGGGGCTTATCAGAATGGAAGAAATCACGAAATGTTTTTTTTTTTTAAAAAAAAAAACAACAACCATTGGGTCAATTTAGTACAAACTTGTCAGCAATGTCCCTTAGGTAATACTTATAAATTGCCAGGGAAATTTTGATTGGTCTATAAATGTGAGTGTGGCCATGCAGGGCTTATCAGAATTGGGTATACCATGAAATAATTCTTTAAAAATAAAAATCAATGGGCCAATTCAGACTAAACTTTGCAGAAATGTTCCATTGGTGACCCTTTTTCAAGACTTGACAGAGCGAGGCTTACAAGAAATCATAAGATAATTCTTTTACTTTAGCCAGTGGAGCTATTCAGGCCCTCTTGGGCCTCTTGTTTAGTTGTTGCTGATAAGCGAAGACATGCCTTATTTAAGGCAGAAATGAAAAATTCCATACACATTTAAACTGCTGCATACAACAATTTGTTAAATTCCAACTCAGGAATATATATATTTCTCGTAAACGGCGCTATACTTTGGCTTAAAAAATTAGAAATTTCAAAAGAATATGTTCTTGCAGATGAAAATAAAATTTGCGAAAAAATGTCTGTGAAATGTCACTTTAAACAAGCTGTAGTTATACGTTTTTTTGTTGAAAAGTGAAGATATTCTATGTAGGCTTTATCAAACAATGTCTTGTTTGGACGCCCATTTAAGGGAATGTTTGAACATCGTTACAAGAAAGAATAAAAATCTGTAGACCGACAATTTCTTTATTTCTCTCGATGCTAAAGGTACTTTTGTATAACGAATTGTTATTGCATATCATGAAGGTATTACTATGAGGATCCAGGAGACGTACTAAAATGTTAAGGTATTCCATTCATTATTTAGATACCAAACTCTTCGTGCAAATTTCAGAGCCATCATCGCAAAGGAATTTGCTCGTCAATTTTCGTTGCCACAGCTGACGACCAGAAATTGACGGTATATAATAAGCGTTGGTAAATGGGCCTACTCGGAATTATTCGGACGACGTCGGGACATGAAATCGTCAATTTCCGTGCTACGGATGACGCCCCAAGTTGAACGAATTGTTTTGTATTTAATGGTGGATGGAGTAAAATTAAAGTATAATTTTCATAATTTTCATAGCACTTACATATTTACGAATGTACTCGCGCGTATACGTACGATTAGAATACTCGTACGTGTACATAAATTTGCATGTACAGAGATTAGCCATTCAAACAGTGGTTTACACTTGATCTACATGAAAACAAGAAAATGTTGGATAGCACAACTTACAGATTATTGAAATGAAATGTACCCGCGCACGCGAATTTGTTAGTCACGCACTCGTATATTTCTCACGCACCGGCGAAATATTAAAAAGCTTGCACATGTCAATATATAAGGACGCACCAAATAAGACTTTTGACCGTTTTTTTCAAATTTTCATCCGCAGCGTTATATAAGTGTAATTAAGGAATACACCGTACATCGTCCAGGTTCAAAGAATCTCATTAATGCACCGTAAAGTCGTCTGCCTGGAGGCTCTTAATAACCGTTAACCCTTTCCCAGACGTCAAATGTTAAGACTGTTCCTAAAACTGCTGCAGAGAAAAACAAGGATATCGACCAAAAAATGATTTAAGTACAATGTAGGTAAGAAAATGTTAAAGTAACCCTCCAGAGCTTCAGATAAGAGGCAGTGATGGCTTTTCAAAATGCAATTTTTTCTAAATCTTCAGTATGTTTTGGGTACTCATTAGAATCGTACCCAAAACAAATGGTTTAGAATTGATTTTTAATTGCTTTACTCCCTCTTTTCTATAGCTCTGGACCCGTGTCAGGTTGTCAAAGTTGAAACTTATAATCAGGTAAAAATATTTTCAAGGAATATCGTACGGATTGGTCAACAAGTATGGGTTTATTATTTATGTTTACCAAAAATTCGAAGAAAATTTATTCCTTTGTATAAAGTTTGCATCTAGCTTCAGGTATCGTTACTTTCTATCTATAGTGACATTTATAGGAAATTGGACCTTGATGGATAGTGAAACACATGATGCCAGCAATAGAATTCCCTGTTTGCACTGAATAAAGCACTACAATAGACAACGATGCAAACTCTACCTACTATGTCACTATGTTGTAGTTACAATTGACGTTTATATGTTGTCCCCATGCTGTGCGTGTCATACTGGAAGCTAATACCTTGTTATGGTTGTGAAAGAGTTAATGCATCGTTAAACCTTTCCCAAATGACAACATTTTAGGGCGATCCACTTCAAAAACTGCCACAAATGACAAAATGGATGTTATTAAAGATAGAATTTGTGTAAAATATAGCACAGAAAATATTGAGACAAAAGGAGAAACTGCTGATTATCAGCAGTTTCTTCTTTTGTTTCAATATTTTCCCAAGCCTTTTATATTAGGGACGTCAAAACCAGGTCTTGTTTGGGAGAGGGTTAAACCGTCTGCTTTACGGTGTAAGTTAAACAAAATATTGATCGATGCTGGCACAGAATTGTCATCTTATCACGATTTTTTTGCTACACATCAAATAACACGCAATCCGAATTAAAATGACCGAAATAGGTTGTTGAAATAGCGTTGGTAAATGGACATAGGGCGTACTGGACGCCAGTACATTGGTATGTTCGTGAAAGGGTTAATACATCGCTAAACCGTCTGCCTTAAAGTGACATTTCAGATTTTTTTGTCATAATTTTTACTTTTATTTTTATCTGAAAGAGCATATTTCCTTATGAAAATTCTGAAAATTTCGAGCCAAAATATTGCGCCGTTTACGAGAAATTTATATTTTTGTGTTAAAATTGAACAAATTGTTGTGGACAACAGTTCGGATTTATATGCAATTTATCGATTATGTGTCAACTTTAAATGCGTGTTTCTCGCTTATTGGCAACAACTCCAAAAAACCAATAGTATTTATACTCATTAGAATAACCAATCTTGGCATCAAGAATTTAAAAAATTGAAATTGGAATGAAATGTCCCTTTAATAGTAGTTATGCCAGTTAAACAACATATCAATCATGTCTCAGTGCTTGCCCAGAATCGTCAACTCAGCATGTTTTGTTGTTTATACGAAATGATATGGGACCCACAATTTTAAAATGGCAAAACTATGTTGGGAAAGCTTTGGTAATTTGGCATACTGGTCATCAAGGCCCTACATAGTATTGAAAGGGTTAATGCATCGTTAAATCGTTTGCCTTTATGTTGGTTATGCTAGATAAACAACATATTGATCATGTCTAGCTTCGTAAGAATTGTCAACTCAGCACGTTTTGTTGTTATACATCAAAGAACATGCAACCCTGAATGGAAATGTCTTGAAATAGGTTGTTGAAATAGCGTTGGTAAATGGACATAGGACGTACTGGACGCCAGTACCTTGAGTTTATACGTCGTTAAACCGTCTGCCTCAATGTTGTTTATGTCATTTAAACAACATATCGATCATGACTCGATGCTTGCCCAGAACCGTCAACTCAGCACGATTTGTTGTTATTTTTACGTTAAATGATAAACTATGGACATAGAGACTACTGGACGTCAAAACCATGGCATTATTCTGAAAGGGCTAAAGGGTCGTTAACCCGTCTGCCTTAATGTTGGTTATGTCAGTTAAACAACATATCGATCATGTCTCGATTCCTGCCCAGAATCGTCAACTCAGCATGTTTTGTTGTTTATACAAAATGATATGCGATCCACAATTTTAATTGGCCAACTATGTTGGGAAAGCTTTGGTAAATTGGCATTTTGGTCATCAACGCCCCTACATTGTTGTGAAAGGGTTAATGCATCGTTAAACCGTCTGAATTAACCTTTTCCCAAAAAAGACCTGGTTTTGACGTACCTAATAGAAATGGCTTGGGAAAACATTTAGACAAAAGAAGAAACTGCTGATAACCAGCAGTTTCTCCTTTTGTCTCAATATTTTCTGTGTTGTATAATACACAAATTCTATCTCTAACAACATCTCTTTTGTCGTCAGCAGCAACTTTCAAATTGGATCACCCTAAAATTTTGTCGCTTGGAAAAGGGTTAATGTTGATTATGCCAGGTAAACAACATATTGATCATGTCTAGATGCTTCGTAAGAATTGTCAACTCAGCATGATTTGTTGTTATACATCAAAGAACATGCAACACTGAATGGAAATGTCTTGAAATAGGTTGTTGAAATAGCGTTGGTAAATGGACGTAGGGCCTAATAGACGCCAGTACCTTGGTATGGTCGTGAAAGAGTTAATACATCGTTAATTAAACCGTCTGCCTTAATGCTGGTTATGTCATTTAAACAACATATCGATCATGTTTCGATGCTTGCCCAGAATTGCCAACTCAGCACGATTGTTTGCTATACATCAAATAACATGCAATCCAGCATCGAAATAACACAAAGAATGAATGTGTGAGATGTTGCAGATGGGAAAAGGTTGAAAAAAGCTCATAACGTGGTAAGCATAGAAAGAAAAGTACAAAATGCTAAAAATGCTAATAATGGTCTACATTTTCTTCTTTTTCCTCATCGCCTTCCAAAGCCTTCTTTACTGGAGTCGTTAAAATCCGCTTTTGATTTGATTTTTTTCAAACCCTTTATAAGGATCAGTAGGCCCTAACTCAGCCATGTTTATTTCATGCTTCATTTGATACCAAAAACGTGATACAATTCCGCAGTTATCCTTGCCATCGGGAGTTGACGAGGTTGACCGGACTCGGTTGGAGTTTTTTGAAATCCGAATAACTCGTCAACTTACATTGGTAACTATGACGTACCAAATGGGTCAAAAGTCTTTATAGAGCGTATGCACATAAAATATATGCGTCGACGCAAATATTTTCAACAGCTCGCGTAAATTTTATGCGTCGACGCGTAAATATGCCCGTCGATGCATAAAGTTTACGCGAGCAGTTGAAAAAATATGCATCGACGCGTAAATTTTACGCGAGCAAGAGTAAAAAATATGAAACCGAGGCTGGCCAATGGGAGAGGCGGTTAGAAACTTTTCCCTTTATACCATACAATTGATAGACGAAACGAAGGGTCTGATTGCTTAATAGATAAAATACGCATCGACGCGTACATATTTACGCGAGCAGTTGAAAATTTACGCATCGACGCATAAATTTTCAACTGCTCGGCGTAAATTTTATGCGTTGACGCGTATATTTACGCGTTGACGCATAAAATTTACGCCGAGCAGTTGAAAAGTGTATGCATCGACGCGTATATTTTATGCGTGCACGCTCTAAATAGAAAAAATAATATTTTGATTCAAAGCTGGTATCATTCATTTGTTTAACCAATTTTCCAAACAGTGACACCTTTTGACGCCCAACAAGATAAAGGCTTCGGAAAACACTATGGTAAATGAAGAAATTGCTTGTGACAAGGAATTTCTTCATTTCCCACAATGTTTTCTACCCCAAAACATCATTAAATGTTCAAGTTTATTCACTTGAAATCGTCGTCTGCAACATCTTTGAATTTAGACAGGTCAAATTTTGTCGTGTTGTAAGTGTAATGGGATAAACATAAGTCACATACCGGTATGCAACTGTAACATCACAAATAACACCAACAGCGACAAGCTAGTTTTACGATGTATATTACAGGATTGATTTTGTAGGCAGAGGAATTACACTGGCCGTCCATCAAATGATTAAAGCCTCGTCTATATATGTTGTGCGCTATTTCGTTATCCTTCAAGTTTTCGTAACTGCATATGCCCATTTACGTAATTGCGCACTCTATTTATAACTGTTGTTGTTTTGAAATAGGAAAAGCACAAGTCACCTACACAAATAACACCGACAGCGACAAGCTAGTTTTACAATGTATATTATAGAATTGATTTTCTAGGCAGAGGAATTTTCTTGGCTGTCTATCAAATGATTAAAGTCTCGTCTATAGATACATCGATCCGATACAATAGCTGTTAGGTGGAAACACGGCATTTATAAATGTCATGTTAATGGTTAATATCAAATAATTGTGCGGGTGATGATATAAAGTTAACTAAAAATCGAGTTGCAAAATTATACATGCTACTCTCCGTACACAGTTTATCATTCTTATCGACAGATTTAACTTCTGTGGTCAGGACATAAAGCTGATATTTTGATTATTTTGACGTCACCAATTACGTCACAGTTGAAAGCCTTCATCGATTGCTATCATGCATTCGGTCACATGCCCAAACAGTGATATTTTAGCCATTTCGCTTATTTACTTTCGTTCAAATTACAATGAAATGTCAAGGAGTTCACGTCCAGAAAATATCTGTGAAATATGATTTTAAGGACGGGCGTATCCAATTGTATGATAATAGAAAACAGTAATCAATGGGAGCATGGAACAGATAACCGAAAAGCAAGTTGCATTTTACTCCTGTTACAATAAAATTCAGACTCGTGCATTTTTGCATGTCTTGTGGATGCATTAATTTAATTCGCTTTATAGAATTTCGTCTGAATGGTATGGGTTATTGCACATTTGACGAATTGGGGCTAAACAATATCTAGGGGATTTGATTCCTGGCTGCAGAAATTTAGTTAAAACTCTCTCAAGTATTTTGTTTATGCATATCATGCATAGTTCACTTAACCAATTCAACAAATTGACTCCTTTTTACTCCCCAAAAGAAAAAAAGGCGTTGGAAAACAAATTCCTTTGCATCATTCAATACCGAGGACTGTAGACACTTTTTGTTTATTTTACTTGGAAACTAGCACGAACTTGGTAGCAGAATGTCTAATTTCAATTTAAGAAATACACAAAAAGTGTATTCTGATCAGAGTGCACGTATGTTTAGTCTGGTTCGGATCAAGGATGGTCAAGAAAGCTATTACGGCCTTTTATCAAGATCCTGGTCCATATTTCAAAGATAAGACACAAATGTGCTGACAAAATTTGTGTCAATTTTGGTGCTTGTATAAATGACGAGGATTCAGCACATTACATATTCTATGGTAAAAATAAAACGGTTTTGTGGTGAAAATGCAGTAAATGTAATTATGTTGCACTTTTCTGTCAATTCATGTGGATAAATTGACAAAATGAAATTGTGCAGACTGTCATTATGTCATTATTGTGCTGATGAAAATGACGAAAATTAGATTGGTCTAGCTAAATTAATCTGAAAGGATTTATGGGAGAGACCATACGAGAGACTGGCGTATTCCGTATATATTATATCGTCGCTTTTGTACAAAAATATCGTAACTGCAGCTTAAGACAAGCTGCAGTCACGAGGTCTTCGTTGAAAAGCAGCGATATGTAATATTCTGATGAATAAAGCACGAAACACTATGAATATGCACCTTTTGTATCAATTTACGAAGGACAAATATTTGTGGTAAAAAATCAATTTCCGTTTACTGATGAAAAGATTGTGGATTCAGCGTAAGATAATAATCTTTGATGATTATAAAACGGTTCTAAGGTGAAATGCAGTAAACGTAATTATGTTGCACTTTTCTGTCTATTCAGGAGGATAAATTGACAAAACTAAATTGTGCAAACTGTCATTATGTCTCGTAGTTGTGTGTTGATGTAAATGACGAAAATTAGATTGAATATCTAAATTAATCTGAGAGAATTTAGGGGAGAGAGCGTGCGAGAGACCAATGTATTCCGTAGATATTATATCGTCGCTCTTCAACAAGAACCTCGTAACTGGAGATTAAAACAAGCTGCAGCCACGAGATCTTCGTTGAAAAGCAGCGATATTTAATTTGCTGAAGAATAATGCACGAAACACTATGAATGTGCACTTTTTGTATCAATATCCGGAGGTTTTTTTTGGTCAAAAATCCATTTTTTGCTGATGACAATTTTGTGGATTCGGCATAAGATATATTCTTTGATGAATATAAAACGGTTTTGTGGTGAAAATGCAGTAAATGTAATTATGTTGCACTTTTCTGTCGATTCAGGAGGATGAATTGACGAAACTGAATTGTGCTGTCTGTCATTATGTCACGTAGTGTGCTGATGAAAATGACGAAAAGTAGATTGGACTAGCTCAATTAATCTGAACGAGTTTATGGGATCCATTTTCAACATTTTCTTTTCTAACAAATTCAATGTTTTCATGCTAACACATAGATTATATTATTCTGTAGGAAAAACTGTATGAAATCTTATACATGTATAATCTAAATAAACAATTTTTATCTACGGGTATTCGTTCAGGACATGAATTTTGCAGATAAAATTTGAACCACATTTTTCCTAATGAAAATTGCACGATTCCACTACAAAATATATTCTGAGATAAACATGAAACGTTTTTGCGGTGACAAATGCAGTAAATGTAATTATGTTGCACTTTTCTGTCAATTCAGGAGGATAAATTGACAAGACTAAATTGAGCAGACTGTTATTACGTCACGTAGTGTGCTGATGAAAGTGGCGAAAATAAGATTAATCTATCTTTATTAATCTGAAAGGATTTATAGGAGAGAACGTGCGAGGGACCAACGTACTCCGTACAGATTATATCGTCGCTTTTTAACAAAACCTCGTAACTGCAGATTAAAACAAGCTGCAGTCACGAGGTCTTCGTTGAAAAGCTGCGATATGTAATTTACTGAAGTACCAAACATACACTATGAACATGCACTTGTTGTATCAATTGATAAAGGTCAAAGAACTTGCAGACATAGATCAACATTTTTTTTTTGTTTGAAATATTGTGGATTCATAACAAGATGTATTCATTTATGATTTTAAAACGTTTTTGAGGGACAAATGCAGTAAACGTAATTATTTTGAACTTTTCCGCCAATTCAGGAGGATAAAGTGACAAAATGGAATTGTGCAGACTGTTCTTATGTCACGTAGTGTGCTGATGAAAATGACGAAAAGTAGATTGGTAAATTAATCTGAACGAGTTTATCGGATCCATTTTCAACATTTTCTTTTCTAACAAATTCAATATTTTCATGCTTTAACATAGTTTATATTATTCTGTAGGTAAAAAATGCTTGGAATCTTAAATATCTAAATCTAAATAAACAATTTGTATCTACGGGTATTTGTGAAGGACATAAATTTTGCAGGCAAGTTTAAAACCCATATTTGCTGATGAAATGACATGATTCCACTATGAAATGTAATAATAAAGATAATAATGAAACGTTTTTGTAGTTACAAATGCAGGAAAAATGTGATTATGTTGCACTTTTCTGTCAATTCAGGAGGATAGGTTGACAAGACTAAATTGTGCAGACTGTCATTATGTCACGTAGTGTGCTGATGAAAATGACGAAAATAAGATTAGTCTATCTTGATTAATCTGAAAGGATTTATGGGAGAGAGCAGGGAAGGAACTAACCCATTCCTCCCTAGAATAATGTCTCTTTTTTATTACCATACGGGGCAAATGAAAGAGACAAAAGGAGGAAACTACTGATAATCAGTATTTTCTCCATTTCTCACAATGTTGTGTTAGCTAAGACCTACATTGGTGACTTTATAATATTCACAATCTTTAGAGTTGGAACAGGGAAGAAATGTGTCATTAGGGAAAGGGTTAATATGAAAGGATTTTGGGTGAACTAGTGAAATAGGCATAACCATTTCGAAATCAATGTCTGATCTTTACATCCATTTAAGAGAAAGCTTTGATAAATATTGATGGAAAAGAGGACAATACTGGTATTTCCCAGAACAGTTGTCGACGAATTTACACCAAACAAGGATACAAACATACATACAGGAGCTGAAGATTTATCATTTCTGTGGCTGTCCATAAGATGAAATATAAGTCTATAATGTGTTACGAATAGGACAGTCGAAGAGCCATCAGGTTTTGTCTGACAGACAAATTATTACTTCAGGATGGATTAGTTTTAGTAGCTAGACTGGGTTCCAACGCGTCTGAAGAAGTCACGATACTATATATACACATAATAGTTAGGCGGATATATCAGAAATATGAGGTCCATCATTAATTTTTTCAAGAAAGCACCAAATTTGGCACACGTGTAGTCTAGACCTATACAAATGATGTGGTAGGCAGAGCCCAAAATTTTAGCCCCTAGATGGCCGCCAAATTGAATTTCAATATAGCCGCCTAGTTTAACCTGTTATAGGCAATATCTCCCTTATAAGTGCAGATATTGTCTTACCTTTTATGTTTTTACAAAAATGTACCAGCGGATCCAATACGGTCACTTATACATGCATTTCGGATGGCCGTTTTTAATTTTAAAGATGGCCGCCGCTAATTACCGTTTTTTACTATCTTTCAAATTATAACTGACACAAATGAATTTCTGATGCCTTACCAAACTTTTTACAAGATATTGCTGCAAAGAAATGATTTGCAAATGACTTTTTTCATCCATTTCGAATTTCAAGATGGCCGCCATTTAGAGAACCTGATTTTCTATTCATTAAATATCTGTGTTATATCTCCCATATTATGGCTTACTTTTTGTGTCCTCACCCATATTTCAATTACCAGTGGGTCCAATAAAGTCATTCATATGTACATTTGAGGTCGTTATCTTAGATTCCACAGATGGCCGCCACAAATTACTGTTTTTACAATCTTTCAAATTATAACTGACACAAATGAATTTCTGGTGCCTGACAAACTTTTTACCAGATATTGCTGAAAGAAATAATTTAAGAATATTTGTTCAACCATTTTGAATTTCAAGATGGCCGCCATTAAGAGAACCTAATTTTCTATTCATTAAATATCTGTGTTATATCTCCCATATTATGGTTTACTTTTTGTGTCCTCACTCATATTCACATTAACAGTGGGTCCAATAAAGTCATTCAAATATACATTTTAGGTCGTAACCTTAGATTCCACAGATGGCCGCCACAAATTACTGTTTTTTATATCTCTAATCTTCATTGATGCAAATAAACTTTCGATGTTTAAACGAACTCTTTGAAGACCTATTGTTTCTCAATGAGTATATTTTCAAATTGATTGTAATAGCTCCCTTTTTTATTCTAAGATGGCCGTTATTTAGACAAGGGGCTTTTCTTCTGTAGCATGTATTCATAAATCCGTCCAAATTATGATTTAAGATTAAATGTAATGAAGGATATAGCCCAATGTATACCTTTGAACTAAAAAAGGGATAATCACTTTAAGTTCCTACTGGCTACTATGTTTCAATATGTTTCAATATACATGTATGTGTCATTCAATAAATAGTATTTTTTGAAATATGCGAAATGTTTCTTTCACCTTTAATAAAGAAAGTCTGAAAGTATATGAAATTGATGTTAAAATATATCATTAATAAAACGCCTTATTTACTACAATGTTGCCATTCTGAGATAACTGTCGTTTGAAATCATATACATTTTTATAAACTTATGGCACATTTTCGTTAACACTGTCGAAGCTTATCAGAGATGGCTACCAAAAAAGAGAGAGAGAAAAAAACAGCAATTATTTTGAAAGGCAAAATAGATACGATTTGTTGCAGATTTGTTTCCTATTTCATGATATTTTTTTCCAAAGCAGAGATGGCTGTCATATATGAAACTTAATTATTTCTTCAAATGTGATTTTTTTCTTTTTACTTTTCTTAATTTACCTTTTTAAACTAATGGAATTTGCTCAAGAACAATATCATTGTTTAAAATAAGATGATACCGTTTGATATGACATTTTTATACAAAGTGCACAATTCTTTATTACAATTGGATTACTTATATGAGAATGCCGTGGATCTCGCTTTGGCCATCACCATTGCTTGCCATCAACCTGATCGACTACATGCAGTTGTCATCGTCTCTTAAGGCAGAGGGTTGCTGAAAAGAAGCTTCTATCACAAATATATAGCTGTTCCACGATATATAATGGTGGTGGTGGTCAGTGCTGTCAAGGGATCTTACTCAGAACAAATCTTTGGATGACCAAGTAGAGGAAACATTAGTTCAAACTAGGTTGAAATCTTGACCCCAAGGTTATCATGATCGACTCCGATTGATTCCAAAGATACCTATAAATGAAATATGGTCAACACATTGGAAGTGTCTTAATATCTGTCAGGCCCGTAGGAAGCAATTTCAAATGGGGGGCTAAAGCCCTTGTCCTGAATATTGGGGGGGGGGGGGGCTAATTTGGATTTTTCAAAAAGTTTCAGTGTAAAATTAAGAAAATTCGGCATTTTTGGCCAACTTTGGGGGCTAGCCCCCCACCCCCACCCCCTACCCCCCCCCCCCCCCCCATTGTTCCTACGGGCCTGTCTGTAGTGCGGCTTGGCATGCAATATCTTTAATCATAGATTTACAAATTCCTTTCAATGATACTTTAAACTATATTTTTGTGATCTTTTACTTCGAAATCATAACTGTAAGTGGTTTGCATTTGTGAACACCAAACTGGCAATCCTATTAAAGATTTCATTTCACATGGCGCAACTTTAGATTTTATTATTATAAATTACACGCATGGGCTTTTTGAAATTAACATTTCAGTTTTCTTGTGTACCTACATGATATCTATGTATTATAATACAAGTCTATTTGAAAAAAATGTTACGCTATCGATCTATAAGTGACTTTATTTGATCTGCTAGTCTTCAAAGCATTGAGGGTAGAAATATGCATAATATAGTACTTCCTAGTCTTGTGGTGGCCATCTCTGGTTAGCTTCCAACTGGTGTCAGTTCATTATGTAAATAGTGGTATGTTTTGTTTTTTTTTTAAATATATGTATGTTATTAATCATATCAAATTCACTTAACAGCACAAATATCAGTCCTTTATACCATGTTCGTTGGCGGCCATGTCTGAATGTCAAACATGCATTGTGCAACTATATAAATGAGACATTTATAATTAAGTAAATCTAAATATGTATAAGCATATTCCATCTCTCTGTATCAATATTCAAGCAATTTTATACACATTTAAAGGATTATTATTCTTTTAATGGCATCCATCTGAGAACATGGCAGCCAAAAGGAACGTCTGGTGTTGTCATATTTCACTTGGAATATTAACATTGAAGAATATTTCCACTAGTTTTGTATTCAAAACACATTAATGACATATTTGCTTTACAAATAAATTGAAATAATTGTGTCAACTATAGTGTGCAGTAACAAAGATAAAATGAATAGAAAACCGGGCCTCCTTAATAGTGGCCATCTTGAAATTCAAAATGAATGAATCAAATTTATTTGAGAATTATTTCTTTGTAGCAATGCCTTTTCAAAAGTTTGGTAAGGCAGCCGAAATTCATTTGTGTCAGTTATAATTTTAAAGATAGAAAAAAATAGTAATTACTGGCGGCCATCTTTGAAATCTAAGACAGCCATCCCAAATAAAAAAAGAGAGCTGTTATGATCAATTTGAATATAGCCTCTTTGAAACAATAGCTCTTCAAAGAGATTGTTTAAACATCGAAAGTTTATTTGCATCAATAATGATTAGATATATAAAAAATAGTAGTTTGTGGCGGCCATCTGTGGAATCTAAGATGACGACCTAAAATGTATATATGAATGCCTTTATTGGACCCACTGGTAATTTAAAAATGGGTGAGAACACAAAAAGTAAGATATAATATGGGAGATATAACACAGATATTTAATGAATAGAAAATCAGGTTCTCTTAATGGCGGCCATCTTGAAATTCGAAATGGATGAAAAAGGTAATTTGTAAATGATTTCTTTGCAGCAATATCTTGTAAAAAGTTTAGTAAGGCGTCCGAAATTCATTTGAGTCGGTTATAATTTGAAAGATAGTAAAAACAGTAATTAGTGGCGGCCATCTTTAAAATTAAAGATGGCCATCCCAAATGCATATATAAGTGACCGTATTGGATCCGCTTGTACTTTTTTTGTAAAGACATAAAAGGTAAGTCAATATATGCACTTATAAGGGAGATATTGCCTATTACAGGTTAAACTAGGCGGCCATATTGAAATTCAATTTGGCGGCCATCTAGGGGCTAAAATTTTGGGCTCTGCCTACCACATCATTTGTATAGGTCTAGACTACACGTGTGCCAAATTTGGTGCTTTCCTGAAAAAAATAATGATCATATGCCATATCTGCTTAACTATAATATATCATTATGTAGTCTTAATCAGAGACAAGTCATTACATAGTCCATAAGCCTTAGTTTCGCTGTTCACAAACCTACACCCGCGAAAGACTGGGACAGTCGAAGATCCACCAGGTTTTGTCTGACAGACAAATTATTACTTCAGGATGGATTAGTTTCTGTTGCCAGACTGGGTTTTTACGCGTCCGAAGATGTCACGATACTATATGTCAATCTCCTTCGCAGTTATCTCCCCTGAATTGTGATTGGGGAGATCTCTGCCGGCACAGCTTGAGTTACCAAGATTTCAGGTAATGGATTTTTTTATTTTGATTTTTATTTGAAAAGGTAAACATGCTTATAGTGATGTTTTAAGAATATGAAGTGTCAGATATGAATCCAAATAAAAAATAAAATTAGATTTATAAAATGATTTCAGAAATGTAAATAAATTTCCACCATTTTTACGATATGACGTGACATTCACCATAGTCACGTGATTTATATGCCTGCAGTGATAATGTAAGGCATTGTCGCTGTGTGGAGTTTGACTATATGTACGCAGTACATCAATATGTAGTCTTGATCAGAGGCGAGCCATTCCAAGGTTCCTACGGCAAGGTTTTGTCAAAGTTACGTACCTGGTAAACCCTAGTCTGGGTCCAGTTGTCAATATACGATTTGGTCAATAAGACAACACATAAAAGTCTGATACCCGTTACATATTGCAGCATCCGTTTTCGATCGTGTCCATATTGACATTAAGACTTAAGAAAAATAAAGAGGGACCAATGATCCGACTGGAACCCAGTCTAGGTAAACTTAAGATTTGGTGAACCTTTGATGAAAGAACAAAATGTTTGTTGAACCTATATGGATCAAACTTCAATAGAAGCAAAACAAAAAACCAAAACAGGTAGATTTCTCATGTTTGGTAATGTTTAAAATATCGTCGCTTTTCAGAGAAAACACACAAGCTGCAGTTACGAGGTTTTCGTTGAAAATCAGCGATAGAGAAAGGTAAGTGAAATATTTGTCGATCATGTGAGTAATAAACTTGCCAACTTACAAATACTTCGGCCTCCAAAGGAACATATGATGTAATATAATTACTAAGTAACACTTTTGTAGATGTCCGTTAGAAGAATTATTAGTCTATCATATGTTAAGACTGGGACAGTGGAAGATCCATCAGGTTTTGTCTGACAGACAAATTATTACTTCAGGATAGATCTGTTCCAGACGCGACTCCGCTTTGTCCGAAAGTGTCTTCATACGAATAAAAATACAGAATCTTAATATAAATTACCAAGATGGGGTGAATACTCAAATATTTTCTCTCCATATAAAGAGCGAAACGTGAGCTTTAACTTGTCGTGGTTGGTTTGGTTTTGTTTTCATCTCGGTCTACTAGTACATGTATACAATATATAATCCAGTTTGTTAAAAGCCTTACGTATGACAAACAAGGAGAACACGAATTAATAAGCCATCTAGATATTGCATATACCATTTTCTGAAATAGTTTTGACGTCTTCAGTAGAAATTAATCAGGAAACAATTCGAGAGAAGAAGAAATTGGTTATAATCCGCAAATTAACATTTTTCTGACAATATATGCTATGCTGTATAATACCCATCTTATAATTTTGAATCATTTACTCTGTCGTCTGCAATTCTTTTCAAATTTGAAAGGTCTAAAATTGTTCCGTTTGGCGTCAGGTAGATTTTATATCTATTCAAAGTCTAAATTTCGTCGTCTTGTTTTCTATAAAGTATAGACACCCTATTTTTCCATCGTCTCATAATGAACGTTCCTATTCGTCCATTTTCCTAGGCCATTAAGTGACAATGACAAAGAAATCAAATTACGTCAGTCGGTCTTCATTGTAGACGAGAAATTCTCCCTGATGACCGCTTCGTCTGTCAATCCGCAGACCAATTAGTGGATGCACTTAGACACGTGGACAATTAAGGAATGCAAAAAAGTACATTTACGACAAGCTACAAATAGGTACCTGAGTGCAGAGCTGCAAGGAAAGGTTCATTCGTCATCTGAGACCAAAATAGATACCGATCAGCCTGCGTATACACGCAGACTGATCATGACCTATGTTGTTCGCTTACAATACTAAGAATGCCCCCTGATGGCCGCTTCGTCTGTCATTCTGCAGACCAATTAGTGGGTGCACTTAGACACGTAGACAATTTAAAGGAATGCAAAAAAGTATTATACGACCAGCAACAAATAGGTAGATCTACCTAAGTGCAGATCTGCAAAGAAAGGTGCATTTGAGACCAACATAGATCCCGATCAGCCTGCGTATACACGCTGTCTGATCAGGACCTATGTTGTTCTCTTACAAGAGTAAGAATTCTCCCTTGTGGCGACATCGTCTGTCAATCTACAGACCAATTAGAGGATGCACTTAGACACGTGGACACTTTAGGAATAAAAAAAAGTATATTTACAACAAGCAACAAATAAGGAAATAAATGCAGATTTGCATAGAAAATTTGTCATCTGAGACCAACATAGACCCCGATCGGCCTGCGTATACGCGCAGACTGACCAGTACCTCCGTCGTTCTCTTACAAGACTAAGAATTCCCCCTGATGGTCGTTTCGTCTGTCAATCTACAGACCAATTAGTGGGTGCACTTAGACACGTGGACAATTTAGGAATCGAAAAAAAGTATATTTACGACGAGCAACAAATAAATGCATAAGTGCAGATCTGCAAAAAAAGGTCCATTTGAGACCAACATAGATCCCGATCAGCCTGCGTATACACGCCATCTGATCGAGACATATGTTGTTCTCTCACAAACTTCAAAATACACTCCCCAACGGCTGCTTCATATACACACCCAATTACCGGCTATCACTACAGCAGTTGCTAACCTTGGGCAGTACCATCTATAAATAGCGGGTGTACTGGGTAGGTCATACTTTTTCCATCTTTGTTTTTGTGTTAAAGCCTTTCTCAGCTACATTTGTAGTGCACTTGGCTGGCCATACATTTGAGCACCTACATGATAGATATTAGCCCAAAGAATCCCTAAACAACAAAATTATTCAGCGACAAAGTCGTAACTTCACAATTTTTTACGTAAAATCCAACTTTCAGTCCATATAATGAGAAAATGATAAGACGATCATTAGAATTAATATAACTATTAAAATAGCCAATCAATTTTCTTACACTGTGTAAATTTAGAAAACTGTCTGAATTGAATTAACTTCAGACTGACCAATTAAAACTAAACACTGATGCCGATTTGGCTATCACGAACAGCATATTGAAAATTTGAATGGCAAACCCGGACATAAGTTGATGGCAACACAGAACAATATGTCTTGTTGGAAAAGCGGCATCTCTTTCAACAAGAAGTTGCCTGAAAGGAGCATAAATAATAAATTAACACCATTTCTTGATAGACTAGCCAATTTCTGAATTATAGACATAGAAATCGTGCAAGTTCCTTTCATCTAGATATGGTTGAAGCTGAGTAACACACAATTGAAGGACGTATGCAACCATTAGTTGTAGATGATAGTTTGTCGGTTAAGGTATACATCCCATCATTAAAAACACCACTTTTTAGCCGTACGAAATGCATCAAATTACACACATTTGTACATACACTTCTTATAAGTTGATTCAACGTGCCGGATTTCAAGATTATGCTTCAAAAGGAAAATAATTTACAAATATTACTTTACTCTATATTCATATGAAGCGGGGTTATTTTGAACATTTCTGTCAAATATTTCCGTAAGTATGCATTGATTCAAAACTCTAAACCGTTCAAAATGGTTATGTTTAGAATGGAACTGTAACACAGTTTAGGAATTACCGGAACTTATCAAATTCACCTCTGGCTCTTTAGTACTAATGATGGGTTGCAAACCTTAAAAAACTACACATACTTTACAGTGAAAATTGTGGATTTTACATCATGTCGTCGCTGTTTCAGGCACACAATATGACTGTAATATTTTTAAAGGGGTTAAATTTCATTTAGTCAGACTTAACTTAAATAGATGGAACCCACGCAAATATATGTATATGAATCCTGCTATTTCAAAGTCGGTCAATGAATCTTCAAACATTTCGATCGAATGTTTTGCGCGGTGCAAATTTGTATTTTTCATTGCGAAACGATTTGGTTTATTGGGGTTTTACGCCATTTTCAACTGCCATGGTCATATCGCGGCACCTTGAGTGCCTAACCATGGATTCCTGTTGTTTCTCATACAAATACTAACACAATAGACTAACCGAACCTCCAGCTGCTCACCCACATGGGTTAACAATATCAAACCATTGGTGGGTAACATTAGTTAGAGAAGATATTTGCCACGGCCGGAGATCGAACCCGGGTTCTCTCGAATGAGAGACAGATGCGCTATCAATGTTCAGCGTTTTGGCCTCATTGCGAAACGAAGAAGAGATATTGGTGATAACGGATTATCAAGCAAGAATCTGTTGATATCGATAAAACATCATGGTTGTCTGCATAAAGCACATGATTGCAACTAGCCTAGGTAAGTGAATACAGAAACCAGTGACGGATCAAAGATCAGTCAGCTAGGTAAGGATCTCTATGGATAAGGCGAGAAATCTCCCTAAACGTCTCAAATGGAAAAGTCAATTTTCAAAACATGAAAATTGATAAATATCTCGAGCTGTTTTGTTAGACCTATACCTAAATCATATGAAAATTGATTTTTGTACAATCAAAACGATCCGACATGTACAGATAACTCTTGGTTTCTCTACCTACCCCTTAAATTATATTTTCTTACCCCACCGGTATTCATTTAACCAGAATTAAGTTTTCTATTGTTTTATCAGCGATATTTTTTTGTAAATGTAAGGAAAATTGTTTTTTGAAATCACAAACCAGTTTTTGTTTTGTCCTTAGTGCGCATGCGCACCATTGAAATGAGTTTAAAGGCGAAATCTTCCCGCCAAAAATATGGCCATTGGTATATGAGCACTATTTTTGATATAAAAGTATGTTCCCCCAGTGACCCAGGAAATCCTTTTTACCAAGGAAGTCTATGATCAAGTGACAAAACATATGTCAATGGGAAGCTGGGTCAAGGGGGGGGACGATGTTTGCCAGCCAAAGGAAGGTAGGTATTCATCGGTTTTTGGCGGGAAAGTGCGTTTTTAAGGTTGTTTCAGTGGTGCGTATGCGCAATACGGACAAAACCAAAGCTGCCATATAAAGTCAACACCATTTATCCTTGTAACTGTAGAAATTAAATTTGGAATAAAACAAAAAGAAACTTCATTTTACATCTATGAATACAGGTAGTGTAAGAAAATGAAAACCATTTAGGTGGGTAAAATAATCAAGAGTTATCTGCACCTATAGAACTTTTTAAATGGCATAAAATCGGTATTCATTTCATTTATTTATCTACCTAACCATAAAGCTATATTTTGTTTCTCAATTTGTAAGTTTTGAAAATTGAACCATAGAGCTGAGCCTTTTAGGGAGATTTCTCGCCTTATCCATAGATCGAGGTTCTATACACCTAGGGTTGTAAGATTATCATTTTTATATTGGACCATAACTACAAAAATGTATACGGACAAAATTGTGAATGCCCAAATTGACAGGCTGTTGCAGAAGACAAAGTGGATGCTGACAAGAGTATAACTTTGTACAAGATAGCAAGCTTTTTCTAAAAGGAGCGTAAAAAGAGGGCATTTTTTGGAAATGGTTAAAAATGTTTATTTCCTTATTCTGTGTTATGTTTCACCTTGCATGGTGAAGTAAAGCCGAGTGGTCATTGGACAAATAGACCTCTCAATAAAAGTACCCAGCCTCCAGCTGCGCTCTCACATAGAAGATTCACACCCGTTGGTGAGAGACAAATGACTTTTGTCAAATGTAAGAATGGATACTGGTCGGCCTGGGGTTCGAACTCGCGACCCCTGGATTGACAGACTCCGACGTTAACTGGACTCGGCTTAAACAGATACATGTTGCAGCAAATACTCTTTATAAAGCAAACCGCACGGAATCTCGGACAAACAAAAGTGCTTTGTCCGTATGATTCTAAAACCACATAACTGCAGCTTGAATGAAGCCGTGGTTACGAGATTTTTAACAGCTAAAACCGCTTGAACCATTGTATTTATAGCGTAAGATTTGACCCTATTAACCATAAGATTCCATTTCCTATCTTATCAATAGCACTGAACTCTGTGCTAAAAGTACACTAGATTTACCGTTATAAGTATTGACAAACTGTCAGTGTAGGCCTAGTTATAAAGTCTCGCAACTATGGCCACATACGAGATTTTATTGCACGGCCCCTCAGGCCGTGCATATTAAGGTTGTTTTGGGGATGTCAGTGGGTGTCGGATGTAAGCTAATATAATCCTTTCGGTTCTCGATGAATTGTTATCTCCATAATCAATGGCCATATTCATTTGAAAGGCAAAGATATTTCTATAAGTGATAGCAAAGAAAGGATGTTTATCACAAAAGTTCGTTAAAGGATCTTTCTGTTCAGTTTTTTGTGTGTTTCGAAAATGAAAATTCCCTTCTATTTCTAGCCTGTCACATAAATTCCGTTTTATCTTTTACCTATCGCATTAACAGCTTTGAGGGGCGTTCAGAATGTATCCCGTTTGTGCTGTAAAGCATAGTAGGCAATTATTTGTTGTTTAACCTTTGCCCTACTGATTTTATTGTTTTTCTCAAGTTTTCATCACATCATCAAGCGGAAAGCAGCCTTACGTAGACTAAGATCAGATTGCATAGCTGAGTAGACTGATCTTCATCTATATCATCTTTCGTAGCTTTGGTCACAGCAGGAATGTCATGTAAATTATGAGAAGGGTTAAAGCTTTAATCATTTTGTCGTCTGCAACAATTTTGGAATTAGAGCAGCACTGTGATCAGTAATGAGTAAACAAAAGTTCGCTTTTTGGAAAAGGATTGCACAGTGTGAGTGATAAGCTATGTAGGACAATCAGGTGACCTAGCGTGACCGGTTAATCCAGAGCTCCAGATGTAGTTTTAGTTTAACTCTTTCTCAAACATAACAATGTGTCTATGTCCCTGTTTATCCTTTGACAAACAATGAAACTTCAGTTTCTTTTAAAAAAGAAAGGGTATAATGTAGCACAGAAAATATTGAGACAAAGAGGGAAATAATGATAGTTTGCAACTTCTTTTGCCGCGATGTTTTGTCAACTAATCCGGTTCCATTAGGAACGTCAACACCATGTATTGGTCATGATAGCCTTAGGATTTTTTAGATAAGATTGAAAGAGAAGAAGCTTTAGTTAGTTCGATAGTCACGTCAACTAGGCCTACCAGTCTAAAGTATTCGTAAATCCTTTTACAAATTTTCATTAACACTATACGGAAAGTAACAAACAATAAAGGGTAAAGACATAACCCTGCAAAAAAGTCCATGAACTGTTCTAGAATGTTCTAAAACATCAGCTTTGGAACGTTCTAGAACGTCAAATGGCACTTCTAGAACTTGGATTCTAGAACCAGTTCTAGAATCAGTTCTTGAACCCAAGTTCTTGAACTGAAGTTCTAGAACTGTCACTTAATGTTCTACAGCTCAGTTTTGAACTAGTTCTAGAACCAGTTCTTGAACGTTAAATGGCATTTCTAAAACTCAAAAGTTCTAGAGTTGATTCAATAATTAGTTCAAGAACCAGTTCTTGAACGTTATATGCAGTTTTAGAACTCAATATTCTAGTACTGGTTCTAGAACCAGTTTACTTCACAATATGTGGGTGGGAAATGGTAAAAATAAACAACCCTTTTCCAAACAAGACCTGGTTTTGACGTCCCTAATGGAAAATGTTTGGGAATACATTGAATACATTGAAACAAAAGAAGAAACTGCTGATAACCAGCAGTTTTCCTTTTGTCTCAATATTTTCTGTGCCATATTGTACACATACTCACATCCATTATGTCTTTTGTGACAGTTTTTGGAGAGGATCACCCTAAAATTTTGTCGTTTGGGAAAGTGTTAAAGGAGGGGGGGGGGAATAGATACATAAAGGGGACATGTTTTGCCGAAAGGTCTGAATCAAACGGACATTTAGTTTGGTGTATATTGTACATGTATATTGAAAGTGGGTTGTGTAATTCTATTCCGGCGCTACCCAAGGTTCATATTCATTAATTTTCTATCTATATGTAAATAATTGGCGAAATTTTTAAGACAAAATAATTTGTATATGAGCCCATGTTAACACGACACAAGGTCCATTTGCTTGATTATGATCAATATCAAAATAATTTGCAATTTATGCAATCTTTCAATTTTTGGTACATTTTCATATCCCAACTTTGGGGAAAACATCAACACGTTTCTATATTAAAGCGACATATTGGAATAATATTTTAGGCCAGTACTAAAATAATTTGTCAGCGCAAAGTTATTAGGAATTTTGATAGCTAGTCGGGAAAACGAGTCACGGGCCCTTGAATACACGACAAGAGGACCATGATGATCCGAAATCGTTCACCTGAACCAAGATGACATGAGACACAGTTATGTTTGAATCAATTAATATTTGTGACTTTAAGACTGAAAACAAACTTATGGTCATCAACATTATGTCTGTAATTTATCCGCATAGGTCAACATATCTGGTTGTGAAGAGTGAAAACAAAGTCAAAAACGAGAATTTTGTCAAATTCAAGGGCAGATAACTCAGCAACTGTTTGTCTAATTGTGCTGAAGTTCAAACTCATCCATGATCTTATGGTAATCAACTTTTAAAGTGACATTTCACAATATTTTTTTACATAAATTTTACTTTTATTTCATCTGAAAGAGCATATTTTCTTATGAAAATTCTGAAAATTTCAAGCCTAAATATTGAACCGTTTACGAGAAATATACATTTTTTGTGCTAAGATTAAGCAAATTGTTGTGGACAACAGTTCAGATTTATATAGAATTTGTCAATTCTGTCTGAACTTTAAAGGCATATTTTTCGCTGATAAATAACAATTTCAAAAAACTGATAGCATTTCTAAGCATTAGAATAAACAATCTTTGTATCAAGACATACTGTTAAAAATTGAAATAAATGTGAAATGTCACTTTAAATCCAAGATCCAAGTTTTGTCTTGATTGGTCACCATTTGTGATTGCTAGAGTAAAAACAAAGTAAAAAACAGCACTTTCGTCAAATTCAAGTATAATTATAACTCACTACTTTTTCATCCAATCAGACTGAAATTCAAAGTCATCTAAGATCTTATGGTCACCAACATTATTTGTAAGTCTTGATTGATCAATAATTGTTAAGGCCAGAGAGTAAACAAAGTCGAAAAACAGTCGATAACAAAACGTTTGGCAAATTCAAGGGCATATAACTCACGACTTTCTCTTCCAATCATACTAAAATTCAAAGTCATCCAGGATCTAACGGTCATCAACATTTTATACAAATTCTGTCTTGATTGGTCTCTAATTGTAGATGCTACAGTGTAAACAAAGGCAAAAACAGTCGAAACAGCAATTTTGCCAAATTCAACGGCATATAAATAATAATTTTTTAACCGATTAAGCTGAAAATCAAACTTAGCTGACATCTTATTGTCCTTAACATTGTGGCAAAGTTTTGTCTTGATTGGTCAATGATTGTAGATGCTAGAGAGTAAACAAAGTCAAAAGCAGCAATTTTGTCAAATTCTAGAGCAGATAACTCCAGACTTTCTAGTCCGATCAAACCAAAAATAAATTTCATCCAAGATCTAATGGTCACTAACATTGCGTCCAAGTTTTGTCTTGATTGGTCAATGATTGTAGATGTTATAGTGTAAACAAAGTCGAACACAGTCAAAAACGACAATTTTGTCAAAATCAAGGGCAAATAACTCAATACATTTTGGTCCGATCAAACCAAAAATCATACTTATTCGAGATCGTATTGTCACAAATAGTGTGTCCAGCTTTTGTATTGATTGGCCAATATTTATAGATGCTAGAGTGTAAAAAATGTCAAAAGTAGCTACTTTTTACATGCAAGCGCAGATAATTCCAGACTTTCTGGTCCGATCTGACCCAAAATAGAACTCATCTGAGAGGGAATGGTCATACATATTTTGACCAAGTTTGGTCAAGATTGCCTTATATTTGTAGATGCTAGAGTGTAAACACCAAATTGTTGACAGACGGACGGACAGACAGACAGATATACGGACGGACCGACAGACAAAAAGTGATCACAATAGCTCACCTTGAGCACTTTGTGCCCAGTTGAGCTAAAACCCCATGACAAATTGTGGAATAAATTACCAAATACATTTTTTCTGGATTTCCTTCGCACAGAAAGGCATAATTGATTACTTAGCTTAAAATTTAGCTGACCTCAGCAGAAAGTACTACAAATAAGCTATTGCGGCCAGGTTTGTCTGTTTTCCGCCCATCTGTCTGCTCGTCTACAATATCAGGTTTACACAAATATCATTCGATCTTCTCCAAACTTTGTCGAAATGTGTACGGTCATAACCCCTTGTGTAAGATTGATTTTGTAGAAATCTGTAGAAAGTGCTGCGGCATGTGCCCTTGAATGTCAAAAAATGCTATTTTTGACAATTTTGGCATAATACATACAAATATTGCCCAATCAAATGTAAAGCCAAATAAAAATGTTTGCATGTATAACGTCTTGGGTGAGTGAGATTTTTGTCCAGATTGAAAATGCATATTCTGAGTTATCTGCCCTTGAATTTGGCAAAATTTTCATGACCCTCCTGGAATTTGCCGAAAATTGAATTTTGACAATATAACGTCTTATTAAAAGCTGCCATTTGAGCTTTGACGCCCCCCCCCCCTGGAAAAAAATCCTGGATCCGCCCTTGTGTTCAGTGGAACCTACTATGGTCACTTATTGTTAAATTCACCCTACTAACTTTGTTAGCCATTATCTCCAAAAACAAGCCCTCCCTTTTTTACACCTAGATAATAGAGATATGATTGTAACCCTACCAATTCCCAGAATTTAAAGAAAAACTATTGTTTGATCCCTTGGAATGTAACCATAATGTGGAAAAGTTCGGGGCACAAATTTATTTCGGCCGTGCTTCATCTTATGCTGCATCATGCAGCAATTTTGTACTTGTAATAACACATACGATGCACTATTGTTTCACCAAACTTGCGCCACGGTTAACTGGATAAAAGCATTCTCCATTTATCTGATTTTAATATCAAATAAATAACAACGACATCGCTGTATTGTCCACCCAAATTAACCCGGGACAACTTAATTTTCGTGTGCAAAGTCCGTTAGTTGAGTGCCTTAAACTTAACAAGTGGGGTCATTACATATGCAGATGTCTCGGGTTAATCTTACTGGACAATATAAATGACCATTCTGATATTTGGCTAGTATAATTACCCGGTCAAGGTCAGTAATTATCCTCCAAATAGTGTTCATAATTGAAACTCATATTAAATTCCCCTGCAAATAATCGAGTTCATAAGCAATAATTAGATAAAGCGGAAACTCACAGTTTTAAAACTTAAATTGATATTGCTATAATAGACGAATAATGCAATGGTATTTTTGAGCATAGGATCTAATGTTGAAGGTATTTTTTTAAAGTTAGTCTGTGCCCGATTTTATAAACGCCGGCTAGAGTTAACGAAATGGCCAAGTATCTGTTTCGGTTATTTTTCGATTATTCACATCGGAAAATTTGAACAAATCAGTGAAATATTTTGTTTGTGCTAAACAGCGTTGATACAATCGGGCCTATGATTTGATTTCATGAGATGTAACGCCGTTTTAAACCGCTATGGCCATATTGTAGTGGCTGGAGCACCTAACCGTGGTTTCCTGGGAAGTTCTTGCTTCATATATAGCTTATTCTTATATGATGCTCTTTTATCAAACAAAAGTACCATCATTCATGTATTGTTGTAATTATCATCAGCAAATTTTAAATATTTCACACCATGATCACTTGGATAATGAAAAAGAATTGTACATAGACAAGCAAAATAGTATCATTTATGCTGTCTGTGATTGCCTATTTTAAGTACGAATCTCCTGTCGGTGATCCCCCTATGTGCTGTTCGTGATTGCATAAATTTGTAGCTCACCAAACTTTGTTTGACTATAACGACATAACGGAATAGTTGATTGTCTTCACAAGCAATTAGTTGGTAGATAATGTACTAGATATCCATTTTGTAATAAAATTTCTAACATTTGCTTCAGTGTTTTTCTGCTATTTGCATGGAAAGATGAATTTTATATGCAAATATGTGAAGTTTCGATTTTGTTGGTGAATTATTTTTTTGTTTGAGGACTCTCTCTGCTAATATTTGACATATAGGTGCTCAAATGTATGGCAAGCCAAGGGCACTACAAAATATAGCTGAGAAACGCTTTTACACAAAACAAATATGGAAAAAGTATGACCTACCCAGTTCACCCGCTATTTATAGATGATACTGCCCAAGGTTAGCAACTGCTGTAGTGATAGCCGGTAATAGGGTGTGATATATCAATATGCAGACCAATTAGTGGTTACATTTAGATACGTGGTTATGTTTTGAGCGAAACGAGGCACACTTGATGATTGTAACTGCATTTATTGGATTTGTTCGAAAACGTCGCGTTTGACTAAAGCAAATTACGATTTATTTTTCGTACCTTGTTTATTTTTGTGTGTTTAATCACGTGGTTTGGCTTCATCGAAGGGGATTATTTCATCATTTTCAAATTCATTTTCTTCTTCTATCTTAAAATAATTTGAAAATGGTTTGAAGTAGAGGCGACGCCTCGCTTTTACTCCGTGTGGATCCTTTAAACATATTTTTGTTTAAAAAGATATTGACAAGCAAACACAAATTCTTTAACCTTTTTTATCAGGTTTTTTCTTTTTTGAAAGATTCGTTATATTAAAACCCCTGCCATCTAACACATTCTCTGCTTCGAACCCACTTCGAATCGGTCACTTATTTTAATTTATTGAAGCTTTTCTACAACTGTTGCTATTATTGATGATTTTGTTGTGTCACGTGATTCTCCGTCGTGGTTATATGCCAACAACACTTATTAACCTTTTCCCATATTATGACGTTATCTGACGTCCTACAAGATTATGGCTTTGAAAAACAGTGTGCAAAATGAAGAAATTGCTTGTGACATTGTTTTCTACCACAAAAGAACAAAACATGTAGCGTTTCTTTCACTTGAAATTGTCGTCTGCATCGTCTTTGAATTCGGACCAGTCTGAAATATTACCGTCTGGTATTACCGTCTGGTAATGGGTTAAAACACACACTATTTTACAGAGAAAGAAGAAGTCGTCTGGTTATTTTTGTTACAAGAGTAATTCAATGTTCCATTAGTTATTCAATGTTAATTATTTATTCACGCTAATGTTCCGACAAACAAAAGGCACATGCAATGGGTACATTAGCGTCTGTTTTATATTGCAATACCCTTGCATTTTATTTCTCCATTAAACCGCACGCGGAAATATCAATACCGTCATGTACATGATCAAGAAATAGCTCATGTTTTCTCAGACATGCAAAACCATAAGATCGTTTAATGCTTCAAGATGTTGCAAAACAATTTTTCGAGTGGCAAAATGTACGCTGTGTCAAAGAAGACTCGTAAATTGTCGCATAGACGTACTGTGGTCCCTTAACCAGGACCAAGAGGTCGTCACATGGTCATTATTGCTGTAACATTGCAACATAGGGTTGTTTAATTAAATTAATTTAAAAATTGCCTAATGCTTCTATTGCCCACGTTAAGAAATGTTATCAAAATGAGACGGGATGGAAAAATAGGGTTGAAATCATTTTATTAGAATTGGCAACAGACCGATAGACATAGTGGAAAATTAGATTTGGGTTTTTCAATTTTTCGCTTAAATATCCATTTTTCTATGAAATTGAGAAATGAACATTGACCAGTATTGAACAGTCATTCAGCATGATGGGAATTACTATTTTTTGTAAATAACGGTTTAATCCTTTCCCAAAACGACAGAATTAATTTTCTAAACCTGACAGAAATGAAAAGTGATGGGGACAGGAGTCTGTGTAATCTTTTGTATAAAACATGCGTCTGATGTCGTGAAAAGCTTTTGGGGAAAATACTGATCTGTTTCTTCAACAAGGGACGTCAAAATTTGTTATATCTAGGAGAACGATATGTGTACAACCCTCCGATATTAGAGGAATCATTGTACTATTTCGTATGTATACAACAGTTTTATCACAAGAGAAGTATTGAGAGAAAAGAAGGAAATGTTGATCATCAGCCTTTCCTTATTTTATCTCAATACTTCCCAAAAGCCATTTCCTATCCGGGACGTCAAAACCAGAGATGCGTTCTTTAAAGCGAGACTTCTTAAGATTTTAGGATAAAGCGTTCTTTTGAGCAAGATTCTTCAGACGCCCAATGGAAGGCGCCATTACCTTTTACTTCGTGCGGAACCCCTCGGTCAACTCTATACAAACAATATAAAAGAGATTTGACAGAGTTGTTCCGAACACTCCATAATTCATAAACTGCGGTGTTCCGAATGCTCCATACTTTATACAAATGACGTCATGATGACGTCATTTGTATAAATATGGAACATTCGGAACAGCTCGGTCAAAGTCTCGGTCTTGAAAACGCTTTTTCAAAAACACCTTAAGAATTCTTAAAAAATCTCGATCTAAAGAACGCGCCTCAGATTTTTTTTTGAGAAATTGTTTCGTGTACTCATCTGAATCTTCTGTCTCAAGTGCCATAAGGGTCCTTTTTAGAAAACCAAGCGCAACCGTTGTAACGTAGAATTATGGCGTACCAAATGGGTCAAAAGTCTATTTAGAGCGTACACGCATAAAATATACGCGTCGGCGCGTAAATGTTATGCGTCGACGCGTATATTCACGCGTCGACGCATAAAATTTACGCAAGCAGTTGAAAATTTATGCGTCGACGCTTCGTTTCATCCATCAATTTTATGGTATAAAGGGAAATGTTTCTAACCGCCTCTCTCATTGGCCAGCCTCGGTTTCACATTTTTTACTCCGTCTCGCGTAAAATTTACGCGTCGACGCATATATTTTCAACTGCTTGTGTAAATTTTATACGTCGACGCGTAAATATGCGCGTCAATTTATGCGTCGACACGTATATTTTATGCGTGCACGCTCTCTATAGACTTTTGACCCATTTAGTACGTCATATAGAATACCGTTAATGTCGCCATTTTGAGATTCATAACACATCGGGGTTTTTTAACGTCGTCGCTACGTATCCGAACTTATTCGGGTGCGGTCGTAAACATTCGACGGTTAAAGATCCACCTCCGAATGTTTTCGACGTCGCCCGAATAATTCCGACGCCGCACCAGTCTCATCAGGAAAAGACTACATTAAAATCCAAAATATTATTCTTTGTTCAGAAGAATGGAGTGTAATCTTTGACTGTCTTTCAGAATTTAAGATAGGTCATCGGGCTCATCTGCACTTTAAGATCGTTAGCTATTTACGAACATAACCGACGATATACAAAGCTATCTTCAGAGAGGGTAAAATACGAGGAGACAGAGTTCTGGATCTTGCATATGTATAAGTAAAAAGGAAAGTAATTAAGCAAACTTTTTCGATTGGCATAGAGTATGTTGTCGTACGTGGGGGTGATGGCTATTCAAAATACAACGCTTTATGTATTGTTCGTCAAACCATATGTTGTTGTGTACATTTTGGAATTGCCTAGTCGAGACAATTCGAATTAGTACCCACCACATAGGTTTTGGATTTGAAATAGCATTTGGAATGGCCTAACATCCTTGTTTGTGTGCTCTGGGCCTATGCCATCCTCATTTTGATTCAACAAACATGTATGCTTTTCCGGCTGTCTATTTAGGTCTAGCATCTGCTGTTGGTGTTTGCACTGTTTGCTGTTCCCGATAGCATGAATTGTAGACAGCCAATAAATGGTGTATTAAAAACAATTATTAGGTAGACAATATACTTAACTCTCAGTAATTCGTTATGACAAAATGCAAACTCAGAGACTCAGGCAGTTAGAAATGCGAAAACATTTGTAGACATCACTTTCGGGACAGAGGTAAAAGAAAAAAAAAGCAAAGGTCCATTAACCTATACAAATACATCACTCTAGAAGTTATGAATGAAATATGGTGACAGCAGAACTTACTATTTTATCTTAATTGAGCCAGAATCTGGAAAAACGTCCCTTATAGCATTTGAGACAGCCAGGTTTCAAGATCAGGCGGTGTCTAGATGCAGTCTAACCTGGATCTATGTTGCTGTCATATGGCTGCTACAGACCAAAAAGAAGCTATTGGAGAACAACATGGTTCATGATCAGACTCTTTGTATACGCAGGCTGATCTTGAACCATGTTGGGCTCAAAAGCCTTAAAGGACGTTTTTCCATATCCTGGCTCTTATATTTTTCGGTGACACATTCATTTCCACATGGTGACCACTACCTTTGGGGGCATCACCTAAACCTTTCCAAAACATGACGTCCAAAACATGACAGGAAGATGGCTGGGAAAGCGTTGAGCTTGTAGAAAATGCCGAAAACATTTTTTTCAACACTCGGATACCAGCATGGACCTCGTTAGATTCAACCCAAGTACAAACTGGTTTTGATCGACAGTGGACTATAATCGTCATAATGACTCTTTTTTAAGATACCGGTACTAATTTAGTTCCAACGTGTATATTATTTGCACAAATCCAATACAATTTGTGTGCATATCGTTGCATGTTCTTAAATGTAACAAACGCCCCTGAAAGGTTCAAATCTATATATACTGAGAGGCAAAAGAAAGTATACACTTTTTGTTTGTCAACATCCCTCTTAATTTCCCTCATATCGACTCAAAATTTTGTTCTTTTCATTTCTACTCATAAACCAATAATACAGTGTTGATAAATCTTAGCTGAAATTGCTTGACTACCCATACTTAAGCTACATGCCAATTTTGCAAACTTTGCACGTGCGACTTAGTGGAGCATCAAATGCTGCCGTTAGTCCGTATTTTATTTCTTTATTCTTTACCACAACAAATCACAACGTTAAATTTTCTCTAACATTATAACCCTATTCTCGGTGGCTGGTAGAAATCGACAAATAAGCCACTTTTTTACATTAAGACCCATTTTCCTAAGACGATAGGAAAGAAACGTGACACTATATACACTTAGTCAGGTGTCTAGAAACATTCTACGTAAATTTTATCAAAACCCGTCAATACATTTTGAAGGAGTTACGTCAGAAAGCTTGTTTTCATCAAGCCCCTTTTTGCCATGACGCACCGTAATAGGGAAAAACCATGACAATGTACGCATGGACTTAGGTATCTTGAAACTTTTTGTGAAATTTTTATCCAAATCCGTTAATAAATGTAGGGTTTGTGTCACTGTCGATGCTTGCATTAATTGATCGATTATATCCCCCTTTTCGGTGACACTGTATGCTATGAAAAAAACCTTCGCAACGGAAGGACGAACAGATACATGGCTAGGCGAAGACGGTTACATCAACAAACGGCCACCTTCGGTGGCGATTAAAAATCGTACACACTATATGAACCGTTTTCTCAGAAAACGTGGAATAACTAGGGTGTATACTTATTTTGGTCTCTCAGTACATTTTCTCTCGACCCCCATCAATAAGTAATACCAGACTTACATCAGAACTGTTCCTCTGAGAATTTTAAAACTTGTAACATCACGAACTGCATTACTTTGTAACATTACTTGTCACAAATGTCGAACTTAATGCAGGAATATCACTGCTTTTCATCGAAAACCTCGTAACTGCAGCTTTAAACAAGCTGCAGTTACAAGGTTTTTGTTGAAAAGTATTGATATGCAGGGATATTATGCTTCTTTATCTTAGAATTGATATGTTTTGTCAGGAGGGATTGAAACTTAGGATCCTATATCATACATCTAGTAAGCTTCTTTAAATAATGTTTTTGGTAGTGTGAAAGTGGCATCACATTCCCATTTCGTTTTTTAAAGTATGACTTGATATGAAACTAAAATAACTAAGATTGGTTATTCTACTGCGTTTAAATGATATCAATTGTTTGAAGTTGTTGCTGATAGGCCGAAAAAAACGCCTTTCAAGTTTAGGCCGTAGTTATTGCAGACTTACATTTCAGTTGTACTACGGGGAATTTTAACCCTTTCCCAACAGAAAATGCTTGGGAAAACATTGGGACAAAAGAAGAAAATGCTGATGACCGGCATTTTCTTTTTCTGTCTCAATATTGTCTGTGTTATGTTGTACACAAACCTTATCTTTGTTAACATACATTTAGTAATACGCTGCAGATTTAAAATCAGACAACTTCAATTTTTGCCGTTTGGGAAAGTTCTAAACATACACAAAATAAGCTACTTCAAAAGTGTTGGGCTTAACAAAATTCGACTTTCAACAAACGCCCCAAACATGCAAATATCAGACTTGCATTATAGTTTTGTCACAGGGGACTTTTAAAACTTGTTTTCAAGTCGCTATCTGTACCATTTTGTAAGATTATTTGGCAGAAATGTCGAACTTTTAACATTGGCATTTGGCTTCTATAACCAGAAATTGATAGACTTTGTCAAGTGGGACTAACATAGGGATCTTGAGAACATTTTTCTTCTTTGTTTTAGGTTTTTAGATGGCACTTTGTCTTGGGGTTTAATCACGCATCATCAGAAATATTTGTGAATGTTTGGATTTGCTTTCACGTTGATACTTGTATTCATTTACATTCTAGAAATTCTTCTACAACAAAATATTTTATGTTTGTTGTTTTAAATGTATATATGTACATTATGTAACGATTTAAACATATTCTTAGGAAATGTACGTTTTGTTTTTGTATTTTAACTTTTCTGTTAGAACTTTATAGAGAAATAAAATCACTTGACCAAAAACAACGTGTCTGCAATAATACGCGTATATTTTAATATTGCTTTTCTTAGAAACTAGTTGATCCAACTTGACTGAAGCTATAATTAAGAGGTTTAAGAAGAAAAATAGCGCTATTAAATTACAATTTTGCTGACTTGATACGTTTCATACACAAATGTGTATAAAATATAATAAACACTTTCCCAAACAAGACCTTGTTTTGACGTCCCTAACAGAAAAGGCTTTGGAAAACATTGAAACAAAAGAAGAAACTGCTGATAACCAGCAGTGTCTCCTTTTGTCTCAAAATTTTCTGTGCCATATTTTACTCAAATTTCATCTTTATTAACATCCATTTTGTCATTTTCTGGCAGTTCTTGAAGTTGATCACCCTAAAATTTCGCCGTTCTGGAAAGGGTTAATGCCAGTAATAACATCCCATAACGTGACAACACAGTCTGCTTGGCAAGGGCACAAGATGAAGTTATACAGGAACGTCCAAATCGTCGTTTTTCAACGACAACCTCGTAACTGCAGCTTGTTTTAAGCTGCAGTTACGAGGTTTTCGTTGAAAAGCAGCGAACCATTGATTCGAACCATACACTACATTTTTCTGCATCGGTGTAAACCTCTCGCCTTTCTACTTATCGTCATTTTTGTTCAAAGCTATAGTTACAATATTTTCGACAGAATCTAACGTAACATTGTATATAGTCCCCAGTGCCCATCGACAATTTACGGATTCAAGAGAAAATGCTCTTCGAAACACCCCGAAACATTTCAAGATATCTGTCTTATGCCTATATCTTATGACATTTCATTTTTTTCTGAGTTGATATTCTTTACAACAAGCGTTTATGAAATATTTCTAATATATGTAATGACCTTCCATAACGTGACAAGACTGTCTGCTTGGCAAGGGTGGAAAATGTAGCTACAAGAACGTCCAAATATTGATTCTAAACAGACGTTGCTTTTTTTTGCATCGGTGTAAACCTCTGGCCTTTCTTCTTATAGTCATTTTTGTTTAAAAAAATCAAGCTGTAGATACAAACTTTTTTCACCAAAGCTAACGTAACATTGTATAATCATAGTCCCTAGAGCCCATCGATGATTTACGGTTTCTAGAGAAAGTGTTCTTCGAAACACCTGAACATTTAGGACTTCTTTATTATGTGTATATCTTTTGGTATTACAATTTTGCTGAGTTGATATTCTTTACAACAAGCGTTTGCAAAATCTAACTAATTTTTGTAATGACCTCCCATAACGTGACAACACTGTCTGGCTGGCAAGGGCACAAGATGGAGTTGTAGAAATATCCAAATATTGATTCGAAAGAGACCTTGCTTTTCTTGACATTGTCTTAACCTCTCGTCTTTCAGCTCATCGTCCATTTACGTAACCTTGTACATGTATTTCGATTTTTTCAACAAAAGCTTAAAAAAAAAGCTGCAGTTACGAGGTTTTTGTTGAATAGCTTTGATACAGTCCCCAGAGCCAGTCAATAATTTACAGTTTCTAGAGAAAATACTCTTCGAAACACCCCTATATTTAAGATTGTCTGTCTTATGTGTATATCTTAGGATATAACAATTTTGCTGAGTTGATATTCTTTACAACAAGCGTGTATAAAATATAACTTATGCCTGTAATGGTCTCCCATAACGTGACAACACTGTCTGCTTGGCAGGGGTACAAAATATGGCTATAGGAATGTCAAAATCGTCGCTTTTCAAGGGAAACATCGTAACTGCAGCTTGTTTTAAGTTTTCGTTGAAAAACAGCGAAATATTGATTCAAAACAGACGTTGCATCTTTTCTTGAGTGTCGCAAACCTCTCGCGCTAGTCTTCTTATCGTCAGTCTTGTAAAAAAATTCCAGATCTAGTTACAATTTTTCTACTGGAACTAACATAACATTGTTTATTTCACACCCGAAAGTAGTAAACCAATCAAATCACCCCATTCGTACCACGTGAGTATACAATACCTAGAGCCGTATTGCACGCACGAGATAACTGCGTGGACGCACGGGATTCTCGATATTCCAAAGCGGCTAGATCGATATTGTACGATGCACCGGTTGAACCGTCCAAATATGCATTGCACTCATTTGAACCCTACAAATATCGATTGAACCGTACAAATATGGATTTTTCCCCAAATCGAGGCTGCGATACAATTATCCATATTCGCATCGAAGAGTAATCTCCCTTAGGAGAGTAGCAAAATTGTGCATTAGAGTTGAATGTTTGTTTCCACATAATATTTCGAATTCACTGTCCTAAACAAGACATAGCTTTGATTCTGTGATTGAAAAAAACACTTTGGGAATACATTAAGGCAAAAGGAGAAAATGATTTTAAACATCACGAAAGAGATTATTTTCATTTCAATGAATTGTAGCGCATTTAATTTGCAGCAATGATACAAATCACACTTAACCCTTTCCCAAACAAGACCTGGATTTGATATCCATTAAAAGGCTTGACAAAAAAGTTTTAAGAGAAAAGGAGATTTGCCGTTTATCAGCAATTTCTCCTTTTCTGCCAATGTTTTCATTGTTGATTTACGCATGACATGATAGATAGTTTATATGACAAATTTCATGTACATTTCACGCTATCACATGACGGTCGGGTCTATTCAATCTTTTGAGACAAACATAAATCGATAAAAATAGATTAAATGTCAGATGCCATGTACATTTCACAGTGTTAGAAATGTACATGTAGCCTACATTTTTTTCATGACATAGGCCTATGTTGTTTTTCTTCCTTTTTTATTTCACGTTGGAATTTTATTTAAAAGTAATTAGATCTAGATCTTAATTTTTATACAAAATCAATCTTTGTCATGTTTTGTGTGAAAAAAAAATGATGTGAAATAAAAAGGTCATTTAACATGTCTTTGTACAATACCGAATTCTATTGGATTCATACTTTGCAGAACAAGACTATATTTAGACTCGCCTATCGGCTCGTCCAAATATAGCCTCGTTCTGCAAAGTATTCATCCAATAGAATTCAGTATTGTACAAAGACATGTTAAATAACCTCATAATATAGTACCCAGAGCCCATCGACAATTTACGGATTCAAGAGAAAATGCTCTTCGAAACACCCTGAAACATTTCAAGATATCTGTCTTATGCCTATATCTTACGACATTTCAATTTTGCTGAGTTGATAGTTTTTACAACAAGCGTGTATAAAATATAACTAATATCTGTAATGACCCCCATAACGTGACAGCACTGTCTGGCTGGGCAAGAATGTAGCTACGAGAATGTCCAAATATTGATTCAAAATTCGAAATGTAGATATGTATACATAGGGACATCCAAGACAGATGAAATTTCTTCTGCAAAGTCGAGCACTACAAAGCTGCAGTTTCGATATTTTTTGGTGAAAAGCATTAACATAGTCCCCAGAGCCCATCCATAACTTACGGATTCTAGAGAAAATACTCTGCGAAACACCCCTATATTTCAGGATGTCTGTCTTGTGTGTATATCTTATGGTATTACAATTTTGCTGACTTGATATTCTTTACAACAAACGTGTATAAACTATAACTAATGACTGTTATGGCCTCCCATAACGTGACAACACTGTCTTCTTGGCAAGGGCACAAGACAGAGCAATAGAAGTTTACGAATCGTCGCTTTTCAACGAAAACTTCGTAACTGCAGCTTGTTTCAAGCTGCAGTTACGAGGTTTTCGTTGAAAAGCAGCGAACTATTGATTCGAACCATACGCTACATTTTTCTGCATCGGTGTAAACCTCTCGCCTTTCTACTTATCGTCATTTTTGTTCAAAGCTATAGCTACAATATTTTCGACAGAATCTAACGTAACATTGTATAAAGTCCCCAGTGCCCATCGACAATTTACGGATTCAAGAGAAAATGCTCTTCGAAACACCCTGGAACATTTCAAGATATCTGTCTTATGACTATATCTTACGACATTACAATTTTGCTGACTTGATAGTCTTTACAACAAGCGTGTATAAAATATAACTAATATCTGTAATGACCCCCATAACGTGACAACACTGTCTGGCTGGCAAGGGCAAGAATGTAGCTACGAGAACGTCCAAATATTGATTCAAAACAGACGGACAAGGATGCGAAATGTAGGTACATGTATATATAGGGACGTCCAAAACAGATGATGCATTTCATCTGCAAAGTCGAGCACTACAAAGCTGCAGTTTCGATATTTTTTGTGAAAAGCAGTGATATAGTCCCCAGAGCCCATCGATAATTTACGGTTTCTAGAGAAAATGCTCTTCGAAACACCCCCATATTTCAGGCTGTCTGTTTTATGCCTATATCTTATGATATTACAATTTTGCTGACTTCATATTCTTTACAACAAACGTGTATAAAATATAGCTAATGTCCGTTATGACTTCCCACAACACTGTCTGCTTGGCTGGGGCACAATATGGAGTTATACAGGAACGTCCAAATATTGATTCAAAACAGACTTTGTATTTCCTCTACATTCAAGCTGTAGTTACGAAATTTTCAATTTAACTATCGTTATATTGTAAAGCGACACTTTTCAACAAAATCCTCATAACTGCAGCATAAAACATAAAACAGGCGGTAGTTTTGATTTTATATGAAAAGCATCGATATACTAGTAGTCCCCAGAACCCATCGATTAATTACGGATTCTACAGAAAATGCTCTTCGAAACACCCCAGTATTTCAGGACTTCTGTCTTACGTGTATATCTTATTATATTAAAATTTTGCTGAGTTGACTTTCTTTGCAACAAGCGTGTATAAAATATAACTTATACATGCCCATAACGTGAAACACTGTCTGGTTGGCAGGGGTGTGAAATATGGCAGTAGGAGACACTCCACAACGGGAAATGCTTCCGGGTCGTAGTATACAAACATAGTTCCGTCAAAAATGGATTCGCTCCTTTTGTTGCATTGATTCTGTGTCTATAGAATAGGCAGATGCATGAAATGTGGTTCTGTACACTGGCAGACCATCAGTGTACTGCTAGGATGTGTTTTAGTGAATTTGTTGGGAACTAGTTTCTTGCGCGGTCGTGACCTTTCATGGGGGTGTGTCACATGCAGATCCCGAAATAGATGGCAAATTTCAAGGGTGGCTGTGTTCACGGGTGCGTGATTTTAGCTGATGGTGCTATTGATACCACTTTCTTGGTAGTAAATTAAAGACAAAGAAATGGTCTGTCAGACAGACTAAGTAAAAGGTGCCACAAAGACTTCTGAGAGGAGCTAGAAGCTGCCAAATTGACCCATTTTACTATATATTTAATAGGCCCGTTTCGTTGAGGAGTGACACCTATATGAGCCAGAAGTGAAAATTACGAAATTTCAACTTTGGCCACATTTTTGTGTTTGAAGTTGCTTCAATTGATCTGAAAGTAAAGAATTTGTGAAAAATAGACCATATTTTCGAAATTTACGTCATATTTTAACTTGAATTCAAAAAAATTAAAAAATGTTAAAAAGAACAAAGACAACGTTAGAAGCCACATCAAATGGGCTCGATTGCTTGTGTTGTCAATTCCTGTGTATTTTTGGATAGGTAATTCCGTTTAGTACTGGTTCAAAGCAAAATTAGCTTAGAAATATTGTTGGAAAGGCGAAAAACCCTTTATCCCAGAAACACCCCACTTAAATTTAAAAAGGAGCGTGACATGATTTTTTTCATTAAATTTGATTTGAAATTAACCTTTTTTGCACAAAATGCCCTTTGGTTTGCTTATCGCACATTAGATAAAGCAAATTATTACAAAATTCTGGATTTTAAATCGATTTAATACATATTTAACCATTTCAATAACAGAAAATGACTTTTTAATGTTTAACATTTAGCCCCCCCCCCCTATTTTTGTATGCCCCCCCCCCCCTCGTGATTTCCTTCTATTTCCTATACAAAATCATTTTCAAGTAGGAGAAACACGTATGCAGTAATTATGAATTTCAAAGATATTTTGAAAGCATTTTTAAATGAAAATAGACTGCAGAAACCCTTTATCCTATAAAGACTTATTTTACTATTGATTTCTGTTTCGTGTGTTTTCTACATTTGTATTGTCTTTAAAACCTTTGTTTTTCCTTCTCAGAGACACGATTTTCAGCTAACTTGAATATCTGAATACGGGAAATAGCACGAAGAATCTTGTGTAAAATATTTCAATCGTTTTTGAGATTTTTTAGGTCCACAAAATAACGAATTTTAGTAGAAAATCGATAATTTTGTCATTTTGGCCCCTTTTTACGTGCCCTGTTTCTGCTAATTTGTCACAGGAGTTACGAGTTTCGTTTTAAATAGTGTTACTAATTGCATAGTAACGATTTGCTGTATTTCCACATTTAAAACATCGTAGGAAAAGGCGAAAAACCCTTAACTCTCCCCAATACTTACTTTGGTCATAATCCGATTTAAGAGGCTTAATTGGCCAGTAGTGGCCATTTCCTGTCCCAAAACAGTCTTTGTTTTTATTCATTTTATTGTAAAAATATATATCTGAACTAAAGTATTACTTTAACAAAATTCGAGTTTAGTTTTTACAGTTTAAAATGTATATAAATGATAAAAATAGGATTTCAGCCTGAAAAGGGACATTTGTCTTAAAATAGCCCCTTTTTCCGCATTGTTTTATGCAATATTTTCAAGAAATGCATCTTACTGTGAAAGCTTAAGGACGACAGAGTAAGTATCTTTTTATTTTTTGGAAATCTGACCATAAATTCCTGATTTATTCCAATTCAAGTAAACCAGGGGGGTCTCAACCCAGAATTGCATTAAAGACATCGTTTTGCAGTTAGGGGGGGCCGTTTTTAAAATGCCACCTGGTTGTTATTTAGAGACAAATTTTAGACTCTTTTTATGTTTTCTCTTTGGAAACACCATACAGCACTGACCTAAGACAGATTTGGTAAAGATTTTGTAAAATCCTTCATTATATAGGAGACACTCCACAACGGGAAATGCTTCCGGGTCGTAGTATACAAACATAGTTCCGTCAAAAATGGATTCGCTCCTTTTGTTGCATTGATTCTGTGTCTATAGAATAGGCAGATGCATGAAATGTGGTTCTGTACACTGGCAGACCATCAGTGTACTGCTAGGATGTGTTTTAGTGAATTTGTTGGGAACTAGTTTCTTGCGCGGTCGTGACCTTTCATGGGGGTGTGTCACATGCAGATCCCGAAATAGATGGCAAATTTCAAGGGTGGCTGTGTTCACGGGTGCGTGATTTTAGCTGATGGTGCTATTGATACCACTTTCTTGGTAGTAAATTAAAGACAAAGAAATGGTCTGTCAGACAGACTAAGTAAAAGGTGCCACAAAGACTTCTGAGAGGAGCTAGAAGCTGCCAAATTGACCCATTTTACTATATATTTAATAGGCCCGTTTCGTTGAGGAGTGACACCAGTAGAAATGTCCAAATATTGATTCGAAACAGACGCTGCATTTCTTCCGCTTCATCTTTTTGTTCCCGACTTTCATCTTATATTATATGTGACCCGTCACGCTAAAAGGGACCTTATCCGAACTCAACAAATCCAAATTTTGACAATCTTGTCAGACCCGACACAGGTTAACCAGAACATGTATGCGAAAAATGAACATTATAGTTAGATAGAGAAAACTTTTCGGATTTAGAAAATTACATAAAAGTGGAAAGTGTCGGCCCTAGTCTGGCTGCGCGGACTGCGCAGACAGACTAGGGTCGATATTTTTCACACTTGGATAAGGTCCCTTTTTGCGTGACGGGTCACATATACGAGGGTTGTCCTGAAAGTTCGTGGACACACACTTTATTTTGCTTTATAATACTTTGTTCGTGACAAAATCTTTATCACATGAAAGCTAAACATTTAACAAGTACTTTTCCAGCAAAAAAAGAAATAAAATTGATATGCAATTATTTTGCAAAAGGCCTTAACACGACCCTACATAGGGGTACCCGGAGCACGTCAAATTTTGAGCATTTTCGCTACCCATGTCTGTATTTTTTAATTTAATTTATCGTATGAAATTGGCGGGAAACAAAATAATAAAAGTATTAAAATGTGACCTCACATTCAGACTCCATATGGTTTTGATTTCAATGTTGTCGCGCTAAAAATTGACATTTGAGGATGATTTAATTAAGTTTGCTATGGAAGGAAATTTGTCAAAAATGACGACGTCGGACGTTTGGGTGGAGCAGCGCGTTCTTGTGAAATTTTGCGTGGAACTAGGAAAACGCCTGCAGAGACCAGCGAATCCGTTAATTTTTTCTACGAAGAGACCATGTGTGTCGTATTATCTCGTTTGCAAATGTCACAAACATTTCCGGGGAAGCAATGACTGATTCGAGGTCCCAAAGATCGAGTGTTATAACAGATAGAAATGTTAATTTGGTGAGTGACGTCGTGAATGACGATAGGCAAAATACGGTAAGCTATATTGGTGGGAAAATGTGAACTGTCAAAAACAATTGTTAACGAAATCCCCACAAAACATTTGAAAATGAAAACTGCGTGTGCATGAGGGCGCGAAGTATGCTTTCTGAAGAAAATAAAGTAGCACAAGTCTTCATGGTAAAGTGACTTCTTCGTCGCTGGAACGTCGTAACGTCATGACGTGCTCCGGGGTGCATCAACATTCTGCACAAAAACATGTGTGATTCTGCTAAAAATGGAGGGATTTCGTTCAAATTTTGAAATGTTGTTTCTAAGATATTGTTTAATGACATCATGTGTCTGTTATAAAATCATCTATTCTCATTTTCATGTATTAATCAGTGTCCACGAACTTTCCGGACAACCCTCGTATAATCCCAAAAGACTACCGATAATTTACGGGGTTTACAGGAACACCTCCGCAGTTTATTCAGATGTCAGAGGAATTATTGGATTAACACTTTCTCAAACAAGAAAGATCTGGTTTTGATGTCCCGTATAGACAAAATTTGGAAGAGCATTAAGGTAATAAATAAAATACTGATACCTGCATTTACTCATTTCCCTGAACAGTTTTATGCGCTATATTGTATACAAATCTTAGTCATTAACATTATTGTTGTCTGTTGCTGCTTTCAAGCCGAAACAGACAGAGGTTTTTCCAATTTGGGGAAGGGTCATATTTACTAGTTTTAAAGATTTAAGAGGCGGCAAAAACAACTGTGTCACTAATCTCTACATTTTTCTAGCCTGTCAACACAAGTCAGCTTCCCTCTGTCCATTGACGCGTACTATCAGAGGGCAACTAAAACATCGTAAATGCAACTTATAAAGCCATTACCACACGTTGACTCTTTTTCATTCCATACAAGATAATGGATTTCGAAAACGTAGAGGAAAATGAAGAAATTGCTTTTGACAAGTAATTTCTTCAATTCCCACAATGTTTTCTACCCCCCAAAGACCAGAAAATGTTTCAGTTCATTCACTTGAAATTGTCGTCTGCAACACCTTTGAATATGGGTTGGTCAAACAATTTGCAGTTTGATGAAAGGTTAAAGCCTTCCCAAACGGCATAATGATGAACTTGCTCAATTCTAGACGAAATTAATGTTTTGAAAAGCAAGCTATTTGAAAATTGCATGGGAAGCGAGTACAAAAGAAAATGCTGGTACCATCACTTTCTTCTTTTCTCTGACTCTTTGTTTTTCAAATCTATCTACATGTATAATAGACACGTCAAAACTAGGCCCCGTTTTTTTCAAAGAACGTAAGTACATACTCATGAGAACATGCTCAACTTGAAAGGAATAATCTCCAACTTTGAAGGGTATTCGATTGAGGTTCACGTAGATTTCGTGGGATTTGAGCATGGTGCTCAGATTTGAGCATGATAACGTACTTAAGTTTTTTTTTCGAGAAACCGGGGCCATGGCTTGTTTGGGAAAGGGTATACGAGTATAAGTATTTACAAGTTTTTGGATACTATTCGCGGCTGACATGTATGTTTCATAGGTATTTGTCCCTCCCGCATTTCTTTTCTTGGCAGAATAATTAATTATACCGGTCTTTCAATAAACACATACGTGTGTTTCGTTCACAAACAAAAATGTGTCATGCCTCACTGATGACTAATTTGGATAAATGCTGTCTCAGAAACAACATTTTTTTCTCAAACGTATCAATGGAAAATAAGAGACTTCGAATTATGAACAATTTCGACTTTTTTGCCAATGTTCTTGAATCATGCTTATGGCTAACGACGCGTACTGAGCATTCTTTTCGAATGTTTTCATAAATGATAGAATAACTCACGCCCAAGCATCATTAAGTTCTCTTAATTATAAATAGATATTATCTTGTTTGATTAACAAAATATTTGGAAAGATGTTTGTGTTCCTTATCTTACAGATGCCAAGTGTTATGAAGAAACGAATATGAATAGAACAGTATAGATCCAGATCGTATGAACCAAGCAGCTCATTAATTAATATATCATGTACACAGCAAAAACAATGTCCACCCTCTAGTCTGAGGTCACTGTCCGCAATGAATTATAATTTACTAATTGGACTGTCGTTACATGTGAGTCAAAAACCGCGCATTATTTAAACATGTAAGCCAAGTGATTTTAAATACCCTTCAAATAATGCAGGATCTTGATCGTTTGGAAAACTTTTTTTCATTTCGTTTTCGAAACTATAATTGTAAAATACAATTTTGAAGCTCATATTTGTACGAACATTGAAACATATTTGTAGAATAAGAACAATGGTAGAACCAACATCGTCGTATACAACAAAAATTCTGATGAAATGAACGTAGATCTGAAAAAAATATAAAACTGATGTGAACTCCTTAAAAATGCTGGCTCACCAACATAAGTTTAACTCGCAACCTTATCTCGAGTTTCAAGTCATAACTCAAAATAAGTATCTAATTTCCAAAAAAGTAACCTATAAGACTCTGGAGAGGAGATAAAGTTTGAAGTATTGTACATAATAACGTATCTGGCATCTACATCATAGTTTTGATGAATATGTCTGACTACACTTAAGACATATTTCCCGGAAAAGTTTCCGTGTTTGTTCAAGAATTTTGGTTTGTTTTATTCTATATGAACAAAGTTAAACATTCGTAGAGCAAAATGGTGTAATGTTCAATCTTAAGATTCCCAAATAAAAAGCAAATGGGTATATATGGATTGAAAGTAGTATACCCTTGGTTATAACTGTCATTTTTAGATTCACGCAACGTCGGATCGTTTAATGCAATGGCGTACTAAACGGGTCAAAAGTATAAATAGAGCGATCACGCATAAAATATACGCGTCGACGCATATATTTTCAACTGCTCGCGTAATTTTTTTGCGTCGACGCGTCGACTCATAAAATTTACGCGTCGACGCGTATATTTTATTCGTGCACGCTCTAAATAGACTTTTGACAAATTTGGTACGCCATTAATGCGATGTCATAAACGTACGCAACGTTCCACATGGCGGAGAATCACGTGGCACAACAAAAACAATGATTGCAGAAATATTTCGGTGATAAATTGTGTTCTATTCAAATTTGGTTTGAAGCAGAGAATGTGTAAAAATGCAATGAATTTTGACAAGTCTAAAATTTTGCCGTGTTGGAAAGGGTTAACCTTTTTCAACATGAAAGCTGCTGCTAACATCTAAATCTGATGGCGAAAAAGATATACTTTGTATACAATATAGCACAGCAAATATCGAGGCTTAACCCAATACCAGACGACAATATTTTGGACTGTTCCAATTTGAAAGGCGTTGCAGATGACAAATTCGAGTTGATGAAATTTTTAAAAATCTTTCCATTTTTGGTTAGAAAACATTGTGGGAAATGAAGAAATTGCTTGTCATAAGCAATTTCTTCATTTTCCACAATGCTTTCCCAAGCCCTTTCTTATGAAGGAGTCAAAAGGCGTCACTGTGTAGTAATGGGTTAAGACTTATAAATGCTGATAAGAGAATTGTACTAAACTTATTTGTTTGTTCACATGTATATCGGCCGTAACAAATGATACTGTCGCCGTTACTTAATTACCCGCTGTCATGACGTCATGTACGTTGACCGCGGGCTACATGACTAAATACTCGTTATCATGGGTGGGGTACTGGCGTAACGTTAACGTCTCTTTTCATAATGGGTTTTATCATGAGTCGAGTGCATGTGTTGGGGCTAGCTGCTTATTTCTGTATTCACGCCTTGTTCGGCGTTTTTGTGAATTATATAATAGATAAACAGGCAAATGAGGCAATATATTCACAATTTTCATATAATTTCTTAATCACGACACGTGAATATGTAGACAAGTCTTTATCTGAAGCAGACGCAGAATAAAATATAAGTGAATTCAACATTAGAGTTACAACAGTTTAACAGTTCATTTTGTTATCTAAACAATACCAAGTTTTAAAACATTTTTATAAGAATATCGTTTTGGACAAGATAGAAAATACTGATAACCTGCAGGAGCTTTCCAATTGGAACAACCTAAAATGTGCACGAGCCAATCTATGTTGGTCTAAAATTACGTTTGGATCTTTTTTCCACTATCCCGCTCATTGGTATAATTCTTTTCCTCATACAATCTTTACTTTAGTTTTAGGATTGATAAACGTTGATTTTAAATGTGACCATATTGTAAAAATGGACTGTCTAACAAGTGTGAAAAATATGGACCCAAGCCAGCCTGAGCAGTATGCATAGACTGAATAGGGTCGACGATTTTAGCTCTCCGATAATTTTTTATCCTACTTATTACCACAAACTTACGCTTTCTGACGCCCAACAAGATAAAGGCTTTGGAAAACATTGTCGAAAATGGAGACAGTGTCTGTGACAATCAATTTCTTCATTTTCCACAATGTTTTCAACCGAAAAAGACACAAAAAGTTAAAATTCTATTCTTTCAAAATTGTCGTCTGCAACGTCTTTGAATTCGGACAAGTTCAAAATTTTGCCTCCTCGTAATATTGGGGTAAATTACGGACTTCTAGGATGCACAGCGTGACGGATTACATTTTCTTAGAAAAGAAACTACATGTCACTGCTTTCCAACAAAAATCTCGTAACTGCAGCTTAAACCAAGCTGCAGTTACGAGTTTTTTGTTGAAAAGTAGCGACGTAGGCCTATTTCCCTATCTCTTACTCGTTCGTGCTGAAACTCATCGAATAAAGAAGCTGTACTGATGAATAATACAAAATAGCAGACAAATGGGATGCACCAAAGTAAAAAAATGTATGAAAACGCTGCATTTGAAACTTTGCAGACGATACTAGGCCTTAATTACTTTCTTCTGCTAACAGATGCAACTCTGCCCAGACTACAACCCTTTGCGGACTTTTTTCACAATGTTCCCTTGTTTGGCCGTTAAAGCTGGAGGGTAACAGACTGACACTGATGGTCTAATTGCAAAAAATATTTTTTATGCTCCCCGAAGGGAGAGCATATAGTCGCCGCTTTGTCTGTCCGTCCGTCCTGTCCGTCCGTCATTCCGTCCGTCCGTCCGTCCGAAGTGATTTCTCCATAACCATTGGGCCAAATCAAATGAAACTTACCAAGTGAACTCCCTATGACATAATGCCGATGTACTTTTCCCGGTTTTTGGATTTTTGAGGCCTCGTCATGGGAAAAGGGGACTTAAGGTAAAATACAGTTTTTCTCTAATTTCTCCTAGTCTAATGGTCAGAATTTGATGAAATTTCATATTTGAGTTGTAAATCAGATGCCCTTGACAATAAACTATGTGAAATTTGGGTATGAAAATTATCTCATGTAAAAAGGGGGCTTAACATTTACTTGCTTTATGTTAGCTCTGCATGGCATACATTTATTGTGACAATGCCTTATTCGGGGAGCATTGTCCGTCTCTGACGGCTCTTGTTTTAAAAAAGATATGCAAAACTTTTGTGTTGGCCAACTCAGAATGGTTAATAATATGCGATTCAGACAGAGATTGAGCCGAAATTATAAGAGAGATAGCCGAATTTAGGGAGAATCCAAACCCAAATTCAATTCCGTTACAGATGCGGTTGAATTTATTTCTTTTACTGTCACGCATGCGTATACAGCGCGGACCAAACTTCAAACGAGATTCATACTTGAATTTTAATATGACGTCATCGTGTATGTTGTGACGTCATTTAAGAAAGTCGCATGTCCTACTGTTTTTGACCTACTTTCGACATCGCTTCATGAATTTGGTATCAAATTGCGAAAAAATGAGTCGTTGCTTCAATAGTTTGTCGTAATCATTTAATCAGGTCATATAAAGCTTCAAAAGTGTGCATTTCGTTTGTTTTTGACAAATTTTGGGTCCAAATCTGGGAAATAGTAGTTAGTGTCCATATATACTTAACCAAACTTATAAGTACTCCGTTTTCTATTGAGCGCAAAATTTTACCCGGTACAGAAATATCAAAAATTGTTTTTGTTTTTTATTCCCTAACCCCATTACTTGACCGATGTCATTTTCATTTTGCAAAATTATTGTACAAAAATGTAACTTCCGGCCAACAAAAGAAAATTGAAATATACCTCCTGCGTTTCATACACGAATCCCAAGTGATTAATTCACAATTTATTCTTTTATGGGTTGACGTGCCAAACATAAAAACATAAATGCGTTGGAAATCTCTACAACAACAACCCATAACAATTGGTGTTTTACAGGGTGGTGCAATTCAAGCGTAGGAAATATTCTGATACCCACATTTCCGGTCGTTCTATACAAATTTAATACAAAATATCGTTCATTACTGCCAAACATAAACATGTTGGTTACGTTTGTTCCACCTTTTCAAAAGAAATGCAACCTGCATGCAACTGCTATCAGCCAACTTGTGGCCGAGTACAGACAAACCGGAAGTGCTGCCAACCTACTAAGAAAACCACGTGATAGGAAATCAAACCGTAATTAAGTCCATAAAATTGATCTGTTTCGCCTACGTGAGCTGGAGCGTTCAGTGACAGTCACAGAATGGGATACCTTATGCCTTCAAGGGTGATCATTCAGTGTCCAAACTATCCGATAATGGCTCAATTCATCATGTCCATGTACAAGGCGCAAAAACCATGCCCTCACAATTAACATGTTAATGTTCAGTTGGCAAGGAGGCATTTAATTTGCTAATTGTGAAAAAGTGTTTTACAGACTAACGATTTGCTGTCCAGTATGATGATGATCTTCCACATGCTTTGCGAACGTAGAGAACCGTACATCGACTACAAAAATAATAAAAAGATGTCCCTACAGCATTTTTCAGGACTTACAAAATGTCTATGCCTCCCTGATGCCATGCTATTCCGTTAGCAAACAAGGGACACACAAGACATTGACTTTGTGATTTTCGCTAACAATAGTGGTCTCCGTTAGCTGCTTATTGCTCAATTCTTGTTGTCGTGAAGTCAATGAAAATTCAGTAGGTGATGGTAATATGGTTAAAGCGAAGTTCTTTCAAATTATATTAAGATCTGTTATGCCTGTCTAAAGATATACTCTATGATATAGTCGGAGTACTTATAAGTTTTGAGTAGTGTACATATATGGCTGATTTCATCATGATAAGCTTTGCTCTAGTGATGTGCCAAACGACAAAAATTGAGAGACGACATATTAATGGGTTTGTTTAAAAAGGCAAGGTGTGTGAATAATATTGCACAGAAAATATTGAGGCAAACGGAGAAAATGCTTTCCCGCATTTCTTTTCTTAAGAAACGTATTTTTTAAAGAAAAGAAACTAAGATTATGTACTTCGCTCTGTCGCTGTTTCGTGATGAAGACCATTGAATAATGGCGTCTAGTTCGTCTGCTACTTTGATGAACAATACAAAATAACAGACAAATGGGGTGCACCGAAGTAAACACTTGTATGGAAACACTGCAGACGATATTGTGTCTTAATAAGTTTTGTCTGCTAATAATGACGTCTAGTTCGTCTGCTACACTGATGTATAATACAAAATAACAGACAAATGGGATACACCGAAGTATTGTCCAGCAAGATTAACCCGAGACATCTGCATATGTAATGACCCCACTTCGGCAATGTTTTGTTAAGGCACTCAACTAACGGACTTTGCACACGAAAATTAAGTTGTCCCGGGTTAATTTGGATGGACAATAAACACGTGTATATTCAGTTTTTATTCACCTGACAGGGTGTGGCTAAGTAAAGAGGATATTCGACGAGTTTACTTCTCGATACCTTGGTTGATAGAAGAGAAAAAACGTGCGACACGAGCATGAACACATTTCAAATTGAAACAATGTGCGATTGTAAAATGTGTTGTCATAAAACCTCGTAGCTACAGATTGATTCACGCTGTAGTTATAATGTTTTGCAACAATACCGACGAATTATCGCTAATCGAGAAGGCTGTTTCTCCCCAAGCTTAAATGAAATGAACCGTTTACTAAGCTCCGCCCTGTCTCTCGAATAAAAACAGAATATATAGGAGTATTGTCCAGCAAGATTAACCCTACTCTCCAAAGCCAGAGGTCTATTGATTAACCATCAAATATGACCTCTGCCGTTTTTGTTACACAAACAGCCTATTTGGTTGTCATAATCTAATTATAGCACATCGTTTGAATTATCGAATCAAAATCATTCAGCTGTATCTTGCATGATCATTACGTACACATTACGTCGCTTCTATTTTTGGCTGAAGCCGGTAACATTTGAATTGTCGAATTAAAATCATTCAGTTTCATCTAGTTTGATTACGTATACATTACGTCGCTTCTATTTTTGGCTGAAGCCGGTAATTTGAAGCGTCAGCCAATGAAAGCTTGTATCAGATTTTTAAATTGTTTTGTCGTGTATAGCCAACGATTGGATACCGAAATCCCGCCAAGGCCCCGAGATTAGACGTGAAATGACCCCGCGGGAACAGAGCATCATTCTATCATAATGGAATGAAGAGAGAATGTGCTCTGTTCGTAAGAGAGTAGATTAACCCGGGACATCTGCATATGTAATGACCCCACATCGGCAATGTTTTGTTAAGACGCTCAACTAACGGATTTTGCACACGAAAATTAAGTTGTCCCGGGTTAACCTTGTTGGACAATACTGCAGACAATATTGTGTCTTGATTAGTTTCGTCTGCTAATAATGACGTCTAGTTCGTCTGCACTGATGAACAATACAAAATAACAGACAAATGGGATACACAGAAGTAAACACTTTTATGTAAACACTGCAGACCATATTGTGTCTTAATTAGTTTCGTCTGCTAATAATGGCGTCTTGTTCCGTCTGCTGCACTGATGAATAATATAGAATAACAAATAAATGGGATGCACCGAAGTATAATCCATTTTTATTCACCTTATAGGGTGTGGCTAAGCAAAGAGGTTATTCGACGAGTTTACTTCTCGATATCTTGGTTGAAATAAGAGAAAAACGTGCGGCACGAGCATGAACACATTTCGACATCGAAAGAATGTGCGATTGTAAAATGTGTTGTCATAAAACCTCGTAACTACAGCTTGATTCACGCGGTAGTTATAATGTTTTGCACTATTACCGAAGGTTTACCGCTAATAGAGAAGGCTGATTCTCCTCAAGCTTAAATGTAATCACCGTTTACTAGGCTCCGCCCTGTCTCCCGAAAAAAAATCAGAATATATATTGTCGCTTTTCAACGAAAACCTCGTAACTGCAGCTTGTTTTAAGCTGCAGTTGCGAGGTTTTCGTTGAAAAGCAGCGAAACACTTGTATGGAAACACAGCAGACCATATTGTGCCTTAATTAGTTTCGTCTGCTAATAATGGCATCTAGTCCGTCTGCTGCACTGATTAAAAATACAAAATAACATACAAATGGGATGCACCGAAGTAAACACTTGTGTGGAAACACTGCAGACTATATTGTGTCTTAATTAGTTTCGTCTGCTAATATTGGCGTCTTGTCCGTCTACACTGATGTATAATACAAAATAACAGACAAATGGGATGCACCGAAGTAAACACTTGTATAGAAACACTTCAGACTATATTGCGTCTTAATTAGTTTCGTCTGCTAATAATGGCGTCTAGTTCGTCTGCTAATAATGGCGTCTAGTTCGTCTATACTGATGAATAATACAAAACAACAGACAAAAGGGATGCACCGAAGTAAACACTTGTATAGAAACACTGCAGACTATATTGTGTCTTAATTAGTTTCGTCTGCTAATAATGGCGGCTAGTTCGTCTGCTACCCTGATGGATAATACAAAATATCAGACAAATGGGATGCACCGAAGTAAACACTTGTATAGAAACACTGCAGACGTTATTGTGTCTTAATCAGTTTCGTCTGCTAATAATGGCGTCTAGTTCGTCTATACTGATGAATAATACAAAATAACAGACAAATGGGATGCACCGAAGTAAACACTTGTATAGAAACACTGCAGACGTTATTGTGGCTTAATTAGTATCGTCTGCAAAAGACATCACGTCCTCTTTATGTTTCTTTTTGTACTAAAAATATCATTGGAAAATTTAGGTACATGGAAAACGGCCTTATGACCCCCCCCCCCCCCCCCCCATTTTATTGATCGGATCTTGATCGGATTGCACTACTTAGTTTCTCGAAATCCGCATTTCCCGCATATGTCAAAAGGATCATCTTGCATATCCGCGATTACTCTCCAAAGCCGAGGTCTATTGATTAAACCATCAAATATGACCTCTGCAGTTTTCGGTACACCAACAGCCTATTTGGTCGTCATAATCTAATTATAGCACATCATTTGAATTATCGAATCAAAATCATTCAGTTTTATCTTGCATGATCATTAGGTATACATTACGTCGCTTCTATTTTTGGCTGAAGCCGGTAACATTTGAATTATCGAATCAAAATCATTCAGTTTGATCTTGTTTGATTACGTATACATTACGTCGCTTCTATTTTTGGCTTAAGCCGGTAATTTGAAGCGTCAGCCAATGAAAGTTTGTATCAGCTTTTTAAATTGTTTTGTTGTGTATAGCCAACGATTGGATACTGAAATCCCGCCAAGGCCCCGGGATTAGACGTGAAATGACCCCGCGAGAATAGATCTCATTCTATCGAAATGGAATGTAGAGATAATGTGCTCTGTTCTTAAGAGAATAATCCGCGATTAGTGTTATGGATTGAACATAGTAAGGGAGGCAACTACTACAGTGACTATCAAAGTTATTTATCTGGATTGCCTCCTTGTGCAACGACAAAATATCTTTAACCCATTACCAAACAACAAAACTTTAGGGCAGTCCAAATTGAAAGATCCTGCAGACGACAATTTTAAGTGAATGGAATTTTTAATGTTTAGGTCTTTTTGGATGAAAAACATTGTGGGAAATGAAGAAATTGCTTGTCACAAGCAATTTCTTCATTTTCCACAATGTTTTTCAAAGCCATTTTCATGTGGGGAGTGAAAAAGAGTCATTGTGTGGTAATGGGTTAAATGATTTGGCGACCAACATAGGGTATAGATCACACTAGATTGCACATAAATAGCCCCTTTGCAAGGCCCGGACTTAATCCTTTTCCATGCAAGAAACTTGTTCCTCAATAGAGAATGCTTTGGAAAACATCGAGGGAAAAGAAAATAAAAACTACCGATATTAAGCAATTTCTTAATTTCCCTCTATATTTTCTAGTCTATGACATTCACATTTTCTATTTTTGATATTTATCATTTTGTCGTCTGCAACTCTTTTCAAATTGAACCACCTTTAATCCAAAACGAATAAAGTGTGTTCGCAGTACAACGTAACAGTGACATTACATATCGCCAATGGTGGATCAAAACCTTGTGACTCCAGGTTGGTCAAGCTGTAGTTACGTGGTTTTGACTCCCCACGAACGATATATTACAAGGACATGATTTCAGCATATTTCTGAAATTCATAACTGGGCCGAAAACATTGCAATATAACGATCTATTTGTTGATAACCCAACAAAGGGTACCGATTCAATCAAATAGATTATCAATATTTGATCTCCTAATCGATACTCGATCACAATCGCAGCTCATCGCCTTTTGACCAGAATATACCCCCTGTAAGACGTAACCCTTTTCCAAAACAAGACATGGTTTTATGGTTTAAACACTTGTTTAACCCAAACAAGGCCCGCTTTTGACTTCTCTAACAGAAAAGGCTTAGGAAAACATCGAGACAAAAGAAGAAACTTCTGATAACCAGCAGTTTCTCCGTTTGCCTCAATATTTTCTGTACAATATTTTATACAAACAATATCTTTATCAACACATATTTTGTCGGTAAAAGCAGCTTTCAAATTAGAGTACCCTAAAATTCTATCGTTTGGGAATGGGTTAAAGCAAGAATATGTGGCTCTCGATAGACGAGAGCGGCGAAAAATGCATTATGTGTGGTAAAAACTGCTTGGTGGATCCAAATCGAAGAATCCCTTGCCTTTCAAATACAGTTGTGCACAAAGTTATTTCATATTAGGGTTGCTGAAGCCCCTGTGTCTGAATATTGAGGGAGGCTAAATTAGATTTTACCTAATTTTTCAGTGTAGTTCATAAGGACAATTTGGCATTTTTGGCCAACTCCCCCCCCCCCCCCCCCCCCTACCCCCCCCCCCCCCCCCCCCCCTGTTAATACGGGCCTTCAAGACGTATAGTTGAGAGTCGTCCTATATGAATTATTCATACATATGGCAGAATGATATGATAAAGATCTCTAATCGTAATCTATAATTACTTCCCTATCGACCCTAGAAGGGAAGGTCAAAAGGCGTAATTCAATCGACAGCATCGTAGACAAAGTTTACATCTTGGTTGTCAGCTTTGTGAAAAGTTTACAATAACACTTCAGATAAACCACATCATAAAGGACAAACAGAAAGAATACTTTTTAAAGCTACTATTTCCCAGATTTGGACCCAAAAATTGTCAAATACAAACGAAATGTACACTTTTTAAGCTTTATATGACCTGATTAAATGATTACGACAAACTATTGAAGCAACGACTCATTTTTTCGCAATTTGATACCAAATTCATGAAGCGATATCGAAAGTAGGTCAAAACAGTAGGACATGCGACTTTCTTAAATGACGTCACAACATACATGATGACGTCATATTGAAATTCAAGTATGAATCTCGTTTGAATCATGGTCCGCGCTGTATGCGCATGTGCAACAATTTCAAAATAATTCTAACCCCATCAGTGATGGGGTTGAATTTAGGTTTGGATTCTCCCTAAATTCAGCTATCTGTCTTGTAATTTCGGCTCATTCTCTGTCTGAATCGCATATTATTAACCATCCCGAGGTTGTCAACACAAAAGTTTTGCATATTTTTTCAAAAAATTTCATTTTTTTGCAATTAGACCATCTGTTACCGTCGCCCTTTAAACCCATGCTTTGACTGATAAACATTCTTTTTGGACTGTCTGATTTATAGAGCATGCTCCAAAAATATTCATATTTTTTTTTAAAAAAAAAGGGAAAAATGCCATATCAGATAACCATTTCTGTACCCAGAAATAGAAAAAAAAAACATCTTTAACACGAAATCCACGTGAACTCCAATTGAATACCAATCAACGTTGATTGGTATTCAATTGTAGTTGAGAATGAACTCATGAGTAGATACTTAAGTTTGTTTTTTGAAAAACCGGGGCCAAACCGGGGCCTGGCCCCGGTTTCTAGAAAAAAAATTAAGTACATACTCATGAGAACATGCTCAACTTCAAAGGAATACTCTCCAACGTTGAAGGGTATTCGATTGAAGTTCACGTGGATTTCGTGCGATTTGAGCACGGTGCTCAGATTTGAACATGAGAACGTACTTAAGTTTTTTTTCGAGAAACCGGTCATGGTCTTGTGTGGGAAACGGTTAATGTGTAAGCGAGAAGCGTCGAAGAATGATTCTTTTTATATAAATTTGCATATACCGATTTTCGCATGGCGCTTTTCTCATACATGTTCATATTGTTTTATTGCGCTCATTTATTACATAAAGTGTAGCTTATTGCCCACCTCGACGGTAATTGATGGAATTTACTTCGCCTCAACGAAATCTAAAAGTTGGAGTTTGACCCTTTCTCAAAAAAGAGCTGGGTCCCACGTCTCTTACGATAAGAGGTTTCGAAACATTTAAGCAAAAGAAGAAAATGCTGATAATCAGCATTTCCTCCTTTTGCGTCAATATTTTCGTTGATAAATTTCACGTCAGTCATATATATTTCAACATCTATTTTGTTTCAAATTGAAAATGTCTATACAATTTTTCCGTTTGAGAAAAGGTTTAAGCATTTCTATAACAACGAATATGCCTACATTAAATGTTAAATAGTTGCAGGTGTCAACAATACTGGTACTAAAAGTAGAAATGTTTATAAAAGTATAAAAAAAACATTGTGAGAAATGGAGAACAGTCTAATATCAGGGTTTTACATGAATAGGCTTTCTCTATTTTTCATAGTCACACCAAAAAGCGGTAGGGTTTGTTTTCGGATATCATTAGGTGGCTTTTGTAATCCTTAATCGAATAATGTGTGTTAAATGAATAAATCTAAACAATATTAATTGCATGGGTTAACGGCGCAACTGTTAAAGCCATTTTGTATAGACTGGTTCACCATACTTTATGTTCCTTATATAAATCCTACCAATGCAATACAAACACATCATATTACATCCGAGCTTTACAGTAGGCCTACTATAACGTATGTCCATCAAATTGAAAGATAATGGCAAATGACAAAGTCGAAATTCGCACCACGATTAAAGGGTAGATAGACTTAATGTTACCACAAACCTTTTCTATTAGGGATGTCAAAACTAGATTGATACCTTTTTTTGCATTTAGATCATTCTGCTTAGAAATTAAATTCTACATAAAATCAAGATTGGTAGCCTAATCTAATACACGGTACGGAAACTACAGAGACAGAGCCAACGGCTCTGCTATTCAAATCCTCTGGGGCGCTTCCGGCCATGTGTGGCTCTGTCTCTGGGAGCTAGATTTTTGGACAAAAATAGGAGAGTGTTCAACTTTGTTGTTCAATAGTTTTCTTTTGGCGCTTAAAAGCGAAAAAACTGGAATGTCATGCTCCCCTAAAACCATTTATCTGTCTGTTATAATTCTGTGGGCTTCAAAGTCGGCAGGGTTTTCACAGGATCAATGTCGTCGTGAGTCGACCCTATGTGATTTTTTCTTGTGTACATCATGCATTTATGTACATTCCAACGGTAAATAGCCAATTGCTGCTGCTAAAACATGTTATATGCTAATCGATGGATACTCTCGATTAGATATCCCTTTCCCATGTCACAAAACCTTAGAAATGATTGACAAAAATAGAATTTGAGCAATTTCTATCGGTGGCTCTGTCTCTGGCGGCTGGCTCTGTCTCTCGCGGCTGGCTCTGTCTCTGTGTACTTTGTTAAACCGTTCAATCCACCACAAAATTCGTGTCGAAGTAATATACCTAATTGACTCATACACTCAATAGATCATAATAGCGTATGGCGAACGTTTCAGTCACTGATTAAATGCTTTTCCAAAACATGGGTAGATAGATCTTACTTAGGAGAGGTTCTGTGTACAAAAAGCGGTGGTGTATTTCATCACCTGTAGTGATAGATTTCTAATTTAGGACTGCTTAAATTCGAAATTATGAACACACATGCACCGATCCAGATGGGCGTCAGCCCCTCTTGAGAGAAAAATGTATGGATCTGCGCAAGGTTCTGCATGCGCAAAATGTTAATCATTGAAATATGTGAGAAAAAAGGTGAATATGCTGGTTATCAGCCAATGTAGGAAAGAATCAAATTTTGCATATCAAAAGTATCTTGAAGACATCTTAAATGTAGGTTCCATGCAAGATCATACCAAAGACAAATGACAATCACTTCCAACCAACAAAAAATCTACACTCTACTAAAACATCCAAAACAAGATTCTACTGGCATAGATACTCTAAAACAACACAACAAACTGTACACTAATGACGAAAAAAACCCCACGAATTCTAAATGAACAATTCCAATCTGTTTCCACCCACAAATCACCATTGCCACTTAAACGAGTACATGAAATAACACGTTCACACACAATTTAAAACACAATTGATGCATGTACAGAAATTCACCACTACAGACCCAGCCCTCATAAATTCAGGCACACCATCGAAATATCTGAAAACAGGATCAACAAATTGCTAAAATATCTGAACCTGCGTAAAGCTGCTGGCCCTGATGAATTAAGACCAATTATACTAAAGAATTGTGCCAAGGAACTTGCGCCTATCATAACACAGCTGTATTAAGAAATCTCTTGAGACCAATTCTTTACCGAGTATTTGGAAAAAAAAAAAGGCAAACGTCGCCCCTGTATTCAAAAATAGTCCAACCCAGCCAATTTTCGCCGGATCTCTCTCACTTGCATCTTATGAAAACAACTTGAACATATTAGTGAATCTAGTATAAGTATAACTAAACACTTCGACAAAACATATTCTGCGACTTACAGCACGGCTGTTGGGGAAAAGATACTGTCTGGCCCAACTTTTGGGCTTGGTAGGTGATATCCTCCAGTTCATAAATGAGGATAAAGCCAAGATGACTTGATCCTATTACATTTTTAAAGAGCGTTTGATATGGTAAATTATGAGAAACTGGTGTCAAAAATACATTGTTATGACATTATAGGTCACACTCTGGCATGGATCAAAGCCTTTGTAGACAATAGGACACAATCAGTGTTGGTCAATAGATCCATGTCCTGCATCATACCAGTTCCTTCAGGTGTGCCTCAGGGTCCGGTCTTAGGCCCCTACTATTTCTTATCTATATCAATGACCTCCATGAATATGTACAATGCTCTAAAGTACGTCTCTTTGGTGATGACACTATCATTTAAATACCACAAACTATCACATTCCATTCCAGCCTCTTACAACAGGATCTACTCAAGCTCGAGAGATGGGAATCAGACTGGGACATGTCTTTTAATCCTGCCAAAATGCCAAGTCATACAGTTTACCAAGATAAAGACACAATTACCGACACTCTTCTTTCTACATAATACACTACTTGAGATACACTCCTCAGCAAAATATTTAGGTGTTACAATCTCAAACTACTTATCGTGGAATAACCGCTTGTCAGGCCCCAGCTCGAATACTGCGCTGCAGCATGGACTGCAGTCCGCTCAACACTCGGGAACACTGATTAACCAGATTGAATATGTACTGCGGGGAGCAGCTCGCTGGGCCATGCGATGCTATGGTCCCACATTCAGTGTCTCCGCTATGTTAGACAACCTCTGTAAGAGAAGATCAGATTTGCGCCGTATTGACTTACGGCTGGTTGGATTCTATAAAATTGACAATGATAAAGTAGTCGTCCCTCTTCCTCAAAATATTGTGTCAAACCTGTCAGACAACTTAGAAATTCCCATATACTGGCATTCAAGCAACTACATACTCATATTTTCTTTTCTCGCAATGCATCAGACCAATGTCTTGTTTTGGAGATTTTAAATGGAAATATGTCGAATTACATTGGTGCAAAATGTTTCTTCGTCAACACCTAATTTGTCGCAAGTAGTAGCTTTGAAATTGAACAGCGCCGAAATTTTGATGTTTTGGAAAGCGTTTAATCAGTGACTGAAACGTTCGCCATACGCAATATGATATATTCAGTGTGCGAGTCAATAAGGCTTCGACACGAATTCTGTGGTAGATTAGATTTATCAAAGTTAGCACGCAGAGACAGAGCCATCCGCCAGAGACAGAGCCATCCGGCAGAGACAGAGCCACCGATAGAAATTGCTCAAATTTTATTTTTGCCAATCATTTCTAAGGTTTTGTGACATGGGAAAGGGGTGTCTAATAGAGACTATCCCTCGATTAGTATATAACGTGTTTTGCCTTCGGCATTTGGCTATTTACCGTTGGAATGTACATAAATGCACGACGTAAACAAGAAATCAAAGTACTGACAGTACTGTTTGGAAGCAAATTTTTCAAAATGTAGGCCTGTCCAGGCCCCAGTTTCTCGATAAAAAACTTAAGTATATTCTCATGAGAACATGCTCAACATCAAAGGGATACTCTCCAACGTTGAAGGGTATTCCATTGAAGTTCACGTGGATTTCATGCAATTTGAGCACTGTGCTCAGATTTGAGAACATACTTAAGTTTTTTCGAGAAACCGGGGCCAGAAATAGAGTAGTTTGATTAGGTACTTTGATTATCCATTTGAATACCTTGACTACTTTGATTCGTAGAGTATTTTGATTAAGTACTTTGATTATCCAGAATACCTTGCATACTTTGATTTTATGATGGAGTTGTATTTATTTTTAGCACAACTTCATGCATATTAATCGTTTGTGTAAGCTGAATATATTTCATAGTTCAGTAAACTCGACTGACCCATTTACAAGGAAGGCCATTGGACTAATTCTTTGAACCATAATAAAGCAAATTACTACGTGGATCTTTTCATCTCTCAGAGACATGATTAATTGAATGTTTCATTTTCAGTCACACAATTCAATATCTACACATAACTTCAGACTTACATATTGAATATTCGAATGACTGTTACCTCATTAATCTTTGCTTTTGATAGAACTATTTATAGTGAGGAAGACCGGAAGATGTTGTGTGGTATGCAGAGAATGGTAAAAGTGCAGAGACGCATGGCTGCTAAGAGAAGCAAATTTGGAAAATTTGCTTCCAAAAATCACATAGGGTCGACTCACGACGACAATGATCATGTGAAAATCCTGCCGACTTTGAAGCCCACAGAATTAGAACAGACAGATAAATGGTTTTAGGGGAGCATGACATTCCAGTTTTTTCGCTTTTAAGCACCAAAAGAAAAATATTGAACAACAAAGTTGAACACTGGCCTATTTTTGTCCAAAAATCGTGCTCCCAGAGACAGAGCCATACATGACCGGAAGCTCCCCAGATGATTTAAGCGGCAGAGCCATTGGCTCTGTCTCTGTAGCTTCCTAACCGTGTAATAGAAGCAGTAATGTCAACGGGTATTTTGTATTGTGTCACATTGCAAAGACATTAGATCTGATTGGACGATATGTATTTAAATATATATCGTCCAATCAATTCCAATATCTTTGCAATGTGATATAATATTATCAATAAGTCTGTGTCATCATTTTTTATTCCACAAGTTAAGCTGGTCAAAACCACGTTATTATTGATATATTGTTAAAAAGTGATAAGTGTCAGTGAATTGATTCCTCTTCCTTGTTCAAATGTCTTCTATCAATTGGCTATTATTAAAAGAATATTGATTCAAAAACTCAAGAAATGTAGACAAATATTTACTAATGACTTGTAAATATAAAGAACTTCTGTACTTTGACAACTTTTTAAGGTTTAAATCAATTAATTAATCTTTCAATTACTTATTGTTCGATTCATTCATTTAGTTATGTATTCATTTATTCATCCAATCGTGTGATAGTTCGTTCGTTTATTTATTCGTTCGGTCGTCCGTCCATCCGTCTCTCCATCCATCTATCAATTCCGACCGTCTGTCCATCCGTTCGTTCTTTCCTTTGTTCGTTCAGTTTGTTTATTCTTCCATTCATAAATCAATCCTGATTTGTCTTGTCCAACCATAGTGTCGAAATTTATATTTTCCATTGGTTTTAGTTCTGAAATGTGCAATTCTCCGATTTTCATCTACAAACCATTCTTTCATCCAGAACCATTTAACCTTTTCCCCAAAAAGACCTTCTTTTGACGTCCTTACCAGAAACATTGAGACAAAAGAAGAAAATGCTGATAATCAGCATTTTCTCATTTTGCCTAAATTTTTTCCTAGCTATATTGTACAAAAATCTTTTCTTTTTCAACGACTCTTTTGTCGTCTACAGCAACTTTCAAATTGGTCCATCCAATTTTTGCCGTTTGGGGAAGGGTTAAAGAGAAACATGTGCAGCTGTTTCTATTACATTCAAGACATTGACGTAAAAACGCAGGATTCACAGAGACGTCGTGTATGACGTTTTCAATGTAAATCTCATTTTAATAAGTCATCACGTGTTATTTAATCCTAAAGCATTAGATACACTTTTACCCTTTACCAAACATAAAAAATATTCAAACTGGAGACTACTGCAGCATACAAGGCATGTGAAACAAAAAATATGACAGCCTACAAGTATCATAGATATCATTGAGGCAAATGTAGATTATATACAAAAAGTTGTTTGCCAGCATTTTCTTTTTTCCCTTTCTGAACACTCTACATAGTCGTCCAAACCATGGTTTGTTTGGAAAAGGGCTAGCAATCCATTAAGATTAGAATAACTATATTTTTTCAAAGTTACGAAATATTGCGGATAATTCTATAAACAGATTTATCCAAATCCTTTCTGCCATTGCAATATTTTACGTACGTTTTTATATTGGGCATAGCCCAATATATTATAACCAGTTTTGCACTCTCGATCCCCCCAGACATCACTCCAGACACTACATTCTAACTCTAACCCGCTGAGCTATGTGTTCAAGCCAGACTACGTTATTTCAACCACCACAGAAGCGTCCTTTATCATTCACTATCTTCAACATTTTTCATCTTTTTCACTTCTGCGACAAATAAGGAGGGGGTTAATAATTACATTTGGTGAAATTTTCGCTTAGATTGAATACCTGTTAGAATTTTCAGCGTTTTTACAATCTTTTCGGTTGAGTAAAGAGCTTGAAAGCAAAATAGTGTAACTCTAAGATAAATTCCATGTAGTTAAGATATTGCTGCTCTGATTTTTTCTACGGTCATTTAGCCTACCAGTGAAAGCACTGGTCAACAGGTGTTTAACTGGGTCACTGGTTGACCTACTACAACTGTGTACCCTTAACCCATTCCCTAGATACAAGGTGTGCGCTTTACCCATTCCTATATTCTGACCCCTTTAGGTTCCCATGAAATATATGTGTTTGGAAAACATGGTAGAAAATGAAGAAATGGTTGTGACAAGCAAGTTCTTCATTTCCCACAATATTTTCTTCCTAGAAAGACCAAACAATGTAACGATCTATTTGCTTGAAATCGGCGACAGATAATTGGTCAACCCATTACCAAACGGCAAAAATTTGGACCAGTCCAAATTCAAAGAAGGTGCAGACGACAATTTTAAGTGCATGAAATTTAAGATGTTTTGGTCTTTTTGGGTAGAAAACATTGTGGGAAATGAAGAAATTGCTTGTCACAAGCAATTTCTTCATTTTCCACAATGTTTTCCCATGGAATTATCTTGTGAGGAGTCAAAAAGAGTCGTTGTGTTGTAATGGGTTAAGGAATCTGCATTCACTTTATCTTTATTGTTTTTTTTTTCAACTCTTGTGTTGAAGGCTCTTCCAAACGACAATATCACAGAGTTTTTCAAATTAGAAAGAGTTGCAGACGACGAATCGGGTGACGATAAAGATGAAATCATGTCATGTACAATGAAGCACAGAAAATATTGGGACAAGGAGAAAATTCCGGTTATCTTTGTATGTTTCATATTATTTGCTTCATAACAATGTATTGTTTGGAAAAGGACGAATGGTTAGAGGCTAGCCTATAGAGTTTAGGAGGTTAGACACTGTGATTTTAAAATATTTTGATCAAAGAAAGATCATCATCTTAAATTTGCCGTTTTCTAGAATTTTAACATTTTAATCTCATATACTGTTCTTAGACTGATCATTTGGACCAATGAACAAGTGCATTCTATTTAATCGAAATATGTTTGCAGATCAGAGATCAGTTAGGCTAAGCCTCTACAATGGGTCCGTACTTGGTATTATTCTGATTAGCTAAGAACAAGAAATAATCTAACATGTTGATTTAACGTAAAATCCGGTAAAGTGTAACATTTTCCTTTTTCCCAAACAGCCTCACATTTTGGATTCACCTCGAGAGTGTACATTCAACTTTTTTATCACCTATGCACGTTTGCCTACACATTAATTAACCATTTTCCAAACGATGACGCCTTTTTACTCGCTTCATAGAAAATGCTTAAAAACATCGAATAGAGAATGGGGCAATTTTGCAAATCAGCATATTGTCCTTTTGTCACGATATCAATTTCTCAGTGATGCCCAATATACAGTGCTGACAGCACTTTGGTTAATTATAATCTCCATAAATATTTCTTATGTGTGTAGCATACGTCTGAAATACGATATTAAATTGGGCGTAATCGCTGACCAAATGGGTCAACGCATGCATGCGTATATGTCCGCATGCAAGTGAATAATTCAGGCATTTACGCGTAGAATTTAAGACACACGTGTAGCATTTCGCGTACGTCTGTAAAACACAATAAACTAGTGTACCCATGCAGATCAGTAGAAAGCAATTTTGTAGGGGAAAGGGGGGGGGGGGGTCCAAGCTCCTGTACGGGCCAGTGTCTGAATATTGGATGGGATGAATTGGATTTTCTCTATATTTGCAGCGTAAGATAAGGGAATCTGCAAAATTTCTTCTTGTCTCTTAGCCATTTTTGCCAATATTTGGGGCTCACCTACAAGCCTGGGAGGCTTAGCCCCCCCCACCTTCCCCCCGCCCCCAATTCCCTGTCGTCTACACCGGCCTAGAATATTTTCGCATGGGAAAGGAATTTAAAAGACAGTGATATCGTTTCTACAAATACTAAATTTGGGACAGTTAAGGTATTCAATCCATCATTAGATACCAAATCCTTAGTGCAACTTCGGGCGTCATCCGTTGCCACGGAAATTGACAATGGCTTGCGCGGATCCAGAGGGGGGGGGGGGGGGTCATGGGGCCCTGACCCCCTGGATTTGGCGAAAAAAGGGGTTATGAAAAAATACCTGGACCCGCGCTTGTAATGGTAGGCCTATACCCTCCTGAAGTCCCGTCGTAATACGTGTTAATGGAAATTGACTTCCATTACATGGATGACGCCCGAAGTTTCACTAAGTGTTTGGTGTCTAATGATGGATAAATACCTTAATAGGCCTGTCCCACCTAACCGAACATTCGTAGCGAATTCGTACCGAATGTCAAGTGCGAAATTCGCAGTGTTCGTTGTCATTTTATTCGGTGAACTTTGTTTTTCAACGATTGTGTACCGACCGTACGAACAGCCAACGATGTTTCTCCTTTCCCAAACATCAACGAACCCCTACCGTTTGAGTAACGAATATACATTGACTAAGCAGCAAGTCTACAATATTTCCAGTCTATTTTTTTTTTATTTTCGGACTGACTCATTTGACGCATCACTTTATCCATTTTTGGATAAAAATCACTACGCGTTGCGCATAACTCCAAAATCTAGTCCCTGGGCCAGAAACATGTTTGCTCCCCCCCCAGGGGGAATTTTGTAGACATAGTTTTTCATAAAGTACGATATCTTAGAAACATTTTGAGCATTGTTTGCACTCTGGCCGTTGGGGCTTTTGGCTGTAACCCTTATCTAAAACCCTTAACCCTATCATTTTTTTCATTCAAATTTACAATACTTATTTGGTCATATTTTCATTGAATATTGTCCTAGAGATGTCTAAATGGTATCAAATGAAAGCTTATGACTTGCTCTTTCATTTGTAGTTATTTTATGCAAATTAGCTCATTTGCATATTCATGAATATTAATGATTTCCCTTAAAATTTCCATTTTTTGGCGAAAATTTGATAAATACTTTCTTAAAAAAGGCGTTTCTGTCCAGGGGGAATTTTGTAAACATGGTTTATCAGTAAGGACATTTTATTAGAAACATTTTGAGCCTTGTTTGCACTCTGGCAGTTGGGGCTTTTCGGCATGACCCTTATCTAAACCCTTAACTCTACCAAATTGTTCATTCAAATTTTGAAAATGAATTTGGTCATATTCTGATTGAATATTTACACACAGATGTCAGAATGGTATCAAATCAAAGCTTATGACTTGCTCTTTCATTTTAAGATATGTTATGCAAATTACCTCATTTGCATATTCATAAATATTAATCATTTTCCCTAAAATTGTGATTTTCGACCAATATCTGGTAAATACTTTCCAAAACAAGACATTTTTGTGCAGGGGAATTGTGTAAACATAATTAATCTTAAAGAAAATCATACATGAAACATTTTGAGAGATGTTTGCACTTTGGCTGTTGGGGCATTTGGCCAAAACCGTTACCTAAACCCTTAACCCTATAAAATTGTCCAGTCATTTCAAAACGTTTTTATCATATCTTGGTTGAATATTGACCTACAGATGTAAGAATGGTATCAAATAAAAGCTTATGACTGTCCCAATAATTTGCCATAAATTTTATGCAAATTATCTCATTTGCATATTCATGAATATTAATGACATTACTTAAAACTGTGACCTTTTTAGTGGGTATTTGGAAAATACTTTAAAAAACATTGTGTTTCTACTCAAGGGGAATCATGTAAACATAGTTTATCTTAAAGAACATTTTATTAGAAAACATTTGAGCAATGTTTGCAATTTGGCGGTTGGGGTTTTTGGCCCTGACCCTTATCTAAACCCTTAACCCCATCAAATTTTTCTTTTGAATTTTCAAAACGTGTTTGGTCATAGCTTGATTGAATTTTGATCTACAGATGTAAGAATGGTATCAAATGAAAGCTAATGACTTTTTCTTTAGTTTGCAGTTATTTTATGCAAATTGGCTCGTTTGCATATGCATGTATATTAATGATTTGTCTACAATTTGTGATTGTTTTCAAGTTAAATACCTACCAAAAGGTGGGATTTTTTCTTTCTCGTGAGTTTTTAACCATCTGATATCCATGTTCACTCTTTTAACAACATCTAAGCCTTGTTTGAGATCTATTTGATGTTTTGTTTGGAAGTAACTGCGATTTTAAAGTGTGCAACCCATCATATTTTGTTCCTATAAATCTTATTATCAATGTTTGTATTTAGTTTCCATTTGATTTTTTTCAAATCTTTATTGTTTAAGTGCAAATAAGTTTAATTGATTCCATGTATTGTACAGGTGTTCTTGCTTATATCTAGTTTAGTTGACAAATGCTATCCTTTGATGAATCCAAAATTGCCGCAAAATAGGACTTTGAGCATTAACATTTTATTAAATGCCATATGATGATACAAAGGTGTCTAACCTGCGGGACTTTATTCTAATACACATATAAAATTAATCATTTCAATTATTTTTGTATTTTTTATGACTAAATAGAGATCCTGGAATGTAGACAAATTGCATACATAAAGCAAAATAACATTATTTAGCAATTGTCAAGCTCCATTTTTTTGCCATTCACATTGAGAAAACAGCATGATTTTGTTCCATCTGGAGAGCCCTTCCTTGTGTATTCCTCATAGCCAAGTCAATTTGTTGGCCTTAAGTGTATTTGATATGTGGGTGACAGATCAGGGACACTGGTGTTACCATTCCTTTATGCTCTATTGAGGTATTTTAACTTCAGATAATTTAAGCTTGGGGTGCCATATGTAAAGCCTACGTATCAGATGCATAAATCAAGAAATGTACTCGCTGTATGTATGTAGCTAGAGTACAGACAATAAACGATTGCGATCAAAAGATTATTGCAGTCATTTACGATGCATTTATTTGTCTGTATCAGATCAGAACAGATGTGAACTGTGAACTGATCCATACTACCGACAGCCCATGCTGAATGTACATTAAAATTCTTCCGATCTTATAAATATGTTTTATATGTGCTGTCAGCATAGTATATAATCTCACAATGGATTGAAAATAGTTCCCTTGCGATACATATACAATATCTTTCAATATGGCATATATTTTCAAGGATGGCATTCGATAGCCATAGATATCTTCAGTTCAATACTTTCCTGATATTTAAATGCTACAACTAAAACTTGGTTTAGATCAGCATATGAAATCCCATATTAAGACATATACTGTTTGCACTGTTCTAGGACAATTTGACCAAAAATGATTAACATCACACTTGGTGGCAATCTTGGAATTACTTACACTCTGGGAGTTTGGCTAGGTTATCATAATGGAAACCGACATAGATCAACACTAGAATGTCGATTTAATGCAAAGAATCATCAACATTTATTACTAAACATAACAGGGCTACTATGTACTTAACATTACAGGGTTACTATATAACATATACGTTAGCACTGTCAAATGGAATACATTCTATGGATTTTTCACAATAAATGTGGTTTTATCCCAAACATTTAAAGAATCAATAATATTCATGAATAAGCAAATGAGCAAATTGCCAATATACAAGCAATTCACTAGATTTCATTTGATACCATTATGACGTTTGTATGTCAATTTACGATCAAGATATGACCAAAACATATTGAAAATTTTAATGGGCAATTTGATAGGGTTAAGGGTTTAGATAAGGGGTTTTGCCAAAAGCTCTTACTACTACAGTGCAAACATCGCTTATAATGTTATTTTTATAATGTTCTTTAAAGTGACATTTCACAATAATTTTTACATAAATTTCACTTTTATTTTATCTGAAAGAGCATATTTTCTTACGAAAATTCTGAAAATTTCAAGCCAAAATATTGAACCGTTTACGAGAAATATACATTTTTGTGCTGAAATTAAACAAATTGTTGTGAACAACAGTTCAGATTTATATAGAATTTGTCATTTCTGTCTCAACTTTAAAGGCATATTTTTCGCTTATGAATAACAACTTCAAAAGACTGATAGCATTTCTACGCATTAGAATAAACAATCTTTTCATCAAGACATACTTTTAAAAAATGATATAAATGTGAAATGTCACTTTAAGATAAATCATGTTTGCATAATTCCTCCTGAACAGAAACGCCTTGTTTCTGAAAGTATTTTCTGAAAGTATTTAACACGTTTTCGTTGAAAAATCACAATTTTAAGGAAAATCATTAATTCTTATGAATAAGCAAATGAACTAATTTGCATAAAAAATAATAGCGAATGAAAGAGTCATCCATAAGCTTTCATTTGATACCGTAGTGACATCTGTTAGTAACTATTCAATCAGGATATGACCAAAAACGCTTTGAAAATTCCAATAAAAATTTGATGGGGTTAAGGGTTTAGATATGGGTCACGGCCAAAAGCCCAAACCGCCAGATTGCAAACATTGCTCAAATGTTTTCTAATAAAATGTTCTTTAAGATAAACTATGTTTACATGATTCCCCTTGCGTAGAAACACAATGTTTTTTAAAGTATTTTCCAAATACCCGCTAAAAAGGTCACAGTCTTAAGTAATGTCATTAATATTCATGAATATGCAAATGAGATAATTTGCATAAAATTTATGGCAAATTATTGGGACAGTCATAAGCTTTTATTTGATACCATTCTTACATCTGTAGGTCAATATTCAACCAAGATATGATAAAAAACGTTTTGAAATGACTGGACAATTTTATAGGGTTAAGGGTTTAGGTAAGGGTTTTGGCAAAATGCCCCAACAGCCAAAGTGCAAACATCGCTCAAAATGTTTCATATATGATTAACTTTAAGATTAATTATGTTTACACAATTCCCCTGCACAAAAGTGTCTTGTTTTGGAAAGTATTTACCAGATTTTGGTCGAAAATGGTATCTTTAGGAAAAATAATTAATATTCATGAATATGCAAATGAGCTAATTTGCATAACATGTCTTAAAATGAAAGAGCAAGTCATAAGCTTTGATTTGATACCATTCTGACATCTGTGTGTAAATATTCAATCAAGATTTGACCAAATTCATTTTCAAAATTTGCATGAACAATTTGGTAGGGTTAAGGGTTTAGATAAGGGTCACGCCAAAAAGCCCTAGCCGCCAGAGTGCAAACAAGGCTCAAAATGTTTCTAATAAAATGTTCTTACTGATAAACCATGTTTACAAAATTCCCCCTGAACAGAAACGCCTTGTTTTGGAAATTATTAACCAAATTTTAATCAAAAATTGACATTTTTTAGGAAAATCATTAATATTCATGAATATGCAAATGAGCTAATTTGCATAAAATAACTACAAATGAAAGAGCAAGTCATAAGCTTTCATTTGATACCATATTGACATATGTAGGCCAAAATGCAATGAAGATATTACCAAATAAATGTTTGTATATTTGAATAAAAAAAATTAAAAGGGTTAAGGGTTTTAGATAAGGGTTACAGCCAAAAGCCCCAACGGCCAGGGTGCAAACAACGCTCATTTTGTAGCATTTGTTATAAGCTTTCAGAAAATCATACCCTTCAAAATCCCCCCTGGGGGGGAGCAGGGGTTATTGGTGGCTCAAGGTCTAGTCCCTGGGCCAGAAACATGTTTGCTCCCCCCACTCCCCCCCCAGGGGGAATTTTGTAGACATAGTTTTTCATAAAGTACGATATCTTAGAAACATTTTGAGCATTGTTTGCACTCTGGCCGTTGGGGCTTTTGGCTGTAACCCTTATCTAAAACCCTTAACCCTATCATTTTTTTCATTCAAATTTACAATACTTATTTGGTCATATTTTCATTGAATATTGTCCTAGAGATGTCTAAATGGTATCAAATGAAAGCTTATGACTTGCTCTTTCATTTGTAGTTATTTTATGCAAATTAGCTCATTTGCATATTCATGAATATTAATGATTTCCCTTAAAATTTCCATTTTTTGGCGAAAATTTGATAAATACTTTCTTAAAAAAGGCGTTTCTGTCCAGGGGGAATTTTGTAAACATGGTTTATCAGTAAGGACATTTTATTAGAAACATTTTGAGCCTTGTTTGCACTCTGGCAGTTGGGGCTTTTCGGCATGACCCTTATCTAAACCCTTAACTCTACCAAATTGTTCATTCAAATTTTGAAAATGAATTTGGTCATATCTTGATTGAATATTTACACACAGATGTCAGAATGGTATCAAATCAAAGCTTATGACTTGCTCTTTCATTTTAAGATATGTTATGCAAATTACCTCATTTGCATATTCATAAATATTAATCATTTTCCCTAAAATTGTGATTTTCGACCAATATCTGGTAAATACTTTCCAAAACAAGACATTTTTGTGCAGGGGAATTGTGTAAACATAATTAATCTTAAAGAAAATCATACATGAAACATTTTGAGAGATGTTTGCACTTTGGCTGTTGGGGCATTTGGCCAAAACCGTTACCTAAACCCTTAACCCTATAAAATTGTCCAGTCATTTCAAAACGTTTTTATCATATCTTGGTTGAATATTGACCTACAGATGTAAGAATGGTATCAAATAAAAGCTTATGACTGTCCCAATAATTTGCCATAAATTTTATGCAAATTATCTCATTTGCATATTCATGAATATTAATGACATTACTTAAAACTGTGACCTTTTTAGTGGGTATTTGGAAAATACTTTAAAAAACATTGTGTTTCTACTCAAGGGGAATCATGTAAACATAGTTTATCTTAAAGAACATTTTATTAGAAAACATTTGAGCAATGTTTGCAATTTGGCGGTTGGGGTTTTTGGCCCTGACCCTTATCTAAACCCTTAACCCCATCAAATTTTTCTTTTGAATTTTCAAAACGTGTTTGGTCATAGCTTGATTGAATTTTGATCTACAGATGTAAGAATGGTATCAAATGAAAGCTAATGACTTTTTCTTTAGTTTGCAGTTATTTTATGCAAATTGGCTCGTTTGCATATGCATGTATATTAATGATTTGTCTACAATTTGTGATTGTTTTCAAGTTAAATACCTACCAAAAGGTGGGATTTTTTCTTTCTCGTGAGTTTTTAACCATCTGATATCCATGTTCACTCTTTTAACAACATCTAAGCCTTGTTTGAGATCTATTTGATGTTTTGTTTGGAAGTAACTGCGATTTTAAAGTGTGCAACCCATCATATTTTGTTCCTATAAATCTTATTATCAATGTTTGTATTTAGTTTCCATTTGATTTTTTTCAAATCTTTATTGTTTAAGTACAAATAAGTTTAATTGATTCCATGTATTGTACAGGTGTTCTTGCTTATATCTAGTTTAGTTGACAAATGCTATCCTTTGATGAATCCAAAATTGCCGCAAAATAGGACTTTGAGCATTAACATTTTATTAAATGCCATATGATGATACAAAGGTGTCTAACCTGCGGGACTTTATTCTAATACACATATAAAATTAATCATTTCAATTATTTTTGTATTTTTTATGACTAAATAGAGATCCTGGAATGTAGACAAATTGCATACATAAAGCAAAATAACATTATTTAGCAATTGTCAAGCTCCATTTTTTGCCATTCACATTGAGAAAACAGCATGATTTTGTTCCATCTGGAGAGCCCTTCCTTGTGTATTCCTCATAGCCAAGTCAATTTGTTGGCCTTAAGTGTATTTGATATGTGGGTGACAGATCAGGGACACTGGTGTTACCATTCCTTTATGCTCTATTGAGGTATTTTAACTTCAGATAATTTAAGCTTGGGGTGCCATATGTAAAGCCTACGTATCAGATGCATAAATCAAGAAATGTACTCGCTGTATGTATGTAGCTAGAGTACAGACAATAAACGATTGCGATCAAAAGATTATTGCAGTCATTTACGATGCATTTATTTGTCTGTATCAGATCAGAACAGATGTGAACTGTGAACTGATCCATACTACCGACAGCCCATGCTGAATGTACATTAAAATTCTTCCGATCTTATAAATATGTTTTATATGTGCTGTCAGCATAGTATATAATCTCACAATGGATTGAAAATAGTTCCCTTGCGATACATATACAATATCTTTCAATATGGCATATATTTTCAAGGATGGCATTCGATAGCCATAGATATCTTCAGTTCAATACTTTCCTGATATTTAAATGCTACAACTAAAACCTGGTTTAGATCAGCATATGAAATCCCATATTAAGACATATACTGTTTGCACTGTTCTAGGACAATTTGACCAAAAATGATTAACATCACACTTGGTGGCAATCTTGGAATTACTTACACTCTGGGAGTTTGGCTAGGTTATCATAATGGAAACCGACATAGATCAACACTAGAATGTCGATTTAATGCAAAGAATCATCAACATTTATTACTAAACATAACAGGGCTACTATGTACTTAACATTACAGGGTTACTATATAACATATACGTTAGCACTGTCAAATGGAATACATTCTATGGATTTTTCACAATAAATGTGGTTTTATCCCAAACATTTAAAGAATCAATAATATTCATGAATAAGCAAATGAGCAAATTGCCAATATACAAGCAATTCACTAGATTTCATTTGATACCATTATGACGTTTGTATGTCAATTTTCGATCAAGATATGACCAAAACATATTGAAAATTTTAATGGGCAATTTGATAGGGTTAAGGGTTTAGATAAGGGGTTTTGCCAAAAGCTCTTACTACTACAGTGCAAACATCGCTTATAATGTTATTTTTATAATGTTCTTTAAAGTGACATTTCACAATAATTTTTACATAAATTTCACTTTTATTTTATCTGAAAGAGCATATTTTCTTACGAAAATTCTGAAAATTTCAAGCCAAAATATTGAACCGTTTACGAGAAATATACATTTTTGTGCTGAAATTAAACAAATTGTTGTGAACAACAGTTCAGATTTATATAGAATTTGTCATTTCTGTCTCAACTTTAAAGGCATATTTTTCGCTTATGAATAACAACTTCAAAAGACTGATAGCATTTCTACGCATTAGAATAAACAATCTTTTCATCAAGACATACTTTTAAAAAATGATATAAATGTGAAATGTCACTTTAAGATAAATCATGTTTGCATAATTCCTCCTGAACAGAAACGCCTTGTTTCTGAAAGTATTTTCTGAAAGTATTTAACACGTTTTCGTTGAAAAATCACAATTTTAAGGAAAATCATTAATTCTTATGAATAAGCAAATGAACTAATTTGCATAAAAAATAATAGCGAATGAAAGAGTCATCCATAAGCTTTCATTTGATACCGTAGTGACATCTGTTAGTAACTATTCAATCAGGATATGACCAAAAACGCTTTGAAAATTCCAATAAAAATTTGATGGGGTTAAGGGTTTAGATATGGGTCACGGCCAAAAGCCCAAACCGCCAGATTGCAAACATTGCTCAAATGTTTTCTAATAAAATGTTCTTTAAGATAAACTATGTTTACATGATTCCCCTTGCGTAGAAACACAATGTTTTTTAAAGTATTTTCCAAATACCCGCTAAAAAGGTCACAGTCTTAAGTAATGTCATTAATATTCATGAATATGCAAATGAGATAATTTGCATAAAATTTATGGCAAATTATTGGGACAGTCATAAGCTTTTATTTGATACCATTCTTACATCTGTAGGTCAATATTCAACCAAGATATGATAAAAAACGTTTTGAAATGACTGGACAATTTTATAGGGTTAAGGGTTTAGGTAAGGGTTTTGGCAAAATGCCCCAACAGCCAAAGTGCAAACATCGCTCAAAATGTTTCATATATGATTAACTTTAAGATTAATTATGTTTACACAATTCCCCTGCACAAAAGTGTCTTGTTTTGGAAAGTATTTACCAGATTTTGGTCGAAAATGGTATTTTTAGGAAAAATAATTAATATTCATGAATATGCAAATGAGCTAATTTGCATAACATGTCTTAAAATGAAAGAGCAAGTCATAAGCTTTGATTTGATACCATTCTGACATCTGTGTGTAAATATTCAATCAAGATTTGACCAAATTCATTTTCAAAATTTGCATGAACAATTTGGTAGGGTTAAGGGTTTAGATAAGGGTCACGCCAAAAAGCCCTAGCCGCCAGAGTGCAAACAAGGCTCAAAATGTTTCTAATAAAATGTTCTTACTGATAAACCATGTTTACAAAATTCCCCCTGAACAGAAACGCCTTGTTTTGGAAATTATTAACCAAATTTTAATCAAAAATTGACATTTTTTAGGAAAATCATTAATATTCATGAATATGCAAATGAGCTAATTTGCATAAAATAACTACAAATGAAAGAGCAAGTCATAAGCTTTCATTTGATACCATATTGACATATGTAGGCCAAAATGCAATGAAGATATTACCAAATAAATGTTTGTATATTTGAATAAAAAAAATTAAAAGGGTTAAGGGTTTTAGATAAGGGTTACAGCCAAAAGCCCCAACGGCCAGGGTGCAAACAACGCTCATTTTGTAGCATTTGTTATAAGCTTTCAGAAAATCATACCCTTCAAAATTCCCCCTGGGGGGGAGCAGGGGTTATTGGTGGCTCAAGGTCTACTGTCGCCAAAAAGTAGCAAGCAGAAAATTGCAACTACAAATACATTTGCAACAAAATAAAGTTTGATTTTCGTCTCAATTTCATCTAATAAAATAATTAATTCAAATTATATTATTCATTTTACTCTATGCAAGCATATGAAGCAAATATGCCGCGTGACAGGAAGTCATGGGGAAGTACCACGTGTATGCATTTTATGGGCGCTGACATCTTGAAAGTAGTTAACCCAGAATGCCCACCAGAGATAGATGGTAATCGACAGGTGGCGACATCTATTGGTAGATATTGTTTTCGGACTGACTCATTTGTAGTCTGGTTCCCGTACCTGAAATCTACTATGAATATAGGTACGGTAATAGCTAATCTCCGAGGCCGTACACATGGTCGTCAACGAGCGGCTCTGATTGGTCGAGACGTTTCATCGGTTGTGTATACTAACCAATCAATGGACCCGGTTTGCCAGGCATTACCAGACTCTTTATAACGTAGTGTATTAGAGGCTGGAACCAGACTAACTCATTTGACGCATCACTTTATCCATTTTTGGATAAAAATCACTACGCGGTGCGCGTAACTCCAAAATCCTGTCGCCAAAAAGTAGCAAGCAGAAAATTGCAACTACAAATACATTTGCAACAAAATAAAGTTTGATTTTCGTCTCAATTTCATCTAATAAAATAATTAATTCAAATTAGATTATTCATTTTACTCTATGCAAGCATATGAAGCAAATATGCCTCGTGACAGGAAGTCATGAGGAAGTACCACGTGTATGCATTTTATGGGCGCTGACATCTTGAAAGTAGTTAACCCAGAATGCCCACCAGAGATAGATGGTAATCGACAGGTGGCGACATCTATTGGTAGATATTGACGAATATAACGTCATCTTCGGAATGGCATCGTGAGGATCGGTGTGTTTCGTTAGCGGTTTGTTTACCTTTTCGGCCAGATCGGTAAATAAACGCACCTTCATCTGAGTGCAAACGCTAGTCCTTCGGATCATGACGAACATACCGAACAGGAATTCGTCGGCGAATTATTACCGACACCAAAACGACGAAAGTAACGAATGCCAGACGCGCGCCTACTGATCCCTTTGCGAACGATTACCAAACTCATTCCGAAATTTTGATTCGCTGCATTCGTTGAAAAATTTTGTGCATGCTCAAAAACTTTTTCGGGCGTCTGCGAACACCGCGGAATATCGACGAAAGGCACCGAAAAGCACCGTAAACATACCGAAAATAAACCGTTTGTGGAACGAACCTTTAACGAATATGCCGAATTAAGTTCGGTATGCATTCGGTGTAAAATTCGGTTAGGTGGGACAGGGCTATAAATGACGCATGTTTCGTAATAAATTAAATCTAATTGCATTTTAAGCACGGACGTTCATTATTTTCCAAGGGTCGCAACACGAATAAATCAAATATATTTTTGTTTTTAATACACCCCCCCCCCCCAAAAAAAAAAAAAAAAAAAAACAACAACAACAAACAAACAAAAAATATGTCCTTTCGATTATCCAATATGAGAAAAACCATAACATCCATAAATATAACCGTTTCAGCTTTTTCTTCTCTTCTAGCATTGCTTGCTAAACACGGTACGGAAACTACAGAGACAGACCCATTGGCTCTGCCGCTTAAATCCTCTGGGGGGCTTCCGGCCATGTGTGGCTCTGTCTCTGGGGTCGTGATTTTTTGACAAAAACAGGTGAGTGTTCAACTTTGTTGTTCATTTATTTTCTTCTGGTGCTTAAAATCGAAAAACCGGGAATGTCATGCTCCCCTAAGACCATTTATCTGCCTGTTCTAATTCTGTGGGCTTCAAAGTCGGCAGGGTTTTCACAGGATCATTGTCGTCGTGGGTCGACCCTATGTGATTTTTTCTTGTTTACATCATGTATTCATGTACATTTCAACGGTAAATAGCCAATTGCTGCAGCCAAAACATGTGATATACTAATCGAGGGATAATCTCGATCAGACATTGCTTTCCCATGTAACAAAACCTTAGAAATGATTGACAAACGTAAAGTTTGAGCAATTTCTATCGGTGGCTCTGTCTCTGGCGGCTGGCTCTGTCTCTGGCGGCTGGCTCTGTCTCTGCGTGCTTGGTGAAAAAAAATAATCTATCGCAAAATTCGTGTCGAAGTAATTTACTCACACACTGAATAGATCATATTGTGTATGGCGAATGGTTCAGTCACCGATTAAACCCTTTGCAAAACATCGAACATTTAGCGTTGTTCAATTTCAAAGCTACAATTAAACAATGTCTTTTGAATGATCAAAGATCAGCGTGTCTAAATTGACAGGGGAAGAGGGATTTCGATTTAAGTAAATATGTGACTCGGAACCGAACATCCTGTGATAAAGACATCGTACTATCTGGAGACAGCTACTGAACTCTCACGGCTACCGCGCAAAATGTGCCATTATTCGCTTTTATTCAGTGGAAAACATGCTTCTCTTCCAATTTACATGTATTGGAATATACACTAACCTTTCGTCACGGCTCATGATTCTATGTAGTACTGTACTTAAGGCGACAAACTGGGTGTTGACAAAGAAACAATTACACGATGGGTAATCCACGTGATTTGGGGAAAGGTCCACACCGAAAAATTGTCTGTTTCAAGTATATTTTGTTCTATATCTCAGTTTAAACTCTACGTATTTTGACGAGCAATTGCACCATACGCGCCTTTGAGAGGGTAATACCTGAACCTCTTTATGCAAAGTATTCCATAGTTTTATTAAAATGCAACCAAAAACATTCATTTTGAATGATTCGAGAAACCATGGGATTTGATGCGGAGTGAGTTAGAACCGGGGAATGTCCCTCTCAATGACGCGCCTACGGTGCACTTTATCTCGTCAAAATCCGTCGAGTATTAGCTGAGAAAATACACAAAACAGACTTGAAGCAGACGATTTTTCGGTGTGAACGTCAGGGGCCTGTTTCATCAAAACATTTTTAAAAGAAGTAATTTTGACTTAACGATGTCTTAAATATCGGTTAAAACAACAATCGCATGATCCAGGGGCTCGTATTTTCAACGATCTTACGACAAAGTTTTTGTATAAAATGTGTAACAAAACATCTGAGTGCACGAGAAATCAGATTGGACCAATCAGGTTCGTTGTTACAAGTAACTACGCAAAAATTAATCGTACGAGCGTTGATAATACGGGCCCCAGGTCTTGATAAATTGGTGATACGCGTTTCTTGTCCAAAACTTGTCGTAAGTCATCGGTAAGACAAAGACAAAAAATACGTCTTAAAATTGAAACTGGCCCTTGTTTTTTTTTTTTTTTCTTTTTTGTTATTTGCACCAATATATCCGACATCTTTCCATTTAATCCTTCCCAAGCAAGACATTTTTCTGGTGCATTGCGAGAAAAGAAAATTGCTCATAACCAGCATTTTCATATTTTTTCTCACAGATTTCAATGATACCTATTACATATTTGATACTTCGGAGCTATGCGCAGATACATACATGTCTCTCTCATGAGAGGGGGGGGGGGGGGCGCCCATCTGCATCCTTGCATGTCTGGACATCATTTTGAATTGGAGCAGTCCTAAATAAGAATTCTATGTATCACCTAATGTGATATAATACCCCGCCATTACATTTGTCCGGATAAGTGTTTTTGTCGAAAACAAAGGACAGTGACTCACAAAATAAGAAAGGAATATTTATGCTCCTTTGATACAGAACTTGTCTTTATTGAGATATATCTACCCATGAAATTTCATGATCATAGCTTCGATACTTTCAGAGATATGCATTGGACAAGTATTTTGTAAACAGACTAAAATTAACCGACAGTTCAAAGCAGAGCCAGCCGCCAGAGACAGAGCCAGCCGCCAGAGACAGAGCCACCGATAGAAATTGCTCAAACTTTACGTTTGCCAATCATTTCTAAGGTTTTGTTACATGGTTTTGGCTGCAGCAATTGGCTATTTACCGTTGAAATGTACATGAATACATGATGTAAACAAGAAAAAATCACATAGGGTCGACCCACGACGACAATGATCCTGTGAAAACCCTGCCGACTTTGAAGCCCACAGAATTAGAACAGGCAGATAAATGGTCTTAGGGGAGCATGACATTCCCGGTTTTTCGATTTTAAGCACCAGAAGAAAATAAATGAACAACAAAGTTGAACACTCACCTGTTTTTGTCAAAAAATCACGACCCCAGAGACAGAGCCACACATGGCCGGAAGCCCCCCAGAGGATTTAAGCGGCAGAGCCAATGGCTCTGTCTCTGTAGTTTCCGTACCGTGTAAAGACATGTCAAAACCTAGTCTTGTTTAAAAGGGCTAAACATATGAGGATAAAACATCGCATTGTATTAACTCTTTCCCAAAATGCAATCAGTTAGACTGTTTCAATCTAAAAACAGCGCATGCAACGAAGGCGATGTAAAAATTGTGTACAATATATCACAAAAATGATATAACAAAAGAAGAAAATGCTGATTGTCAGCATTTTCTTCTTTTGTCTCAATGTTTTCCGAGCCTTTTCCATTCGATATGTCAAACCAGGTATGTTTATTGGAGGCTTAAGGGTTTTAAATTGACAATATAATAATGCGTATAAAAGAAGTCAGTGCGTAGAATATCTTAAAGAGGCGATATGTAAACTTGATAGTAATTATATATCCTTTATAACAATGATGGTAGGATTATTTAGGCTTTAGGATAGCTGTGTGGTGAACGGATTTTGGTGGGTATTTAATTTTGTATTTCGTTAAAAACACGATTTTTTAGAAATAAACTTCTAATTTGCTCTGCTTTTCAACAAGCGACTCGTAAATGCAGCTTAAAATAATATACAGAACTTCACGATTTTTTTTGTTGAAAAGCGACAATTTGATCATTGTTGTGAGCAGTTACGAGATTGCTTATATGTGACGGAAATCAGATGAGCAATTTCGAAACTGCTTAAAGTAGCACAAATATTACTATTTTACAATGCTCGAAATGACAAAGTCAAATACGACCATACTTTGCAAACAGTTAGAAAGAGTAATGTTGGAGTAGAATCTCAATTGTCTTTTTGACGAATGTGTTCCTCAAAAATGAACTTTTGTTAATTGTAAATGTGAAGAGATCATTTTGATATAAAGCCAAGAAAGATAAAAAACAAAATGACTTCATTAAAAAGGTTTCCTATTAAGCTTTTGTTCTATAAAGAATTTTACATTAACTGGAAGTCAAAGAATATGAATTGCCAGAAAGGAAAAAATAGCCTATGCAAGATATGAAAACGATGAACAAGATGTGTTTGTGAAACACTGATGAGCCCGAAACGGCAAATTTTAACTTTTCGGATAGACAGACGAACAGACAGACGGACAAGAGTAAAACATTATGCCCCCCATTTGTCGATACGGGGGCATAAAAGCCATGGCCAATGCTAGGACCTTTCTGACAAACATAAAACCAGACAGGGACAAAAGCATTTGTCATATCTTTCGATAGGGGAGCGATGATAGAGAATGGAGTTTTTCAGTCTGTACTTTACAATGTATCCAATTTGAAAATGCATCATTTCCTGTTATCAAACACTGGCTTTAAATTATTTTCAGAAGTATTCGTTTGTATATTTCTGAAAGTTTCATTCACAATTTATCAACCCTTTTAAAAAAATGACATTTTTATTTTTTTATTTATTTTATTTTTATTTGTGTAAGCATTTTTAGCCGATATCAAATTGGATTAGTTTAATTTTATCGCAGAGGAAAATGTTAAAATAGCCAATATTTCAACCTTCAAAATAATCAACAATGTCTTAGATGGCCAGTAAGCAGGGAAATTAATTCTAAATTAATCCCATTAAAACGTAGACACCCAAATTGGCTAGATTTAATTTGTCTTTTGTGATTTAAGTTAGATTTCGACATCTAAAATGGCTTTGATAATACCGATAATGACAAGATTTGTAGAATTTAACAATAAAACTATAAAATTCTATTAAACTAGTGTGAAATTATCGACCAGTTCTAAATTAATGAATTTTATTCAATACACATTTTTTCTTTCATTTTCATACCATATTTCAATTATGAACGTCTTTGAGGGGTAAAAAATGCTCAAATGTCATTTTAATCGAAACTGGACGAAATTGGATTATTTGAATACTGGATATGTCGAGTTACTTTGACGACCGCTCTGACTTCGACACAGCGAGTGTCAATTGCATTATGTATAGCTGTCTATATTTGTAGTTTTGTAGGAAAAAGAGATAAATTGTTCGATAAAGAGCGATTTTTCTCCTTTTACTGATATATTTCAAGAGCAAAATTTATTTCTCGAACGACTTTCATTTCCATACAAGAAGTATTCCATTATAGCCGATGTCGAAATATCCCATCACGCTAAAAGGGGGCTTCTGGGAATAGGTTTTAAATTCTAAAGAACCACTAAACGCAATGTATTTTCGAACATTTTCTGGTGGCACCATGTCACAATAATTAAGATATTTGATATGTAGAGACGTTCAATTCCTTATTCATTTATTATTCAAATGGCACTATTGATAATTTGGAGTGCTGCTAAAGACGTAAATAGCAGAAAAAGGACAAAATAACCCGTTCAAGAGTTTTGACATAAAGAATTTTAATGATAAATTGTCAATTAAACGTCTCTATTGAACTTTCATAAGTATGTTATGAAATCGAATTTTCCCTTTTTGTGTCCCGCAAACGCGAAACTCTTTCCCAAATAGCAAAACATGGCGGCTGCTACAGACAACAAAATGTACATGGTGATAAAGAAATGATTGTTGTACAATATAGCAATAGAAAATACTTTGTATTTGCCTTAATCCAAAATTAATGTTCGATATCATCTTCGTTCGCCTCGATGCTTTCCCATGCCTTTTGTATAAGGGAAGCCCAAATCAAGGCCTTATGCAAGAAGCAATTAACCCGGGTAGGGTTAGATAGCATAGATTAGCTAGAAAATGTGTTTAAAACTGGTAGGAATGCTATTAATTACACAAGATATATAACATACATGTATAAGAAAAGGTTCAAATCTGGCCAAACTGCACATTTCGCACATGCTTGCTACCATTCATTGCCATTGGATTGTTTCGCATTAACTCGACAACCCTTTTCTGCCAGTCGGGTCAAATTAATGAATTGAAATTTGAACTACTGCGGTATTCGATGAATAGGGCTATTTAATAGATAATATATATTCACTTATTCTTAAAAAATCGTTCAATAATAATGGCTCCTTTATAATATATGAGTGGATCCCGAGTAAGAATATTGAATGAAGATTTTCGCGTAGATAAATTTGAAAATCAATTCCCCCATAATGACGCCTTTTGGCACCAGCTAGATAAATGCTTTACAAAACATTGTGGAAAACGAAGAAATTGCTTGCAACAAGCAATTGCTTCATTTCCCACAATGTTTTCTACCACAAAAGGACAAAAATGTAAAATTTATTATTAACTCGCTGGAAATTGTCATCTGCATCCTCTTTGAATTAGGACAAATCTATGATTTGGGGTCTGTTAAAGGGTTAAAGATCGTAGACGATATGCAATCTTTCATAAATTTATGTGAAAAATTAAATGTTGAAGGACCGTTAGATAACATTGCATGCCATTCCAGTTGGTATGTGTGGAAGAAAGAATTTATTTATGGCAAACAATTTTGAAGCTTTGCTCTTAATGTCGCTTTTCTCAAAAAGTTGTGCCTTTTCGCAAATTACATTTTAACGAGAAACATCGAAAGGTAACGAATCCGATTACATTGTGAGATATATTGTAATTAATTTGATATTTTTGCTTTATTTTCTTGACTGTTATATATTTTCCAATTAACGATTCAGATTAGCACAAACTAAGATATATTTTAAATTCTGAATGTGCTGGTTACCAAAAACTTACCATACTGTTAAAGGATATTCCGAAATACTAGTATTTGATAGCACTATTGAAATATTTTAGAATAGATCATTTTGTAGCTCAACTATTACATATTTCATTCTTACATCTTTGTGATATAATATTTAAAGGGGCCCATTCTATGTTTTTATGCTTCCGAACTGTTCGGGAACTCATATTTGTGCATGGAAAAACAATTTGCAATGCATAAAAACCTCATACACGGCGAATGACTACCTTTCCTTTGCTATAGACCAATCCTTTACAAGCGTGTTTACACATTCTATTTTTACTTCAAAACAAGACAAGGTCAAGGTCAACGAGACACACCTCTGTGGTATCAACACACCGTACAACCGGCTGTGTCGATGACTGTGACCTTATTTGCGAGGGATACGTGGAAATGTTTATTTTGTACAAACACTGAACATTTATACGCGTATTTATCAACTGTAGAATGCCAAAAATCCTTTCGTTAATTTGTAAAAGTTAATTCATTTGACCTACCATGCACATGCACATGCCGAATCTGTCTTCGCAAACTTTCGACGCAGTCGGTTGTACGGTGTGTTGAATCTCGCTGAGCACATATGACGTACCTCTGACGTAATTGATTTTTGAATGTTTGGCATATGTAGCTGTTACAAAACCAAAACAAGGACAATAAAAACTGGCTGCACGTTATTAATTGACTTGGATTTTAATACTTGATAAAGCTTGATGAGTGCTAAAAATGGACGTAAGTGATATACCCCTTCAGGTTGGTAATTTTATACGTTTTTTCTGGTTTGTAATTATTGTGCCATTTGCATTTTCGACAGCCTAGCTGGCCCCCTTTAAGTTTATTGTGTATAAGGTTGTCTTTATGAGGTGCTTATTGGCTATTTAACAAAGTGCATTTCTGATTTTAAGGATTACAACCCATCATTAACTACAAAACACTTCGTGTATCTTCGAGCGTCATCTGTAACAATGGAAATTGACGAGGGTGTCCCTCGTCAATTTTCGTTGTCACTGATGATACCCGAAGACACAGGTAGTCTTTTGTGGATAATGATGAGCAATCCTTCTAACATTTATCATTTGTTGCAGAAACAAAACGAGCAATAACTAACTAAGGCAAAATGGATTCTGGTAGAGTTGGTGCATGTCACAGACTGGAAAACAAGCGCCGGAAGTACCTGATGGTGATAAATGACGTCATAAAGAACCGTTATGACGTCGTCGCTGAATATCTGGATCACGCGCACGATGAGTCTGCAAACAATTTCGAGAAATCGAAAGCTTTTGTACGGCGTGCATTAGTTCGACAGAAAGTGCTTCAAAAGTGTATGAAAATGAGGAGACAGAATCCTGATAGTCGAGGTGATATGTTCGGTCGATATGGTGGTAAACCTATAGACTCATTCGGTCGAGATATAGAAAACTTTATTCAGTTTAACCATCCGAAGAAGCGACGGAAGCGTTATTTACAGACTTTGATGAACGAAAGTTTGGAAAAGGGTTCTATACTGAAGGATAACATTGCAAAGGAACGAGTTCAAAGCTGGATGGAGAGATCTTATACGAAATACAAACTGATGAAAGCAAAGAGAGAAAAGTCAAACCTAAAGCCAATTCAAGAAACGGAACCAAAGAAGTCTGTTCCAAAAAGACAAGGGCCTCAACTCCGTCTGCCAGCAGTTATGAAAAATTCTTACGCCGTCAGTACAGAACCTGAAACACAAATAAGTCTTGACAAAACTATGGAGAAAATAACTGAAGAAGTCGAGAGTATATATCTTGACGACAAACAGGAACCGGAAGTGAGCAAACGAGACGCACCGGAAGTGACTGATACCCGACCGACATTAAAGCTTCCGCCGATAAATCCTACCAGGTCAATGGTTGCGACTTGAAATATGAAAAGTTCTGATTGTTGTGGTTCGCAAAATGAAAAATGCCATATTTCCCACCCCAAAAAAGTCAAAGCAAATGTATTAATTAGTGGCCTGAGATGTAAATTTCTAAATACTTACATTAATCATATTAATTTCGCGAATTCAGACGTTAAAAGTGGAGGCGTATTAGTAAACTTTGTAATTTATGTTTTAAGTCGGGGAAATATCCAAACACGTTGTGCATGTCAAGTCTGATATTACTTTTCGATTTTGGTAGTCTTTTTGTATATGTAATGATTCTTAAATGATCTAAAATAATGTCACAATCGACCAATGACTTCTACATTGCTTTTTGTTCTCATAAAGCTTCGACAGAACCCATATCATCTTTTCCAAAACGACAAAATTTCAAAGTTGTCAAAATTGAAATCTATAGCCGGAAACAACACGAATGTTCATGAACAATATAGCAGAGAAAAAAGTCGACAAACGAAAATTGTGGTTATCAGTATTCTTTTTTCATTTGTCTCGATGCTTTCCTAGCCAAAGTAGTCACAGTACTGTTGCACGCGTACTTTAAACATAAGAACCTAATTTAAATACAGTATTCCGGATTTTAAGGTGTTATGTTCGGTTTGTAAATAACGCTGCTTTTCAACGAAACCCTCGTAACTGTAGCTTTTTTCAGCTGCAGTTACGAGGTTTTTGTTGAAAAGCGACGATAAGGATATTTGTACAGTATTATTCATATCAAATTGAAGATATATTTTCGAAATCGGAACCAGATATAATTATTCATTTTTGATTTCCTGATTGCAAAGTGAATTATCTAAAATCTATTTCGTTGCATTGTGTTTATTTCAAATATATCTTATATGCCAACACTTTCAAAAACAATCCCGAATTTAGAAATAGGTGTAATAAAGAAGGTTTTTTAAAACATTGAAAGGAAAGAAAACAATAAATTATAAACTTATATAATTTTCCATTAGCATTTACTAAAATACACTAACATTACGCTTTAAGGTAGAACACCCGTAGTGCGGCCATTTTGAAGTGACATTTCACATTTATAAATTTCATTCTTTAAGTATGTCTTGATGCAAAGATTGACTATTCTAGTGCGTAGAAATGCTATCAGTATTTTGAAGTTGTTATTTATAAGCGAAAAATACGCCTTTAAAGATGAGACAGAAATGACAAATTCTATATGAATCTGAACTGTTGTCCACAACAATTTGTTTATTTTTAGCACAAAAATATATATTTCTCGTAAACGGTTCAATATTTTGGCTTGAAATTTTTAGAATTTTCATAAGGAAACATGCTCTTTCAGTTATAATAAAAGTAAAATTTATGTAAAAATAATCGTGAAATGTCACTTTAAGATTCATATAACATCGGATTTTTTTTCGAACGTCGTCGTCATATCCGAACTTATTAGGGCTCGGTCGTAAACATTCGGCGGTGGAAAGTTCCACCGACGAATTTTTTCGACGTCGCCCGAATAATTCCGACGTAACGCGAATGTCATTGGGGGTTGTCTACCTACAACATATATCTTTTCTGCAATACCTTGGATTTCTGACCGCCCATGTGTATCCCTTGGTGGCACATATAGAGGATAATCGTTTGTTTCAGTGTAAGATCGATTTATATTTCATTGAGTGAACAACAAAAGCTTTATTTTCACGAGTGGCGAAGCCACGAGTGAAAATATAGCTTTCGTTGTTCACGAAATGAAATATCAATCGATCTTACTCGAAAAACAAACGATTATTCTATTTCTTTAATGCAAAAATTAGACAAAATGCAAAAATTTTATGACGGATTTTCTTAAAGCGCGTCGTTTTGCACGTGACTGCTATGCAACGCTTATGATGACGTAACTTTTCTGGCCCGGCTTATATAACGTCAGATATGATGAAATGAAGGAAAGCGGGGCACAAGTTTTTGATAATTTCACTGTATAGGCGGTGAGTTTATCAAAATGATAATCTACCGTTATTTCCCGATAATCCACCGAAAAGCATTAAAGAATTATCTTTATTGCCCTTGCACGTTTACGTTTTATAAACAGAACAAGGTTCAATGTTAAAAAAAGATGTATGTTTCCGAGTACCTTTAACACATTCCCTGTTATTTTTGAAGGGCGGATCTAGAAAGGGTTTGGACTTGGACCCCCCTGGAAAAAAATCCTGGATCCGTCCTTGATCTGTGAATTTAAAAAGAAATAATCGAAGACAGTTTAGATCTTTTTCTCAATTGTTTCACATGTAAAACTACTGTTACCATGATACTGTTCGCTGTCTAAGACACTTTGATTGTGTAACAAAACATTCAAGGAATGAACAGACGAAATCTCAATGTAGTCCAGTCACATTTTTATGGTACATGATTGCAAATTTTACGCGTGTAAACAAAGTAAAGGCGTTATTAGTTTTCAATACAATTTTGCGTGGGTAGGTTCGAAACTTGCAGGTGTGAAACACCTGCAAAATTCGAATCATCACATGCAAAATTGCAGACGTTTTAAAGTTCGATACTGTGATGTTTGAATAGGTAAATTTTATAAACATAATGTATGACCCGGACTATAACTGCAGTTTGTGTCGCCAATGTAGCCATAGTACCTGTTTACCCTTTCCTAAACAAGCGTAAGTTTTAACATCACTGACGAAAAAGGGAGGAACAATGGGAGGAAAATGCTGAAATCCAGCATTCTTTACTTCTCATTCGGCACTTTCCATTCTGCTAAGAACTAAGTCCACATTCGAGGCAACACTGTTTTTGATTGGTCGAAAAGTAACAGGGTAGACTGGCTCACCATCTGACTGATCTGATCTTTAATAACAAGAGTGCCATCGTCACAATATACGCCGCCACTTATAAAACTTGAGACAAAAAAATGACATTGACAAGGATTTATGAATATTCACTGAAAAACCTGTAAAAAAATTATGTTCACAAAAAGGTTCTTATAAATATCCAGTGAAAAACCTGGAAGGAATTGCGTTCACGAGGCTAAAATATCATTAAGCCCCAGAGACTAAGATTCAAGGGGGCATAATTCAGGCAAAAATCAATGAACCATAAAATCCTTACTTCATGCACATCTACCAATTAAGGTAATAACATCCACCAAGTTTCAGTCCCAGAGACTAAGTTTTAAGGGGGCATAACTCTGGAAAAAATCAATGAACCATAAAATCCTTCCTACATGCACATCTACTAATTGAGGTGATAACATTGACCAAGTGACATTAAGATCCAGCCAGAAACTTAGGAGGAGTTGCGTTGACAAGGCTGCAATTTCAATAAGCCCCAGAGACTAAGATTGAAGGGGGCATAACTCTGGCAAAAATCAATGAACCATAAAATCCTTCCTTCATGCACATCTACCAATTGAGGTGATAACATTGACCAAGTTTCATTAAGATCCAGCCAGAAACTTAGGAGGAGTTGTGTTGACAAGCCTGCAATTTCAATAAGCCCCAGAGACTAAGTTTTTAAGGGGCATAACTCCGGCAAAAATCGACGAACCATAAAATCCTTCCTTCATGCACATCTACCAATTGAGGTGATAACATTGACCAAGTTTCATTAAGATCCAACAAGAAACTTAGGAGGAGTTGCGTTGACAAGGCTGCAATTTCAATAAGCCCCAGAGACTAAGTTTTTAAGGGGCATAACTCCGGCAAAAATCGACGAACCATAAAATCCTTCCTTCATGCACATCTACCAATTGAGGTGATAACATTGACCAAGTTTCATTAAGATCCAGCCAGAAACTTAGGAGGAGTTGCGTTGACAAGGCTGCAATTTCAATAAGCCCCAGAGACTAAGTTTTTAAGGGGCATAACTCAGGCAAAAATCGACGAACCATAAAATCCTTCCTTCATGCACATCTACCAATTGAGGTGATAACATTGACCAAGTTTCAAGAAGATCCAGCCAGAAACTTAGGAGGAGTTGCGTTGACAAGAAAAGTGGACGTACGTACGGGCGGACGGATGGACGGATGGACGGATGGACGGACGGACGGACAGACGGAGAAGATGACGCCAATATACGTCCGCCTCCGGCGGCGTATAAAAAGATGTTGATCTACTAGATTTACTTCTAACATTTTCCATACTGCTATATTCTTTGTGAATGTTGATCAGTCGAGAGCTTCAACAAGATGGGAGGTGATCTGAGCTTATGAATTAGACCTGCCAGTTCAGTTCCTTTGGGATTCAAATACATATTCTCATGGCCTAGAAGCCAGGCCAGGGAGACTTGGTCAAGACCTCGAAAGCATACATAAATATAGGTCAAGGGAGAGCTTTGGATAATACAAGACGAACAACAGGTAAACGTGATAGTGTATAATATGCTCTAAATGGATCCGTTGTAGGAAAATAGCCCTTCCTGGAAATTGCACCAAACTTTAGCTAACGAGGGATTATCAGAACTGATTATCTAAAACAAATTTATAAGTTAATTTACCATCGAACAGACTTTAAACTTTGACCAAGAAGACAATTTCCGGTCGTAAGCCTGTGGGGTGTGCGGATTGCGCAGGGTAACTACGCACAACACATATTTTGACAATTTCCAGAAAGTACCATTTCGAATGAAAAGTCATAAATAGTAAAAGGATGATCATTTAATTATAGTTAAGGTAGAATACCATAACGTTGCTATTTGAGATTCATGCGACGTCATAATTTTTCGGGCGACGTGGTTTATGCCCGGCGGTGTCCAATCTATAGAAATTCGTTACGGAGAGGAAAATTCTGCACTTGCTGCTGACCAATTATCATTAGTATTAAAGGTGGTTTATAGTCTCAAATTTTACGAACTAGGTCGTAAAATTTGAGACTATAAACCACCGTTACTATTGCAATGTGAACCGAAAAAGGCCGACGTCGTCTGAATCTCTTGTACGGATATTCTTCCTTAAGATGTGGTTTTATTTGGTTTTATCATCCGCGAAGTCTTATCGTCTGTGTTACCACCATTTTTAAGTTCTCGAGGTAACAGAAACAATCATCTAAACATGGATTTCTATCGTCAAGTAAAATTGTTTGTGTCATTTCTATATATCCACCACGGAATATTTCCCGGTAAAAATAGTCCCGGCACTGTAAACAATTCGCACTCTCGACCCACGTGACTCCCAGATAAAGGGACGTAACTCTCCACAAAACATGTCCTCCTCACCACCCTCCATATCAACAATCTGAAAAGAGAGATTAAAATTTATACATAACACTAGACACTCACAATCACTTGTTTTGTTCATTGGCTTTATTGCGCGTCAAGAATTGAACATAAAGTAAATGATTATTTCTTGTAATGATGTTTGGCTGTTGTTCTTTTAGTCTTGTTTTTCAACTTTAAAGATGGCGTCCAGATTTTCATAATGCATTGAAAGTATATAGCTTTTGTGTCTAAAACATATGTGCAAATTGCATAAATATAAGGTTGATATGGCAATAGTGCTTAGCGTCTAGTTCGACATCTTGTCTTATATTACGGCGACTTGTGACCTAATCACCCTCTGCTGGTATTTCTCGCATCGCTACAAACCACCAGCAACCGCATGCAAAAACGTCGGCCAAGTTCTGACATTTAAGGTAGTCCACCGCTAATGAGATTCATGCCAATTCGGAAAGTTTTTGTGCTGTGTCGTACACACTAGTTACGATCAGAACCTGTCCGGGTGTCGTCGTAAACATTCGGCGATGGAGCATTCCACCGCCGAATGTTTACGACGTCACCCGAACAATTTCCATGTCGCGTGAATCTCATTAGTGGTGTTCTACCTTAAGACTTACCACGACACTGTCGTTCTTGTTACAGTTTTTTACATCGCCCGACGTTACAAAATTGTTGAAGACGATTTGAATGTTTTTGGCGGGAGTCCCCACAATGTATACGTCACATATGTCGTCAGGGTACATCGACGAGCTGATTGGATAATTGGAGCTGGAAATCTCCCCTGTCGCTGACGTCACTATTCGACTACAAGCTAAAAAGGAGACGAATGATTATATTTACCAAAATGATGTTACTTTTTTTTTAATTCATTTATCTAATTTTCACAAATATACATACATGTTATACACAATTTACCAATTCAATTCAATATAACAATGGGTTGTACATTATATTTGATAAATTATATGTTTTATCCATTTCTCAAATAATATTTATTTTTACTATTCGAATTTGAAAGCTGTGGCAGAAGACAAAAATGATGTTGCAGAGATAGGGTTTACATAAAAATATTATGAAAATGATGTTAAATTGACTGTAGTCCGGTAAAAATAATATGACACATGTTTACAAATACCTATGAAACCAAGAAATCTGCATTTTCAAAACAATTTTGCATTCATCAACTGATTCGAATCTTGCGAATGTAAGACCCCTGCATGAATTATCAAATGCAAAATGAGGGCCTACAGAAGTCTGAGGTTCGATAGTTTGTCGTTTACTGTTATAAATTTTGTAATCACAAGCCATAACATCTTGACCGGACTAGATCTATGTATCTTATTACAAAACTAATTACTGTACTAGATACTATGGAGATGCCCAGAACCATAATATCCTTTGGCACAAAGCTTCAGTTAATCTATGAATTTATGGAGTCTCTTCTCTGCTTTACGACATATAATCACGTGTCGTTTTAGAAGGAAATAAAAGCAAAATACAGTGATTGAACATAATTGAGTCATCAAAGCGCAACGTCCTAAAGGAAAAAACTGCGCATCAACTTTAATGGTGTAAAATACTATTTATTTCCCTTTACACGTTTAAAATTTTATGTCTAAAATTACATTTGTCTATTTATATACCTTTTTATTCATTTAATTAAAAGGGTTCTTTTAAAATGTAAACAAATTTCCGTCTGCAATTTGGCTCTCTACTAGAAAGAAATGTCAACAGACCAACAAAAAAGGGCCATATCTCAGCCAAATTATGAAACTTCTCACAGAAAATTTGCAGAAATATGTAAAATAGGTCAGTCTACAGATTGTAGGTGTCAGAAATTGTGATTAAGAAAAAGCTTCACAGAAAATCAACTTTAAAATGGAAATGTTTGTCACCAAAGAAATTCAGCAACGCAAGTGAGTAGCAGAATGTAGAGGACTTCCAAGAATAAATACGAGCGTTGGTTTGACAGAAATACTGACTTTGATGAATTTGAAAGTACAAAGACAACAGTCATCTACCTCCAGAACTCTTCTGTGACACATAAAAGTTTATACATATTTCATTCTAGAAGGAAATTTTTTAAGACCCCTCACCATTCTTGAAATTCTGACAATTAACACCCTCCTCCGTAAATAAAAAAATCATTTGTGCACATAGAGATTTCACAGGACTTCGGACATATATGCCCAGAAAGAGGACATTTTCCATGATAAACTTTGGCTAAATTTGATATGAACAATATTTTTGTTTGGACAGAGAAAGCCTGTAGAAATTTGGCAAACCAGATAACTTGACTTGTGAGGGGCACCTGGTTTAGACTGATGTTTTTGACATGTCTTTTATTGAATGAGGTGGGAACAAACAAAAGTAATTCAAAGATATCTGAGGTACGGGAGGATAATTAGTAAATAATAATAATTTCATATCAAATTTTGTTTTACAAAGATTTTTCAAAATGCTGACTATAATTGCAAACAATGTATCAAATCTAGACATGCCTCAAGAAAAACAACATTGTGGGAAAACAAGAAAGAGATCCTTTATATAACTTAGTCATCACAAAGCCCTGACATAAGTGTAATTAAATGTGTATGACAAATTATTCAAATTAAGTTCGAGGAAAGCAAACGTTTCATTGAAACTCAACACTACATTGAGGATGAAGTCAACAGCATTTGGTACCTTCTCATTTCCCATCCCATGAAGACTATTTATACACCATTTTTCCAAAATTATGAAACAAATTATACTCAACAAGGACAGAAGTACAAGAATGTTGCAAAATCAAGTAAGTTTTGTTCAGTTAAGTTATATTTGTTCGTTTAAAAGTTATTGTTGATATTACATCGGCCATTTTGTTTTTTTCAAGTGATGACTCATATATGTTCAACCACTGTACAGCCTCCGACAAAACAGGCCGAATATATATCAAGACACCGCGTGTTGTTGCGACACTAGTGAAGAACTGCGTTACTTATTTATTCTTGAAAGTTTGAAATAATGTCGGGAGAAACGCTCTTCATGACAATTGTCATTTTTCAAGACTGACGTTTAGGTATTCAACATTCGATTCAAAATTACCTGGTACATAATCGTCACCTGGTACGGATTTATAGGTGGCGCTGTAACCTTGACCTTCTTTGGCAGCCACAAATTTCAAGATGGCGATGTTTGCAGACGACATCCACGTGTTTTCTACAGGTAAGTCACAGACGACAGTTTCTTCATTTGTTATTCCATCGATAAGCACGAGCTTGTCACCTGAATAAAAATTCTTATTCATCAATTCGTGCTCTATGCTGTATCGTGCCCCGCTTTACCCTGGGTGCTTATAAAATTAAATAAAATGTTATCTAGCTGTTTGCCGAAAGTATATCCACATGAATTTGGCATCCCCTTTTTAAAAAGTTATGTCGTCAGAAACCGTTGCTATGAGTCTACATTCAGCTATACTTAATTTCTAAATATTCAAACATTGTCATATATCTATCAATCGAGTTGAGAGTATGTGAAATGATTAAATTTGCATTTTAAGTTTTTCACTTGAAAAAAATGTGCATGTCAAACTCACCGTGTTCACAGTCTATCTGTAACTGTGTGAATGTAACGTCAACCTTGTTGTCAACTGGTAAAGCTATGATTTGTTCGCATTCTACGCCTGAAATCATACATGTATGCAATCAATATTTAAAAGAAACACACGGACTTTTGTGAAATTGAGAAATATAAGCTGTGACCAAGAATATCTGTTTTCATAGATATGTGTCCCTTTTAGCACCAACAAAATACGCGACATCATGTAAAAAAGCATGTTTGGTGAAAATACCAAAATACATGTTTATCGTAATTCTTGATCATATCAATTTCAAAAAGATTATGAAATCGAATAAACAAAATATACAAGTATAATTTGATATCTCACAGAAAAGAAAACTTTGTTTAAATCATAATTTTACCTGGCACAAGCTCGTCGATGACGGCTAATTGACCAGTAGGTTCCGTTAGAACGTTGTTACAAATTGGCTTTTCTGGTGTTTTGTCATCATCTGCCATTGCTAGCTCTCTCGCTGCGCTAATGACCTCATTCAAACGATCTTTGGTTGATTTAGCATCATCAACTAAATTATCTATGTCCTCAACTTCGTCATCTAAAAGTCTTGGAGTGATCTCACCAGAAACATCATCCATGACAACTAAATCGTCGATACCCTCTAATTTATCATCTTTAAGTCTCGGAGCGATCTCATCCGGAATGTCATCTAGGGTATCGAAGATTTGTTCTGGTGTTTCGGGAATCTCTTCTATAATGTCAGGAATAAGCTCTGGTATATCACCGACTCTTTCTGACGTGTCATCGGGTGAATCAACCAAATCTGTGAAAATATAAGTAATTGTTTTAAACGAGCTCAATATATTCAAAGTCGATTTGTTTGCCCTTTCGAAAACAACCATGGAGTTTTTTTACGTCATCATAATTTGGCATCCTCATCTGCATAAATCAGTCAAACATGTAGTTATTCAAAAAAAGTACCAACGTAGCGTACTCCTTGTTTGTAATAAGAAAATCATCTTCGATACAAGGACAAATAAAAGTTAATTTCTGTTATGTGACAGAGATGTGGTTTGTTCCATTAAATTTCGTAAACTTACAAAAATAAAAAAGGTAAACAAACAACGATAGCAAAGATCTAGCAATTTAGGCCACCGAGAAAATCATAAGACACTGTTGATAGAAAGTAAGTTGTGAACACATACAGGGTCCTCCGCAGAATAATTTGTAATTCGTAGTGAAAAATAATAAGAAACAGTTTACCTTGAAACGCATTGTGTTCATGCAATAATTTTGAATAAAAACGATGCGAAAAGAATATTCGAGTAATTTTTTTTTTTTCATTATATTTTTATACAGAATTATTACATTTTACTTTGAAAGAATGCTTAATTATCAGTTTCTGACATGAGACCCCTCTCAATGACTCTACTTGGTGATCATTTTGAAGAAATTAAGCTGTAGGGTAGTTTTGAAGACCCCTGTGAAGTTGGCTACCTATTCCCTATTCCCTATTCATTACCTATTCACATGTGAAGTCTGTTACCTATTCCCTATTCCCTATTCATTACCTATTCAAGTGTGAAGTTGGTTACCTATTCCCTGTTACCTATTCATTACCTATTCGCGGTTTTAGGTCTGATTTGACCCCAAAGTGCGTCAAACATTGTAAAACCGTAGACTTGATGCCTTGTCAATGATTGTCTTCATTCCAGTGAAAAAAGAAACACCCAAATGGTGAAAATTGACTTAAACATGCATATTAGATATCCTCATTAAAAGTTCTTTACCTATTTGAAAATGACTCCCTGCCGTCCCGGGCAATATATCACCATTACTATGTCCAAAACAACTGAAGGATTAAAAAACAATATCACACAAATGGAGCAAATTGGCTTATTACCTATTCAAAACGCCCGTTACCTATTCGTTACCTATTCGAACAAACGGCTCCCTGCCGACCTATGCAACAAAATATCGCCTCCTACGATGTCCAAAATTACAGAATAAGTCTAAATTCGATCCCCTGTCACAGGAATAGCTCAAAATGTCATTAAAAATGGTGGTAATTGGCTTGTTAACTATTCAGAACGCCCGTTACCTATTCGTTACCTATTCGAACAAACGACTCCCTGCCGCCCTAGGCAACAAAATATCGCCTCCTACGATGTCTAAATTACAGAATAGTTCTAAATTCGATGCCCTGTCAAAGCAAAAGCTAAAAATGTCATTAAAGCTGGTGGGAATTGGCTTGTTACCTATTCAGAACGCCCGTTACCTATTCGTTACCTATTCGTTACCTATTCGAACAAACGACTCCCTGCCGACCTAGGCAAAAAATTATCGCCTCTTACGATGTCTAAAATTACAGAATAGTTGTAAATTCGATGCCCTGTCACAGCAAACGCTAAAAATGTCATTACAACTGGTGGGAATTGGCTCGTTACCTATTCAGAACGCCCGTTACCTATCCGTTACCTATTCGAACAAACGACTCCCTGCCGACCTATGCAACAAAATATCGCCTCCTGCGATGTCCAAAATTACAGAATAGTTCTAAATTCGATGCCCTGTCACAGGAATAGCTAAAAATGTCATTAAAACTGGTGGGAATTGGCTCGTTACCTATTCAGAACGCCCGTTACCTATTCGTTACCTATTCAAACAAACGACTTTCTGCTGACATATGCAACAAAATATCGCCTCCTGCGATGTCTAGAATTACAGAATAGTTCTAAATTCGATGCCCTGTCACAGGAATAGTTAAAAATATCATTAAAACTGGTGGGAATTGGCTCGTTACCTATTCAGAACGCTCGTTACCTATTCGTTACCTATTCGAACAAACGACTCCCTGCCGACCTATGCAACAAAATATCGCCTCCTACGATGTCTAAAATTACAGAATAGTTCTATATTCGATGCCCTGTCACAGGAATAGCTAAAAATGTCATTAAAACTGGTGAGAATTGGCTCGTTACCTATTCAGAACGTCCGTTACCTATTCGTTAACTATTCGAACAAACGACTTCCTGCTGACCTATGCAACAAAATATCGCCTCCTACGATGTCTAGAATTAAAGAATAGTTGTTAATTCGATGCCCTGTCACAGGAATAGTTAAAAATATAATTAAAACTGGTGAGAATTGGCTCGTTACCTATTCAGAACGCTCGTTACCTATTCGTTACCTATTCGAACAAACGACTCCCTGCCGACCTATGCAACAAAATATTGCCTCCTACGATGTCCAAAATTACAGAATAGTTCTAAATTCGATGCCCTGTCACAGGAATAGCTAAAAATGTCATAAAAACTGGTGAGAATTGGCTCGTTACCTATTCACAACGCCCGTTACCTATTCGTTACCTATTCGAACAAAAGACTCCCTGCCAACCTATGCAACAAAATACCGCCTCCTACGATGTCCAAAATTACAGAATAGTTCTAAATTCGATGCCCTGTCACAGGAATAGCTAAAAATGTCATTAAAACTGGTGAGAATTGGCTCGTTACCTATTCAGAACGCCCGTTACCTATTCGTTACCTATTCGAACAAACGACTTCCTGCTGACCTATGCAACAAAATATCGCCTCCTACGATGTCTAGAATTACAGAATAGTTCTAAATTCGATGCCTTGTCACAGGAATAGTTAAAAATATCATTAAAACTGGTGGGAATTGGCTCGTTACCTATTCAGAACGCTCGTTACCTATTCGTTACCTATTCGAACAAACGACTCCCTGCCGACCTATGCAACAAAATATCGCCTCCTACGATGTCTAAAATCACAGATTAGTTGTAAATTCGACGCCCTGTTACAGGAATAGCTAAAAATGTCATTAAAACTGGCGGGAATTGGCTCGTTACCTATTCAGAACGCTCGTTACCTATTCGTTACCCATTCGAACAAACGACTCCCTCCTGACCTATGCAACAAAATATTGCCTCCTACGATGTCTAGAATTACAGAATAGTTGTAAATTCGATGCCCTGTCACAGAAATAGTTAAAAATATCATTAAAACTGGTGGGAATTGGCTCGTTACCTATTCAGAACGCTCGTTACCTATTCGTTACCTATTCGAACAAACGATTCCCTGCTGACCTATGCAACAAAACATTGCCTCCTACGATGTCTAGAATTACAGAATAGTTCTAAATTCGATGCCCTGTCACAGGAATAGTTAAAATATCATTAAAACTGGTGGGAATTGGCTCGTTACCTATTCAGAACGCCCGTTACCTATTCGTTACCTATTCGAACAAACGACTCCCTGCCGACCAATGCAACAAAATATCGCCTCCTACGATGTCTAAAATTACAGAATAGTTGTAAATTTGATGTCCTGTCACAGGAATAGCTAAAAATGTCATAAAAACTGGTGAGAATTGGCTCGTTACCTATTCAGAACGTCCGTTACCTATTCGTTACCTATTCGCACAAACGACTTCCTGCTGACCTATGCAACAAAATATCGCCTCCTACGATGTCTAAAATTACAGAATAGTTGTAAATTCGATGCCCTGTCACAGGAATAGTTAAAAATATCATTAAAACTGGTGGGAATTGGCTCGTTACCTATTCAGAACGCCCGTTACCTATTCGTTACCTATTCGAACAAACGACTCCCTGCCGACCTATGCAACAAAATATCGCCTCCTACGATGTCTAAAATTACAGAATAGTTCTAAATTCGATCCCCTGTCACAGCAAAAGCTAAACATGTCATTAAAGCTGGTGGGAATTGGCTCGTTACCTATTCAGAACGTCCGTTACCTATTCGTTACCTATTCGCACAAACGACTTCCTGCTGACCTATGCAACAAAATATCGCCTCCTACGATGTCTAGAATTACAGAATAGTTGTAAATTCGATGCCCTGTCACAGGAATAGTTAAAAATATCATTAAAACTGGTGGGAATTGGCTCGTTACCTATTCAGAACGCTCGTTACCTATTCGTTACCTATTCGAACAAACGACTCCCTGCTGACCTATGCAACAAAACATTGCCTCCTACGATGTCTAGAATTACAGAATAGTTCTAAATTCGATGCCCTGTCACAGGAATAGTTAAAAATATCATTAAAACTGGTGGGAATTGGCTCGTTACCTATGCAGAACGCCCGTTACCTATTCGTTACCTATTCGAACAAACGACTCCCTGCCGACCTATGCAACAAAATATCGCCTCCTACGATGTCTAAAATTACAGAATAGTTCTAAATTTGATGCCCTGTCACAGGAATAGCTAAAAATGTCGTAAAAACTGGTGAGAATTGGCTCGTTACCTATTCAGAACGTCCGTTACCTATTCGTTACCTATTCGCACAAACGACTTCCTGCTGACCTATGCAACAAAATATCGCCTCCTACGATGTCTAAAATTACAGAATAGTTGTAAATTCGATGCCCTGTCACAGGAATAGTTAAAAATATCATTAAAACTGGTGGGAATTGGCTCGTTACCTATTCAGAACGCTCGTTACCTATTCGTTACCTATTCGAACAAACGACTCCCTGCCGACCTATGCAACAAAATATCGCCTCCTACGATGTCTAAAATTACAGAATAGTTCTAAATTCGATGCCCTGTCACAGGAATAGTTAAAAATATCATTAAAACTGGTGGGAATTGGCTCGTTACCTATTCAGAACGCTCGTTACCTATTCGTTACCTATTCGAACAAACGACTCCCTGCCGACCTATGCAACAAAATATTGCCTCCTACGATGTCCAAAATTACAGAATAGTTCTAAATTCTATCACCTGTCACAGCAAAAGCTAAACATGTCATTAAAGCTGGTGGGAATTGGTTCGTTACCTATTCAGAACGTCCGTTACCTATTCGTTACCTATTCGCACAAACGACTTCCTGCTGACCTATGCAACAAAATATCGCCTCCTACGATGTCTAGAATTACAGAATAGTTGTAAATTCGATGCCCTGTCACAGGAATAGTTAAAAATATCATTAAAACTGGTGGGAATTGGCTCGTTACCTATTCAGAACGCTCGTTACCTATTCGTTACCTATTCGAACAAACGACTCCCTGCTGACCTATGCAACAAAATATTGCCTCCTACGATGTCTAGAGTTACAGAATAGTTGTAAATTCGATGCCCTGTCACAGAAATAATTTAAAATATCATTAAAACTGGTGGGAATTGGCTCGTTACCTATTCAGAACGCTCGTTACCTATTCGTTACCTATTCGAACAAACGACTCCCTGCCCACCTATGCAACAAAATATCGCCTCCTACGATGTCCAAAATTTTAGGATAGTTCTAAATTTGATGCCCTGTCACAGGAATAGCTAAAAATGTCATTAAAACTGGTGAGAATTGGCTCGTTACCTATTCAGAACGCCCGTTACCTATTCGTTACCTATTCGAAGAACGACTTCCTGCTGACCTATGCAACAAAATATTACCTCCTACGATGTCTAGAATTACAGAATAGTTCTAAATTCGATGCCCTGTCACCGGAATAGTTAAAAATATCATTAAAACTGGTGGGAATTGGCTCATTACCTATTCAGAACGCTCGTTACCTATTCGTTACCTATTCAAACAAACGACTCCCTGCCGACCTATGCAACAAAATATCGCCTCCTACGATGTCTAAAATTACAGAATAGTTCTAAATTTGATGCCCTGTCACAGGAATAGCTAAAAATGTCATTAAAACTGGTGAGAATTGGCTCGTTACCTATTCAGAACGTCTGTTACCTTTTCGTTACCTATTCGCACAAACGACTTCCTGCTGACCTATGCAACAAAATATCGCCTCCTACGATGTCTAAAATTACAGAATAGTTGTAAATTCGATGCCCTGTCACAGGAATAGTTAAAAATATCATTAAAACTGGTGGGAATTGGCTCGTTACCTATTCAGAACGCTCGTTACCTATTCGTTACCTATTCGAACAAACGACTCCCTGCCGACCTATGCAACAAAATATTGCCTCCTACGATGTCCAAAATTACAGAATAGTTCTAAATTCGATGCCCTGTCACAGGAATAGCTAAAAATGTCATAAAAACTGGTGAGAATTGGCTCGTTACCTATTCAGAACGTCCGTTACCTATTCGTTACCTATTCGAACAAAAGACTCCCTGCCAACCTATGCAACAAAATATCGCCTCCTACGATGTCTAAAATTACAGAATAGTTCTAAATTCGATGCCCTGTCACAGGAATAGCTAAAAATGTCATTAAAACTGGTGAGAATATACTCGTTACCTATTCAGAACGTCCGTTACCTATTCGTTACCTATTCGCACAAACGACTTCCTGCTGACCTATGCAACAAAATATCGCCTCCTACGATGTCTAGAATTACAGAATAGTTGTAAATTCGATGCCCTGTCACAGGAATAGTTAAAAATATCATTAAAACTGGTGGGAATTGGCTCGTTACCTATTCAGAACGCTCGTTACCTATTCGTTACCTATTCGAACAAACGACTCCCTGCCGACCTATGCAACAAAATATTGCCTCCTACGATGTCTAAAATTACAGAATAGTTCTAAATTTGATGCCCTGTCACAGGAATAGCTAAAAATGTCATTAAAACTGGTGAGAATTGGCTCGTTACCTATTCAGAACGTCTGTTACCTTTTCGTTACCTATTCGCACAAACGACTTCCTGCTGACCTATGCAACAAAATATCGCCTCCTACGATGTCTAAAATTACAGAATAGTTGTAAATTCGATGCCCTGTCACAGGAATAGTTAAAAATATCATTAAAACTGGTGGGAATTGGCTCGTTACCTATTCAGAACGCTCGTTACCTATTCGTTACCTATTCGAACAAACGACTCCCTGCCGACCTATGCAACAAAATATTGCCTCCTACGATGTCCAAAATTACAGAATAGTTCTAAATTCGATGCCCTGTCACAGGAATAGCTAAAAATGTCATAAAAACTGGTGAGAATTGGCTCGTTACCTATTCAGAACGTCCGTTACCTATTCGTTACCTATTCGAACAAAAGACTCCCTGCCAACCTATGCAACAAAATATCGCCTCCTACGATGTCTAAAATTACAGAATAGTTCTAAATTCGATGCCCTGTCACAGGAATAGCTAAAAATGTCATTAAAACTGGTGAGAATATACTCGTTACCTATTCAGAACGTCCGTTACCTATTCGTTACCTATTCGCACAAACGACTTCCTGCTGACCTATGCAACAAAATATCGCCTCCTACGATGTCTAGAATTACAGAATAGTTGTAAATTCGATGCCCTGTCACAGGAATAGTAAAAAATATCATTAAAACTGGTGGGAATTGGCTCGTTACCTATTCAGAACGCTCGTTACCTATTCGTTACCTATTCGAACAAACGACTCCCTGCCGACCTATGCAACAAAATATTGCCTCCTACGATGTCTAAAATTACAGAATAGTTCTAAATTTGATGCCCTGTCACAGGAATAGCTAAAAATGTCATTAAAACTGGTGAGAATTGGCTCGTTACCTATTCAGAACGTCTGTTACCTTTTCGTTACCTATTCGCACAAACGACTTCCTGCTGACCTATGCAACAAAATATCGCCTCCTACGATGTCTAAAATTACAGAATAGTTCTTAATACGATGCCCTGTCAAAGCAATAGCTGAAAACGTCATTAAAGCTGATGGGAATTGGCTTGTTACCTATTCAGAACGCCCGTTGCATATTCGTTACCTATTCGAACAAACGCCTCCCTGCCGACCTATGCAACAAAATATCGCCTCTTATGATGTCCAAAATTACAGAATAGTTCTAAATTCGATCCCCTGTCACAGCAAAAGCTAAACATGTCATTAAAGCTGGTGGGAATTGGCTCGTTACCTATTCAGAACGTCCGTTACCTATTCGTTACCTATTCGAACAAACGACTCCCTGCCGCCCTAGGTAACAAAATATCGCCTCCTACGATGTCCAAAATTACAGAATAGTTCTAAATTCGATGCCCTGTCACAGGAATAGCTAAAAATGTCATTACAACTGGTGGGAATTGGCTTGTTACCTATTCAGAACGCCCGTTACCTATTCGTTACCTATTCGAACAAACGACTCCCTGCCGCCTTAGGCAACAAAATATCGCCTCTTACGATGTCTAAAATTACAGAATAGTTCTAAATACGATGCCCTGTTACAGCAAAAGCTAAAAATGTCATTAAAGCTGGTGGGAATTGGCTTGTTACCTATTCAGAACGCCCGTTACCAGTGGCGGATCCAGGGGGGGTGTTTCGGGGGGTTCGAACGAACCCCCCCACTTTGTAGCCTGATTATTTTATTTTCATGCCGAAACTTAGTAAAAATTAAGTAATACTAGAAAAACGAACCCTCCTATTTGTATATATCCGAACTCCCCTAACAGAAATCCTGGATTCGCCCCTGGTTACCTATTCGTTACCTATTCGAAGACATTCATTCTTGATCCAGTATACCTTATTTACTGTGTCCTATGAAATTTGAGATTTTATAACAACACCAACGGTTTATCAAAACATAACTGTAAACCTAATATTATTCTTAGCACGAAATTCTTTGCTATTAAATGCCAGCTTTATTTCTAAAGCGTGATGTTTGTCATGAAACATATTTTTACACGTTTGGAAGAACCATATCGTGTAATTGACACATTATTTTTTCATAGTTTATTCTTTTAATCATGTCTGAAACATCTCTTGGTTATCGACGTTCTAAACCCTTTCCCAAACGAAAAAAATGTTAGGGTGATCCTTTTTGAAAGCTGCTGCAGACGACAAAAATGATGATAATAAAGACACGACTTGTGTAAAATATTGCACAGAAAATATTGAGACAAAAGGAGAAACTACTGGTTATCAGCTCCGTTTCTTCTTTAGTTTAATGTTTTGTCAAGCCTACCGGGTATTCTATTAAGGACGTCAAAACCAGGTCTTGTTTGGGAAAGGGTTAAAGTGACATTTCACATTTATTTCATTTTTTAAAAGTATGTCTATATGCAAAGATTGTTTATTCTAATGCGTAGAAATGCTATCAGTTTTTTTTAATTTGTTATTTATAAGCGAAAAATACGCCTTCAAAGTTTAGACAGAAATGACAAATTCTATATAAATCTTAAGTTTTGTCCATAACAATTCGTCTAATTTTCGCACAAAAATATATATTTCTTGTAAACAGTTCAATATTTTGACTTGAAATTTTTAGAATTTTCATAAGAAAACATTCTCTTTCAGATAGAATAAAAGTAAAATTTATGTAAAAATAATTGTGAAATGTCACTTTAAGAATGGAGCTACAGATAAGAGGGTTAAACGCATTCTTAATTTGTTATTTAAAATCTAAACCCTTTGTTGTGGTCACTCATTTGGTTTGATGATTCAAATGAATACTCTTAACGTAGGGTCTGATAAACATTGAATGACATTTTATGATTTGGAAAGCCATTACCCGCTTTTATCCGAACCTACTGTGTTTGTTTTCTTTATGGATCATCCATATGCTTTAATCCTTTCCTGAAAAGACCTTCTTTTGATTTCCCTATTAGAAAAGGATTGAAAATTAATGAGTCAACTGAAGAAAATTCTGATCAAAAACATTTTCTCCTTTTGCCTCAATATCTTATGTGCAATATTGTGAATGGATTATTTCAGTAATGGGTTAATCCAAATGACGTTATGCTTAGACTGACACCAGTCTAGGTCCCTCTGGGAAAATGTCTGGATCTGCGCTTGTCGTTGGTCCATCAATATCGTTTATAATCGCGTAACTACATATGGGTTTAAGCTGTGTTTACGAGGTTTTGAAGAAAAGCGATGACATACAGATCTCGGCCGCGTCACAAAATTTTGGCATTCAAGACCTTTTCGGACTGTTCAAATGTCTCTGTTTTGTATTTTATTTCAAACGTATCGCTGGTTTTCAACACAAATCTCCTAACTGCAACTTATAAAACAGGCTTCAGTAACGAGGTTTTTGTTGAAAAGCGACGATATGGATCCGTATTACTAAAAATTTTCTTACAGACAGTGACTGATATTCTGTATTGGAAAGGGTAGCGTCTGGTCACTTAACTGATCGCTAATCAGTATCTACACTGTATAAATAGGGTCAAAATCATTGAACGTCGTAGGCCTACATAGGATTACTTATAGTTTCGGCTAAGTATAGTTATAACGCACTATGCCAAAAGTGTTGGGTATTCAATAAAATGTATACCATTTTCTTTGTTGAAATAAAAGTTATTGTCAAAAGGAGAGACTTGATTCTTTGAATCGAGATATGATTGGCCTATGAGAAAGTGAATACGGTCCTTCCACTTGCACATTTACCGATGACATCACGGTAGGTTGTAAATTCTGACCCCGTGCCGAATTATTGTCCAGAAAGATTAACCCGGTACGTCTGCATATGTAATGACCCCACTTCGGCAATGTTTTGTCTAACGGACTTTGCACACGAAAATTAATCAGTATCAGTTTAATGTGGTCAAATAATAGTGTAATTGTTAACACATTAGGGGACAATAGCGAACAGTTTTCGCGCGTTCGTGTGCTAAAAATAGATTTCTGATGGGAATACCCCCAACAACGTTTGCCGGGTACCAGTCTAATATTTTGTTTATCGGTCATGAATCGGACATTTTTTTCGTAACCGTGTTAGCATAGAATTATTATTTTCAAGCGAGATATTAGTCGATCATAGATAATGCAGGCGGGAACTAAAACTACGAAACATTGAGCATATGCAACATGCAACATTGCTTCCAGATACGAAGACAGACAAGAAATGACAAACGTTTTTTCTTGAGATTCCTCAACAGCTTAACCAGAAAAACATTGAAAAGTCTGAAAGTACGAGGGGTGATCCAGAATTAGCGGTACTGATGCTCTTAAATTAATATTTGTGAGTTTTTCTTAATGAAATTTGGCATAATACAAGTACTACTTATATTTGACACGATATTGAAATTTTGGCTTTCTCTTTTAATTGCGTCCATGTTAAAAGCGTGTCCATAGCAACCAAGGTACGGTTAGGCGGGGCAGGGGTAGAATAACTTAGTTTTTTAAACATTCTATTATGTTTTCAACCCTTTCTAACGAAACGATTTTACCGAGACGTTGTGAACATCAATAATAACGTAGTGCTATTCTATGACCAAAATTTGAACGTTTTTTCTGGCTAAACGGGAGAACTGTGGACCACTTTGCTTTGGTGGTAAAAGTCGACTAAGACGTTGGTAGAGTATTCGAACGTTTGCAGTTTTTAGTTTTGCGTAGAACGCGGATATTCCATATTCGATACTTGCAAAATAATGTAGAGAAACTCATAAAACATTCTTTATTAGAATTTTCACAATTGTTTGGTACCGAATTTTCAAAAAGGGAAGTATATTGCTGTAGGAAAAGAAAGCGGGTAGTAGCTAGAAGAGCAGTCTGGACGCGACGCCAACTAAAGCTGATAAGGGCGTCAACACTTGAGATCACGCTTCACCATCAAATACATTTGTAACCAGACGGACCTAAGTTATGGTAGAGAGTTTTGGATAAGTGACAGAAAATTAAAACGTGAATAGGCTCAGCTTTCAGTAGATTCCATATCTACCTAATACAGAAATTCTGGGAAAACGTGTACAGGCGTTGAAGACATTCTGTATCAAAGATTTCGTCTAGAAAAAAAATCTGTGATAAAATCCCAACAACATATTAATTTACGTGCGCTTGTATGCCCTTAAAACTCTTAAAATCACAACAACGGGCGTCACCTGTTTCATCCCCAATCAAAGAAAGCTAAAATCGTCCCTTTTCATCAGTTTAAGCTTCGGAGGAATTTCGGGTATTTCCCTGCATGAAATCTGTACTGAAATGTCCGTTTCAAGGACTATGTGAAAAAGCTCTAGACATCCAATGGATGTTTTCTACAATCGACAAGCAATGGTACATGGACATGTTAAGTGGATGAATTGAACGTCACAGTAAGTGTATTGCATCTCTAGGTGACTATGTTGAGGAGTAACGTCAGTATTTTAATGTTGCGAACTAGCGACGTCGTGACGTTAGGTGCATACCTGCCCCGCCTATGCGTTATACACAAAACTAGTTTTATTGTAACTTTTTTGTTTTAGGTCCGATTTTGATGATATTTGGTCCATGGATCATTGATAAATTACATTTCATGCTGTAAAAATTTATTTGACTTCGATGGATTCGTATTAAAGTTATAAAGCCAGTACCGCTAATTCTGGATCACCCCTCGTAAAGTATCTATGATCATGAAACTTCTCGGGTAGATAGATCTCACCAAGGAGAAGTGTAACGTACAAGGAGCATAACTCACCTTGCTTATTTTGTGAGTTATTGCACTTTGTTGTAGTGAAAGCCTGTGGGGGTATCAAATCACATTCAGCGACAAATTCTAGCCTTTTTTCTATATTAACCCTTTCCCAAACAAGACCGGTTTTGACGTCCCCAACAGAAAATTCTTGGGAAAACATTGAGGCAAAAGAAGAAAATGATGATCGACCAAATTGAAAAGGCCTGCACAGCAGAAAAAATCGACGTGAATAACTTCTTTGGATATTGATGATCATTCTTCTTTTGCCTCAATATTTTCTCTGAGATAAAACACTAAAAGTATTCATATCCGTTTTGTCATCATCACTTTTTTCAATTTGACCCAACATGACATTTTGTCGTTTTGGAAAGGGTAAGCGAGTACGCACGAGCGGCACGACGAAGCCAAGACAGGACAGTATGTGTAAACATTACTTGTCAATTGCTTATTTCATAGTTACCGATCTTAAAAAGTACAAGACAGTGCAGCAACCTTCTCAACTCTGAATAAGAATGTTTCTCAACAAATGATTACGGCCATCCAGCCCTTAGAATGTCATCTTCGGCAAGTTGATCGTGGAAAAACTTCGCGAGATTCGCAGCCATATTTGTACAATAAGGGATTCCCAATCTATTTTTAGACCAGTGAGGCGTGACGATGACGTATTTGTTTCACGAAAAAAAACGAACGCTATTTAGTACCATACTTACCCATTAGTGTAGAACTTAGTGATAAACTGTTATCCAAAAACTGCAAAGTGACGCCTTTTGGGTCAAAAGAAAATGCCCGGAAAAAACATTGAGGGAAACGACAACTTGTGACAAGCAATTTCGTCATTTCACGCAACGTTAAATCTACTAAAAAAGAACAAATGATGTAACATTTCATTCACTTCACTTAAAATTGTCGTCTGCAGCGTCTTTGAATTCGGACCAGCCTTAAAATTTATTCCCTAGTTTTGGACATGTTAGGCTGGGGGGGGGAGTGATATTTTGTTGCCTAGGTCGGCAGGGAGTTGTTTGTTCGAAAAGGTAACGAAAAGGTAACGAGCGTTCTGAATAGGTAAGAAGCAATTCCAACAGTTTGAATAACATTTTTAAGAATTCTTGTGACAGGGCATCGAGTCTAGATTTATTCGCTAGTTTTGGACATCGTAGCGGGGATATTTTGTTGCCTAGGTCGACAGGGAGTCGTTTGTTCGAATAGGTAACGAATAGGTAGCGGACGTTCTGAATAGGTAACGGGCCAATTCTCACCAGTTTTAATGACATTTTTAGCTATTCTTGTGACAGGGCATCGAATTTAGAACTATTCTGTAATTTTAGACATCGTAGGAGGCGATATTTTGTTGCATAGGTTGGCAGGGAGTCGTTTGTTTGAATAGGTAACGAATAGGTAACGGGGGTTCTGAATAGGTAACAAGCCAAATTCCACCAGTTTGAACAACAATTTTAAGTATTCTTGTTAAAGGGCATCGAATTTAGAACTATTCTGAAATTTTGGACATCGTAGGAGGCGATACTTTGTTGTATAGGTCGGTAGGGAGTCTTTTGTTCGAATAGGTAACGAATAGGTAACGGACGTTCTGAAAAGGTAACGAGCCAATTCTCACCAGTTTTAATGGTATTTTTTACTATTCCTGTGACAGGGCATCGAATTTAGAACTATTCTGTAATTTTGGACATCGTAGGAGGCAATATTTTGTTGCATAGGTCGGCAGGGAGTCGTTTGTTCGAATAGGTAACGAATAGGTAACGAGCGTTCTGAATAGGTAACGAGCCAATTCCCACCAGTTTTAATGATATTTTTAACTATTCCTGTGACAAGGCATCGAATTTACAACTATTCTGTAATTCTAGACATCGTAGGAGGCGATATTTTGTTGCATAGGTCAGCAGGAAGTCGTTTGTGCGAATAGGTAACGAATAGGTAACGGACATTCTGAATAGGTAACGAGCCAATTCTCACCAGTTTTAATGACATTTTTAGCTATTCCTGTGACAGGGCATCGAATTTAGAACGATTCTGTAATTTTAGACATCGTAGGAGGCGATACTTTGTTGCATAGGTCAGCAGGAATTCGTTTGTTCGAATAGGTAACGAATAGGTAACGGGCGTTCTGAATAGGTAACGAGCCAATTCTCACCAGTTTTAATGACATTTTTAGCTATTCCTGTGACAGGGCATCGAATTTAGAACTATTCTGTAATTCTAGACATCGTAGGAGGCGATATTTTGTTGCATAGGTCAGCAGAAAGTCGTTTGTTCGAATAGGTAACGAATATGTAACGGGCGTTCTGAATAGGTAACGAGCCAATTTTCACCAGTTTTAATGACATTTTTAGCTATTCCTGTGACAGGGCATCGAATTTAGAACTATCCTGTAATTTTGGACATCGTAGGAGGCGATATTTTGTTGCATAGGTCGGCAGGGAGTCGTTTGTTCGAATAGGTAACGAATAGGTAACGGGCGTTCTGAATAGGTAACGAGCAAATTCCCACCAGTTTTAATGACATTTTTAGCTTTTGCTGTGACAGGGCATCGAATTTAGAACTATTCTGTAATTTTAGACATCGTAAGAGGCGATATTTTGTTGCTTAGGTCGGCAGGGAGTCGTTTGTTCGAATAGGTAACGAATAGGGAACGAATAGGTAACGGGCGTTCTGAATAGGTAACAAGCCAATTCCCACCAGCTTAAATGACATTTTTAGCTTTTGCTTTGACAGGGCATCGAATTTAGAACTATTCTGTAATTTTGGACATCGTAGGAGGCAATATTTTGTTGTATAGGTCGGCAGGGAGTCTTTTGTTCGAATAGGTAACGAATAGGTAACAGACGTTCTGAATAGGTAACGAGCCAATTCTCACCAGTTTTAATGACATTTTTAGCTATTCCTGTGACAGGGCATCGAATTTAGAACTATTCTGTAATTTTAGACATCGTAGGAGGCGATATTTTGTTGCATAGGTCGACAGGGAGTCGCTTGTTCGAATAGGTAACGAATAGGTAACGAGCGTTCTGAATAGGTAACGAGCCAATTCCCACCAGTTTTAAGTATATTTTTAACTATTCCTGTGACAGGGCATCGAATTTAGAACTATTCTGTAATTCTAGACATCGTAGGAGGCGATATTTTGTTGCATAGGTTGACGGAGAGTCGCTTGTTCGAATAGGTAACGAATAGGTAACGAGCGTTTTGAATAGGTAACGAGCCAATTCCCACCAGTTTTAATTATATTTTCAACTATTCCTGTGACAGGGCATCGAATTTAGAACTATTCTGTAATTCTAGACATCGTAGGAGGCGATATTTTGTTGCATAGGTCAGCAAGAAGTCGTTTGTTCGAATACGAAACGAATAGGTAACGAGCGTTCTGAATAGGTAACGAGCCAATTCTCACCAGTTTTAATGACATTTTTAGCTATTCCTGTGACAGGGCATCGAATTTAGAACTATTCTGTAATTTTGGACATCGTAGGAGGCAATATTTTGTTGCATAGGTCGGCAGGGAGTCGTTTGTTCGAATAGGTAACGAATAGGTAACGAGCGTTCTGAATAGGTAACGAGCCAATTCCCACCAGTTTTAATGATAGTTTTAACTATTCATGTGACAGGGCATCGAATTTAGAACTATTCTGTAATTCTAGACATCGTAGGAGGCGATATTTTGTTGCATAGGTCGGCAGGAAGTCGTTTGTGCGAATAGGTAACGAATAGGTAACGGACGTTCTGAATAGGTAACGAGCCAATTCTCACCAGTTTTAATGACATTTTAGCTATTCCTGTGACAGGGCATCGAATTTAGAACTATTCTGTAATTTTAGACATCGTAGGAGGCGATATTTTGTTGCATAGGTCGGCAGGGAGTCGTTTGTTCGAATAGGTATCGAATAGGTAACGAGCGTTCTGAATAGGTAACGAGCCAATTCCCACCAGTTTTAATGATATTTTTAACTATTCCTGTGACAGGGCATCGAATTTAGAACTATTCTGTAATTCTAGACATCGTAGGAGGCGATATTTTGTTGCATAGGTCAGCAGGAAGTCGTTTGTTCGAATAGGTAACGAATAGGTAACGGGCGTTCTGAATAGGTAACGAGCCAATTCTCACCAGTTTTAATGACATTTTTAGCTATTCCTGTGACAGGGCATCGGAATTTAGAACTATTCTGTAATTTTGGACATCGTAGGAGGCAATATTTTGTTGCATAGGTCGGCAGGGAGTCGTTTGTTCGAATAGGTAACGAATAGGTAACGAGCGTTCTGAATAGGTAACGAGCCAATTCCCACCAGTTTTAATGATAGTTTTAACTATTCCTGTGACAGGGCATCGAATTTAGAACTATTCTGTAATTGTAGACATCGTAGGAGGCGATATTTTGTTGCATAGGTCGGCAGGAAGTCGTTTGTGCGAATAGGTAACGAATAGGTAACGGACGTTCTGAATAGGTAACGAGCCAATTCTCACCAGTTTTAATGACATTTTAGCTATTCCTGTGACAGGGCATCGAATTTAGAACTATCCTGTAATTTTAGACATCGTAGGAGGCGATATTTTGTTGCATAGGTCGGCAGGGAGTCGTTTGTTCGAATAGGTAACGAATAGGTAACGAGCGTTCTGAATAGGTAACGAGCCAATTCTCACCAGTTTTAATTATATTTTTAACTATTCCTGTGACAGGGCATCGAATTTAGAACTATTCTGTAATTCTAGACATCGTAGGAGGCGATATTTTGTTGCATAGGTCAGCAGGAATTCGTTTGTTCGAATAGGTAACGAATAGGTAACGGGCGTTCTGAATAGGTAACGAGCCAATTCTCACCAGTTGTAATGACATTTTTAGCTATTCCTGTGACAGGGCATCGAATTTAGAACTATTCTGTAATTTTGGACATCGTAGGAGGCGATATTTTGTTGTATAGGTCGGCAGGGAGTCTTTTGTTCCAATAGGTAACGAATAGGTAACAGACGTTCTGAATAGGTAACGAGCCAATTCTCACCAGTTTTAATGACATTTTAGCTATTCCTGTGACAGGGCATCGAATTTAGAACTATTCTGTAATTTTAGACATCGTAGGAGGCGATATTTTGTTGCATAGGTCGGCAGGGAGTCGTTTGTTCGATTAGGTAACGAATAGGTAACGAGGGTTCTGAATAGGTAACGAGCCAATTCCCACCAGTTTTAATGATATTTTTAACTATTCCTGTGACAGGGCATCGAATTTAGAACTATTCTGTAATTCTAGACATCGTATGAGGCGATATTTTGTTGCATAGGTCAGCAGGAAGTCGTTTGTTCGAATAGGTAACGAATAGGTAACGGGCGTTCTGAATAGGTAACGAGCCAATTCTCACCAGTTTTAATGACATTTTTAGCTATTCCTGTGACAGAGCATCGAATTTAGAACTATTCTGTAATTTTGGACATCGTAGGAGGCAATATTTTGTTGCATAGGTCGGCAGGGAGTCGTTTGTTCGAATAGGTAACGAATAGGTAACGAGCGTTCTGAATAGGTAACGAGCCAATTCCCACCAGTTTTAATGATAGTTTTAACTATTCCTGTGACAGGGCATCGAATTTAGAACTATTCTGTAATTCTAGACATCGTAGGAGGCGATATTTTGTTGCATAGGTCGGCAGGAAGTCGTTTGTGCGAATAGGTAACGAATAGGTAACGGACGTTCTGAATAGGTAACGAGCCAATTCTCACCAGTTTTAATGACATTTTAGCTATTCCTGTGACAGGGCATCGAATTTAGAACTATTCTGTAATTTTAGACATCGTAGGAGGCGATATTTTGTTGCATAGGTCGGCAGGGAGTCGTTTGTTCGAATAGGTAACGAATAGGTAACGAGCGTTCTGAATAGGTAACGAGCCAATTCCCACCAGTTTTAATTATATTTTTAACTATTCCTGTGACAGGGCATCGAATTTAGAACTATTCTGTAATTCTAGACATCGTAGGAGGCGATATTTTGTTGCATAGGTCAGCAGGAAGTCGTTTGTTCGAATAGGTAACGAATAGGTAACGGGCGTTCTGAATAGGTAACGAGCCAATTCTCACCAGTTTTAATGACATTTTTAGCTATTCCTGTGACAGGGCATCGAATTTAGAACTATTCTGTAATTTTGGACATCGTAGGAGGCGATATTTTGTTGTATATGTCGGCAGGGAGTCTTTTGTTCCAATAGGTAACGAATAGGTAACAGACGTTCAGAATAGGTAACGAGCCAATTCTCACCAGTTTTAATGACATTTTTAGCTATTCCTGTGACAGGGCATCGAATTTAGAACTATTCTGTAATTTTAGACATCGTAGGAGGCGATATTTTGTTGCATAGGTCGGCAGGGAGTCGTTTGTTCGATTAGGTAACGAATAGGTAACGAGCGTTCTGAATAGGTAACGAGCCAATTCCCACCAGTTTTCATGATATTTTTAACTATTCCTGTGACAGGGCATCGAATTTAGAACTATTCTGTAATTCTAGACATCGTATGAGGCGATATTTTGTTGCATAGGTCAGCAGGAAGTCGTTTGTGCGAAAAGGTAACGAATAGGTAACGGACGTTCTGAATAGGTAACGAGCCAATTCTCACCAGTTTTAATGACATTTTTAGCTATTCCTGTGACAGGGCATCGAATTTAGAACTATTCTGTAATTTTAGACATCGTAGGAGGCGATATTTTGTTGCATAGGTTGGCAGAGAGTCTTCTGTTCGAATAGGTAACGAATAGGTAACGGACGTTTTGAATAGGTAACGAGCCAATTTTCACCAGTTTTTATGACATTTTTAACTATTCCTGTGACAGGGCATCGAATTTACAACTATTCTATAATTCTAGACATCGTAGGAGGCGATATTTTGTTGCAAAGGTCAGCAGGAAGTCGTTTGTGCGAAAAGGTAACGAATAGGTAACGGACGTTCTGAATAGGTAACGAGCCAATTCTCACCAGTTTTAATGACATTTTTAGCTATTCCTGTGGCAGGGCATCGAATTTAGAACTATTCTGTAATTTTAGACATCGTAGGAGGCGATATTTTGTTGCATAGGTCGGCAGGGAGTCGTTTGTTCGAATAGGTAACGAATAGGTAACGAGCGTTCTGAATAGGTAACGAGCCAATTCCCACCAGTTTTAATGATATTTTTAACTATTCCTGTGACAGGGCATCGAATTTAGAACTATTCTGTAATTCTAGAAATCGTAGGAGGCGATATTTTGTTGCATAGGTCAGCAGGAAGTCGTTTGTTCGAATAGGTAACGAATAGGTAACGGGCGTTCTGAATAGGTAACGAGCCAATTCTCACCAGTTTTAATGACATTTTTAACTATTCCTGTGACAGGGCATCGAATTTACAACTATTCTGTAATTCTAGACATCGTAGGAGGCAATATTTTGTTGCATAGGTCAGCAGGGAGTCATTTGTTCGAATAGGTAACGAATAGGTAACGAGCGTTCTGAATAGGTAACGAGCCAATTCCCACCAGTTTTAATGATATTTTTAACTATTCCTGTGACAGGGCATCGAATTTACAACTATTCTGTAATTCTAGACATCGTAGGAGGCGATATTTTGTTGCATAGGTCAGCAGGAAGTCGTTTGTGCGAATAGTTAACGAATAGGTAACGGACATTCTGAATAGGTAACGAGCCAATTCTCACCAGTTTTAATGACATTTTTAGCTATTCCTGTGACGAGGGCATCGAATTTAGAACTTTTCTGTTATTTAAGACATCGTAGGAGGCGATATTTTGTTGCATAGGTCGGCAGGGAGTCGTTTGTTCGAATAGGTAACGAATAGGTAACGAGCGTTCTGAATAGGTAACGAGCCAATTCCCACCAGTTTTAATGGTATTTTTAACTATTCCTGTGACAGGGCATCGAACTTAGAACTATTCTGTAATTCTAGACATCGTAGGAGGCGATATTTTGTTGCATAGGTCAGCAGGAAGTCGTTTGTTCGAATAGGTAACGAATAGGTAACGGGCGTTCTGAATAGGTAACGAGCCAATTCTCACCAGTTTTAATGACATTTTTAGCTATTCCTGTGACATGGCATCGAATTTAGAACTATTCTGTAATTTTGGACATCGTAGGAGGCGATATTTTGTTGCATATGTTGGCAGGGAGTCTTTTGTTCGAATAGGTAACGAATAGGTAACGGACGTTCTGAATAGGTAACGAGCCAATTCTCACCAGTTGTTATGACATTTTTAGCTATTCCTGTGACAGGGCATCGAATTTAGAACTATTCTGTAATTTTGGACATCGTAGGAGGCAATATTTTGTTGCATAGGTCGGCAGGGAGTCGTTTGTTCGAATAGGTAACGAATAGGTAACGGGCGTTCTGAATAGGTAACAAGCCAATTCCCACCATTTTTAATGACATTTTGAGCTATTCCTGTGACAGGGGATCGAATTTAGAACTATTCTGTAATTTTAGACATCGTAAGAGGCGATATTTTGTTGCTTAGGTCGGCAAGGAGTCGTTTGTTCGAATAGGTAACGAATAGGTTACGAATAGGTAACGGGCGTTCTGAATAGGTAACAAGCCAATTCCCACCAGCTTTAATGACATTTTTAGCTTTTGCTTTGACAGGGCATCGAATTTAGAACTATTCTGTAATTTAGACATCGTAGGAGGCGATATTTTGTTGCCTAGGGCGGCAGGGAGTCGTTTGTTCGAATAGGTAACGAATAGGTAACGGGCGTTCTGAATAGGTAACAAGCCAATTCCCACCATTTTTAATGACATTTTGAGCTATTCCTGTGACAGGGGATCGAATTTAGAACTATTCTGTATTTTGGTCATCGTAGGAGGCGGTATTTTGTTGCATAGGTCGGCAGGGAGCCGTTTGTTCGAATAGGTAACGAATAGGTAACGGGTGTTTTGAATAGGTAATAAGCCATTTTGCTCCATTTGTGTGATATTGTTTTTTAATCCTTCAGTTGTTTTGGACATAGTAATGGTGATATATTGCCCGGGACGGCAGTGAGTCATTTTCAAATAGGTAATGAACTTTTAATGAGGATATCTAATATGCATGTTTTAAGTCAATTTTCACCAGTTGGGTGTTTCTTTTTTCACTGGAATGAAGACAATCATTGACAAGGCATCAAGTCTACGGTTTTACAATGTTTGACGCGCTTTGGGGGTCAAATCAGACCTAAAACCGCGAATAGGTAATGAATAGGTAACAGGGAATAGGTAACCAACTTCACACTTGAATAGGTAATGAATAGGGAATAGGGAATAGGTAACAGACTTCACATGTGAATAGGTAATGAATAGGGAATAGGGAATAGGTAGCCAACTTCACAGGGGTGTTTTGAAGGTGTAGGGGCAACGCAATGATTTACATGAAGCTGTAGAGGGGCCGATACAGTTTATTGGGCTGGGGAACTCTGACTTACCTCTCTTCAGAGGAGGAATGTCGTAAACGTCTCCTGAAATGAGTCATTTTTATATCAGCAATTGTCTTTAAAATTGATAAAAAAAAATAATCAAAGCTTTTCCATTAGAATAATAATTCATTGCCAATCGCCTTACTCATTCTTTTGTATCTGGGTAACAAATGTAAGTTTTATAAATAATCAAACCATATTTTGAAGGTTTTCATTGTCGATTCAAACAAGTATCAATTATCAAGCATACATCAGGGGTTTTCCTAAGCTTTATGTGCCTCCTGAAAACGAAGGCATTCCCAAAGCAAAAGGATGTGTTCCCAAAGCAAATTTTCTTCATTTTTCCCAACCTATTGAAAACGTTTAATTTGTTATTGAAAAAATATTATTTTGCTTACCTTTTTTGCCCAAAATGAGCTATTTTGCGCTTTAATAAATTCCAAATTAGGCAAGACTCCTTTTCCCAAATGGCTAGAAAACCCCTGATACTTTTAATTAACAATTCTAGAATTCCTTTACCACTATTTATGTTACTCTCTGTATTAAAGGAGGGTATATGGACCTACTTTTGCGTCTAGAATCGCAGAATCCACAAAAATGTTTACAATGACTCTTCGTCCATCATTTAATTCTAGAACACACAGTACTTCCATAGTTACTTTCAGCGTCCTGGCAGTTCAAGATCTATCTAACTAATATCATGTCAAATATGCATATATTCTAAAGATGTAGTTACGAGATTATGAACTCCCAATGACGATATGTGGACTTACTTTTGCGTCTAGAGTCACAGAATCCACAAAAATGCTTACAGTGACTCTTGGCCCATCCTTCATATTCAGAACACACGGTACTTCCATAGGCTGCGCAGTTACTCTCTGCGTCCTCGCAATCTAGAAAATCAAGGATAATTGTGTTATTGAGCAGTAGTAAAAATAATGAAAACACTAGTTGACATAAGACAAATGATGATATAAGTATTATTTTACGAAGCTAAGTTTTTCCTATCCATTATTTCAATTATGGAAGTCAGTAATTTCTAGTAACAAAGCTCCATGAGTATGGCATACATGTATTGTACCGCACGTTTAGTGATTACAGACATTAATCTATATTCGTTGAAGTATTGAATCAAGAATTTTATTAATAAAATCATTTATGCACCATCATTAATGAACATTAAGATTATATCGTTTGTAGTGTCATTTAAGGCAAGGCCTGGGTAATGCACTTTCATACCGGTATAATCGTTATATTTCGACTTATTCCGTGACGTCCGTAAGTCCGAGCATTTTTAAAGTACCGTTAGATGCAATATCGCCTGTTTTCGTAACAACGGAAATAATTGAGCGTGCTCAAATTTCCGGGGAATATTTTAAACAGTTTTTGTGAAAATGTTTTTAAATTGTATGAAGAGTCTGCAAAAAAAACCAACGAAAGTCAAAAGTTCAAAATTTGAATGCAATGAAATTTACTTCCCTTTGAAATCGTCGTAGAATCGTTTAAAATCGACGATTCGCACCATACAGATTTCGTTCCATAACTGATTACCCAGGCCTTACCTTAACCCTCATCCTACCAACTGGGGTCAATTTGACCCCACGCATCATATTTTGCGTGTCATATTTTTACCGCATTCACTCTGGTGTCCAAATTTTAGGAGTTTGTTGGTCTACCACAACCTTCTTCATGTCACGCAACATTTTCAGATTTTAGCATAATTTGAGTTTGTAATATTAATTTTGTTGCTGGGGTCCGTTTGGACCCCACTATAATTACTCTTTATTACAACTATTTCAAATTATTTAAACTTTTTCTTAAAAAAATCTTCATAAAAAAAACTACTGAATGCATTTTAACCAAACTTCACAGGAATAATCCTTGGGCGACCCTCTCTGAAATTCCTCAAAGGAATTTTGATTTGATAAAAAATACCCAACTTATCTGCCCTTGATTGTCCAAAATTGCGGTTTTGACTATTTTTTTACTATTTTTACTCTCACATCAACAAATTTTGACTAGCCAAAACAATACGTGAACAGAATGTTGGTGACTATGATATCTTGCCTGGGTGCAATTTTCAGCTTGATCGAAATCTTAGATCATGAGTTATGTCCCCTTGAATTTTATGCAAAAATTGCATAAAGTAGTAAAATAAATACAGGCCTATGGAGCGAGTTAAGCCCTTTAGGGCCTTGTAGCTTTTCATTTCCGTATGTTTTTGTGCTATTATCATTTGTTAATAACCAATATATCATTTAAAGAAAGTATGTATCTTTTGTGAAACTTATTTTTGTAATGAAATTCAAAATTATGTGTGGGGTCCAAATGGACCCCAGTTGGTAGGATGTGTATGTAAAATATGTTGGTAGGATGAGGGTTAATAATCAACGAACTTTTTTTCTGATACAGTTTTAAGTCAGTGTTTATGTAACGTTTAGCTGGACAGACACACATTTTCTTTCGATTAATTGTATAACATACAACGGTTTGTTTTCTGTGTGATCAGGCTGTATACTCTGTGCAGACTCTTTGGTCATAAGCTTCACAATTATCCGTATCACAAATCTCAACATTTAAAACGCAAAACGTCTATTTCGACCAGGGAAAATGCAGAAGTATGGTAATAAATAGGACTGTAAACAGCCTTATTTACAAAAGCTGGAATATTATGCATTTTCCACCTACCAGGGTTTGCTTTTTGCCCACAAAGATTACAGAATCGTTTACAGTGTGAACCAGACCAGGCTGCATATTCTGTACAGACACTCTGACCGTAAGCTTCACAATTATCCGTATCTTCACAATCATCAGGGATCTGAGGGCCTTGTGTGGTCGCTGGTGCGGCTGAAAACGAAACGTGGATATAGTCAGAAATCTAAACTAGAAAGGCAATGTCGCAAAATACGTAGGTCATAATGCAATAGACGAAATGTAGCTCAATCAAACCATCCGGGTGTAACGTCAAGGACGCCCAGTTTCAAATAACATTGCTTGACACCCGATAATGCTCATGAATGGTAGTGTTGCGCAAATAAAGTAAATCTACGTCGAGATCTTGATCGTAATTACATAAAACAAAGTACCTATGTAATCAGAAAAAGTCAAATAATTAAGGTTATTCAGAGCTAAACCGATTACGAAGATAAAATCGTTGACAAATAGGTGAAGATTCCAGTCAGCATGGGAAAGCCAAGCTAAACTGGTTCACTTATTTTGTCTTATAAAATTATTAAAGGCAAAACTGTTATGGTATTTCCCATCTAGACTAATTACAAACATAAAACATAATCGTTGAGATATAGGTGACAAATAGGAGAAGATTCCAGTCAGCATGGGAATGCCAAGCTAAACTGGTTCACTTATTTTGTCTTATAAAGTTATTAAAGGCAAAACTGTTATGTTATTTCCCATCTAGACTAATTACAAACATAAAATCGTTGAGATATAGGTGATTTTCCAGTCAGCATGGGAACTGCCAAGCTAAACTGGTTCGCTTATTTTGTCTTATAAAATCATAAAAGGTAAAATAATTATGGTAATCCTAATCTAAACAGTCGTTGAGATATAATTGAAGTCAATGTGGACGCAGTATGGGAGACAGAGAGAAAGGTGGACGAAAGGATAAAAGAGCAATTTAGGAATGTACGGCTTATAAAAATATATAAATATTTTTTTAAAATGATGTACTCCACAGACAGGTCCAAGAATCAGCGTGAATTAAAACACTACAAAATAATACCGCCATCTAACTGTAGTGAGAACGCCGCGCGGTTCTAAATAACGTCAATTGACGTCCGATAATGCGCGGGAACGTTAACGTCGTGATATCGCAGATAAAGCGATGTCGACGTCATATCCGCAGTTAGAAAAACAAAATGGCTGTATTGGTTTACAAAATAATTATGTAGTGCGATTAAGTTTTTCAAACTCTTGAAAAAGGCAAATTTTGCCGAAATATTGAATTGAGTATTTTATAATAGTGTTTTATTGTATTCCCTGAGGAATAATATTGTGATATCATGAAATTTTATAATTCCTCGCTATCAAAAAAACTTTCAAAGGTATACTTCGGACAAAATCCATGTCAGAGAAACAACGAAAGGAAATATACCAGCAATGCTTCTGATGTAGTTTCACTTTCCGTGAATGAGCCCTATCAACCCACAAGGTTTCATTATCCTAGCTATTATATTTTCAGAGATAAGTAATCGTAGGTGTTAGTTCAGAACCTCGTAACTACAGCTTGATTCAAGGTTTTGCGATAACACCGACGTCATCTCATATACTTACTATCACAATAGTTACAAAACTTTTTACAGTTTTTCTTGGCCCATCCTTTATAGGCCGTGTCTGTACAAAATCCGTTCTGATATTGGTTACAGTTGTCAACTTCGTCTTTACAGTTGCTATCATAATCTAAAAATAGATCGATAATTATGTGAACCGTCACGCTTAAAAGGGACATTATGGGAAGTGCGAAAAGTATCGACCCTGACTAGGATCGGAACTTTGCACTCTAGTACAATTTTTATTATACAAAACTTTTTACAGTTTTTCTTGGCCCATCCTTTATAGGACGTGTCTGTAAAAAAACGTTCTGATACTGATTACAATTGTCTACTTCGTCTTTACAGTTGCTGTCGTAATCTAAAAATAAATGAGAAACATGTGAACCGTCACGCTAAAACGGGGTCTTATGGGAAGTGCAAAAAATTATCGACCCTAGTCAGTCTGCGCAATCCGCGCAGCCTGACTAGTATCGAAACTTTTTACTGTAGTACAATTTTTTGAATACAATATTTTTTGAGTTTTTCTTGGCCCATCCTTTATAGGACCTGTCTGTATAGTCTGATATTGATTACAGTTGTCTACTTCGTCTTTACAGTTGCTGTCATGATCTAAAAATAAACGAGAAATATGTGAATCGTCACGCTAAAAAAGGGACCTTATGGGAAGTGCGAAAAAGTATCGACCCTAGTCAGTCTGCGCAATCCGCGCAGCCTGACTAGGTTCGAAACTTTGCACTCTAGTATAATTTTTTTAATACAGAACTTTTTACAGTTTTTCTTGGCCCATCCTTTGTATGCCGTGTCTGTACAGAATCCTGTCTGATACTGATTGCAGTTGTCTACTTCGTCTTTACAGTTGCTGTCATAATCTAAAAATAAATGAGAAATATATATCATATGTGAACCGTCACGCTTAAAAGAGACCTTATGGGAAGTGCGAAAAAGTATCGACCCTAATCAGTCTGCGCAATCCGCGCAGCCTGACTAGGATCGAAACTTTGCACTCTAGACTAGTGCATTTTTTTAAATACAAAACTTTTTTACAGTTTTTCTTGGCCCATCCTTTATAGGCCTCGTCTCTACAAAAATCCGGTTTGATACTGATTACAGTTGTCTCCTTCGTCTTTTTATGCGAACATATATTGAATATTATATACTGAATATGTAGATCTACAAATAAGAGGGATAGTATGCTTTTACACGTTTCCTTATCAATTTCCTCTAATATGTACACTTTGTATTTATTCATCCATAAAACATCACAAAGGGGTTGGGTGAATTGAAAATTGACGTGTCTTTTAGAAGAATACTATCTATCTACACCATCCTTACAGTAAATGTTACAATCTTGTCTTAAAAACGGATAATGGATATAGACTGTAGCTGTAGAGGAAAAACAACTTGGGAAAGTGGGTGCAGACTCAAGGCTGCATCCTTGAGATTTCAAACTTCAAAACTTCACACACCACAAACATACCCGAAGGATTTTCCACACAAACACCACACGACTTTATACAGTTATCTCGGGCCCATGCTTTATACTGGCCAGTACATACAGCTTCTCCATACGACCCGAAACAGTCCGACACTTTGTCTTTACATGCTGATCCGCCTGAAAATATCAAAACGTAATATTTTTCGTTACGCATTCACTTCCAAAGCAATCCTTTTCCGTCTAAGATACATGTACTCATGATCAATTTAATCGTAATTATTTTTCTTTGAAGAATGCAGCTAATCTTTCATGAAAAAATATGAAACATATTGCCGTTTACATTAAACACAAGGTTTTCAAAAGTAACCAAACCTATGCAAACGAAACATATTTACAGGCACAATTTAAATGTTTTCACGGTTGAAGTCTAATAGTTCCCACCATTGTTCCTTAATATAAATGTTTTATATTTTATTAAAGAATTAAAAAAAAGTGACAAAATTTCTAAGACATAAAATAAATCAAAGCATAAAAGAGTTAACACAAATTATTCTATAACTACGTTTGGAAGGAGTACACATAGTACCAGCTCTTACTTATATCGGTATTGCACGGTTTGATCAAACAGTAGTCCTGTGTCGCTGGTTTATCGCCGCCTATACAGTTTGAATCTTCCACGACATTGGAGGAGGAGGAGCTACTGTGACATTGCACGTCACGTGATCTTAAACCACGCCCACACGTCTCGGAACACTGAAAAATGACAACACTGATAAGCTTCTAAAATAAACTTTTGAAAATAGTGTAACTTAACTTCATTGGGGATGTGGTCAATGTTGCAAACAATACCAATGACATATCAGTTGAACGTTTTGTTGAACATTCTTTAAGGTTAAGTAGCCCACTGTATTTTGACCCTTTTTCACTTGAGTATGCGTTTCTGTAGCATATTTTGCAAGATATAATAACATATTGTTACACAACCATTTTTGTATTCTATTTGTTGCCTCGTGCCTTTTATGTTTTATGAATGGTTTCTGGAAGACAAACATGTGAACGTGATTCCGCTTGCAATGTACCGCATTTTATGGTAGTTTCAGGCTTAATTGACCACGACATGACTGTCAAAACTTCAAAACAGGGCTCACCAGGAGTTATTAATCGGGACAATCATATTTTATCAGAATTTTAAAAATATTTGTCAGAATCAATTATAAAAAGACGTACCTGTGACCATGACCCAGCTTGCCATGTACCAGGACATTTGTCAGTATTGCAGTTTGTAGTAGTAACTGGCTTTGTTTGACCATGGCATGAACGTTCATTTAATACCTGGAGTGAAAACCCAGAATTTATATTTCTCTGCTTTTCAACAAAAAAACCTCATAACTGCAGCTTAAAACAAGCTGCAGTTAAGAGGTTTTTGTTGGAAAGCGACGATGCACTCAAGATAACAGTTTAACACTTGTTATCTTGACAGAATATTTACTTGAATCACCGATGGCGTGGAATTGTAAACATACTAACATATTTTGTCATCGCCGAGAACAATGAAAAGAATATAAGATAGGCATGTTTTGTAGAAATCCTAACAATAAAAACACAACAAAGGACAGAAATTACTCATTTTTTAGATAAATGTCGTAAGCTTCAGTTGCAGTAATTTCATAATATGTTCAAGCTTATTCAACATGTAACTACTGTATTGTTTATACAAATGAACCTTTACGTAATCGAACTTATTCAAGCCATAGCTACTACATTTGTAAAGTGACAGAACTTATTCTAAAAGCTGCAGCTACAACATTTTTAACGTCACAACGGTTTATTGACTATTTCTTTAATAAGTATATTGCATAATCTTATAGTTCTTACAATTTTAGTCTTAAATAGATAAATTAAGATAGATAATTTACCGTTTCCAGATTATCATTTTCCTGCACACACTCGACAGTTCTGTGTTTCTGACCTCCGCCACATGACTTTGAGCACGTGCTCCAAGATGAAGACCGCCATCTGCAACAGAGTTTAAATGCTAAGTGGTGTGTCCTTTGTCAAGAGCTAGATAGTAATGATATTATAATAATAATTTATTTCGGCATAAGTTACATATAATGGTTCATGAGGTAAAAAAGGTCATAATCATATATACAGTTTAAAGATATAACAGATTACTTAAGGTATCCGACCCCTCAAAAGCACCAAAGAGCCAGATGCGAAATTTGAAAAGTGCAAATATTTCCTAAACTGTGTTACATTTCCATTCCAAATACAAACATAAGCTTTTTGCACGGTTTAAAATTTTGAATTAATGCATACTTATGAAAATATTTGACAAAAATGTTAAAAATTACCTCCTTTGCATATGAATATAGAGTAAAATAATATTTATAAATCATTTTCTTCTTGAAGCATAATGTTGAAATCCACACGGTGAAATCAACTTATGTGAAGTGTATTTACAAGTGTGTGAAATTTGATGCATTTCGTATGGCTAGGAAGTGTAGATTTTTTCAGGGTCTGTAAACCTTAAAAGAACCATGACATGCTCCCTACACCAAGGATGACGCAATAAAGGGCAAGCTCTTATTTCCGTTGCGGTCCTTTTTCCATTGCGACCGGCTTCGTGATTAAGACATTGAGGGTTAAATACCCGGTAGCGTAGAGCATGGGTTCATCTTGGACTTTTCATTGACACCCGCATACACATACATTCTTTGCGAGTGCGCATAATTGTATCTGACAATAGTGCATCCAGAAAATAAATGCTAAATACTATTTATTTAGTACTCGAGTACGAAGAGTGGAATTCTATGTTATAAGACAACACTCTGTGTTATCTTACCTAGGTGGACAAGCGTGTGTATTACAAGACTGTGGGTTCTCTGCTGGTTTCTGGTTTATGTCACAGTTATAATCAGTCACGGTACCAGATGAACTGCTCTCACACGTGATTACCGGCACCTGTTGTCATGTCAAGGGGGGGGGGGGGGTAATACAGACTTTATAAGACAACACTCTGTGTTATCTTACCTAGGTGGACAAGCGTGTGTCTTACATGACTGTGGGTTCTCTGCTGGTTTCTGGTTTATGTCACAGTTATAATCAGTCACGGTACCAGATGAACTGCTCTCACACGTGATTACCGGCACCTGTTGTCATGTCAGGGGGGGGGGGGGGGGGTAATACAGAGTTTATAAGACAACCCTCTGTATTTTCTTACCTAGGTGGACAAGCGTGTGTATTACAAGACTGTGGGTTCTCTGCTGGTTTCTGGTTTATGTCACAGTTATAATCAGGTACGGTACCAGTTGAACTGCTCTCACACGTGATTACGGGCACCTGTCGTCCTGTAAATAGACATTCCCAAGAAAATGGAAATTACCGGGTATACAGACTTGACTCGTTAGCACAAAAGTAATGACCATTTGGGGTAACGTGTGGACTAGGCGTACATGAAATTCGTCAATCGGTCTAATTCTTTTTATAATAGTAAAGTTTCACTTCAATGAATCCCATTGGCCGAAACATACGTCACGTCCAATGAGATGGATTGTATTGTAATTTGAAAATTAGAATCTTTCGGAATACGACCTTAACGAGAAATAACCAGCCACGGCAGCAGGCAAAATGCTGAACGGGTACTTGATGACCTGTAAAAATATTACAACGATACGAATACGTGTGTGGCTAAGATGCTTTGTTTAATTAATGTAAGTGTTACTGGTTCTTTATACGTAGCAAAAGCATTATACACACTCAAGGCAATCAAAACTTAAATCGGAAAATATGAATATATATGTGAATTGTAACAAGGACTTACCCCTTTAAAATGTAATCAAAGGATCAACTTTAGTCCATCAAAGATGAACACAAAAAGATCCGTTGATTTATGTGACTAAAAATATGAATACAAGAGAAGCGAAATTCAGTCAGCTTTTCAATTGAAAGACCGAATCAACAAAATGAAGCCTATGTTTACTATTAAACCCCTTCCCAAACAAGACCTGGTTTTGACGTCTCTAATAGAAAAGACTTGGGAAAACATTGAAACAAAAGAAGAAACTGCTGATAACCAGCAGTTTCTCCTTTTGTCTCAATATTTTCTATGCCCTATTGTTCACAAATTCTATCTTTCATAACTTCCATTTTGTCATTTTTGGAAGTTTTTGAAGTTGATCACTTTAAAATTTTGCCGTTTAGAAAAGGGTTAATTGGTGCCGTATTTTACCTGTTCCGCATGTCTTGGAACATGATCCCGCCTTGGTCTTCCACAGATACGTCACTCCTGGTTGTTGTGACGTAGTCGGCACGTGATATTCGTAATATACGTCAGGATCAACGCCAACATACGGTGGTCCGTATTTTCTGTAAACCTGTGAAGATAGTATTACTGGGATAATGATGTATCCTGAAAATGTTTGTTTGATAAATTATTTTAAATGTGTTCTTATTCAGAATTGTACGCAGTAAGTGGTTTACCAGCTAAATAAATGGCATAAAGTTTCTTTATGAAATCATGCACATAACATTAAGAAAAGAATTATCTCAAACCCAGTTTCTTCTGTCTTTTTTTTTCGTGTGGTAAATATCGCTACCTTTCTTCTATAACCCCGTAACTACAACTTGTTTAAAGCTACAGTTACGAGATCATTAATTTTAAAAGAAAATAACGATACATTTTCTTAACCCTTTCCCAAACAAGACCTGATTTTGACGCCCTATTAGAAACAGCTTGCGAAAACATTGAAACAAAAGAAGAAACTGCTGAAAACCAGCAGTTTCTCCTTTTGTCTCAATATTTTTTTTAACTATTTTGTACAAAAATCCTTTCTTTTTCAATGTCCATTTTGTCGTCTGCAGCAACTTTCAAATTGGACCACCCTTAAATTTTGTTGTTTGGGAAAGGGTTAATATGAATGATCATTGCCTTACCAGTCCTTTAATAGACTTTGAAATTGGTCCAACAATTTCTATCTTTTCTGGTCTTGTTTGGTACTTAATAATCACACCTTTTCTGTTATATGTGCCGGATAGTTTTGGTGAATCTTCTGTGAACAGTTTCTCTCCCTCGACGTCTAAGCCTGATAATCAAAATAGAGATATATTAGAGAGCATATTTCCTTATGAAAATTCTGAAAATTTCAAGCCAAAATATTGCGCCGTTTACGAGAAATTTATATTTTTGTGTTAAAATTGAACAAATTGTTGTGGACAACTGTTCGGATTTATATGCAATTTATCGATTATGTCTCAACTTTAAATGCGTGATTCTCGCTTATTGGTGACAACTTAAAAAAAACTAATAGTATTTATACTCATTAGAATAACCAATCTTGGCATCAAGACATACTTTAAAAAATTGAAATTGGAATGAAATGTCCCTTTAAATGGTAAGAAGGTTAACATTTGAATTATGCCACAGATTAGTGCATTTCAAATGTCGTGGTAAACGAAATTTTCTTGAAACACACACACAAATGTATTCTATTACATGTAGTAGCATTTTACAAGTAAAGAATTTAAGATAGATGTGCATCTCTGGATTGTAAAATTCAAGCATAAACAAATCTAATGTATGGTTGTCTTGAACTCTCATATCGCGCCATTTCCAAAGATATACATGTTGTAGTTGCTTGGCATAGACAAACTTCTGAGGTTGATGTAGTGAAATTAATTCAGTAAATACCTACTGGACATTCCAAAATGTTAAAATCTTTGGCCATTAAGACGTGAACCAAATATAACTTACTGAGATAACAGTACAGATTCTTCTGCGTGATGGTTATCCCGGAACTTGCAGGCGGTATGGTCACAAATGAATTAAACTTATTGATGTACTATTTTTTTGTATTACATCATAGTAGAACCATATTGGATTTTTAAACTATAATAACACTGGTGGAAGTTCAGACACGCCCAAATTGATATTATGTATTAGATAGAGGATGTATAGTAGAATCTACGCGAAATAAACATTCAAATGTGCGCAGCGCAGTGTTTATATCGCGTAGAATCTACTATACAGACTCTATTTGGCTTAGTGTTCGCTAGCGGTTCATTGGAGACTGGACGCGGCTATGTGTAGACGTCACATAAACTAGCCGACAACCCGTTTATGCGAGATAGAGCGGTGAAATTTTGAAATATACTGCAATTTCATTGGTCAAAAAAGTAGGTCGAACACTAAACTCACTGAGATAGCAATACAGATTCTTCTGCGTGATTGTTATCCCGGTACTGGCTGGTGGTATGGTCACAAACGTGTTGAACACTTTAGCTTGGCCGCCATGATAGGTCCCGTGTTTCTTGCTGCACGTATTACCTCTGCCGTTACACACGCCGCATTTATCAAACACGTGACTCGAACCAAGATGGCCGTCACATCCAAACGCCTATAAATATAATCTGATTTATGAGAGCCAGATAATAGAAAAAATACCACCGATGAAGAAATTTAAGGCTAATCAAAGCATGCAAAAAATTCTTAAAAGAATGTTGTACTATCTGTAATTGATATAATGTAAAACATCTCTGCTTTTCAACGAAAACTTCGTAACTGTAGCCTTATCGTTGAAAAGCGACGACACATACCGTCCATAGGCACTTGGATTCAGGGTTGGTACAAATTGATATGTACGTTAGAGGTTGGTGCTTCAAGCATAATAAATTCAATAAAGTTAAATGGAACTTACCTTACATTGTCCAACAACACATTTAACGTACGGTGCAGACTCACTCAATATACAATCAGTACCGTCCTTACTTATCGCTCTCTTGTGAAAGAAGTTGTGTGCATAAAGAGTACCAAATTCAATAATTTCAAAAAAAAGTAATATTTTACCTTGCATCGTCCAACGACACATTTACTGTACGGTGCAGACTCACTAAGTATACAATCAGTTCCGTCTTTGCTGATCGCTCTCTTGTGGAAGAAGTTTGTACCTTCAGCTTGACATAGTGTTTTACAACTGTCGTCACCTGGAATATCACATGACTGTCACGTGACCTAATGGCAAACACGGCAATTCAGTTACTTCAGAACTTGGTTACATTTCAAAATATCATTTTTCTCAATTACTGACTCGTACATAAATCACGTGTTGACAGCATTCTGTTGTACTATATATAATGCCATCATTATCACTTCCTGGTACAATATGTTTTGAAATCGAGGTCAAACTTTTTCTTTTTTTGTTTTAGGAATAAGAAGCTAACGAATGTTTGCGATCGTTTTAATCATATTGTAACACGTTTGTTATTTGAAAAGTGTTGTTAAGATATTACTTGATTATTCTCGGATTTTCAGTAGATTAAAACACAAAAACACAATTCATGGAACAAGCGTATTACCTGTGGCTGCACTGCTAGGTACCCAGTGGTATGTTTTCCCCTGTAAGACTATATGGTTGGTTGCCCTACACTGCTCAGCTTGAAAATGATACTGTGATGTTGAACATTCTTTAACATTACACAGTTCGGCGATAATGTCTGAACCGGGGCACTTACGTCCGCCATACATCGGTCTGAAAACATTAAAGGTTGGATGAACAGTGAATGAAATGTTACATTTTGGTAGCGGTGCATTGTTCAGATTGGAAATGATACTGTGATGTTGAACACTCTTTAACGTTACACAGTTCGGCGATCATGTCTGAACCGGGGCATTTACGTCCGCCATACATCGGTCTGAAAATATTAATACACCTAGTCTTAACCAGAGCAACAAATATAAAATGGTAAGTGTGTTCTAGAAATGTTATTTCAAATCCAAGTGTTGTGTTGAAGGTAAGGCCTCTCTTACAACCGATTGCACGTGCTCCTACGTGAGGTCTGCGTCTGAAACGTAGGCAAAGTCGTGCGATGCACGCACGTGCAACGTACGATTTTGGTGGACGCAGACTACACACAGCAAAGAATTGATCGGACAATTCTTCGAGCCTCTCTTACAACCCGTCGTGCGTCCTTATAAATCGTGCGTTTTAAAACGCACGATTCATAAAGACGCACGACGGGTTGTAAGAGAGGCTTAACCATTTGAACCAACTCGTTGTACGATACCTATGAGTACCAATAACAATGCGCTCGATGAACAATAAAGAAGTTCAAATTTGAAAAAACATATTTTACTCTAGCTTTGTATTTATCTAATGTTTATCATGAAAATGGTTTATTAAAAAGTTTATTGAAACTACATGACCTTTTCATGTCATGATTTTAAATGTGGCGTTCCATTAAACAAAAACATTGGAATCTTTTAGATTTCAATTAGCAATAATAATTGAATAAGAATTAAACAATGTATTTCTTGTCCATGTGGCTGTTAATATTTAGCTCAAAAGGATTGAGTAAGCATCTCGTACTTGTCAACAACGGAAGATGTTCGTTCACAATACACATATTTGTACGTCCTTATACTTCACAGCGGTTTTATATTTGAGCCGGGATCTGAAAAAAAAACGTCCCTTAAGGACAGATCCTCCATCTATTTCCCACGGTAAGATTTTTTTTTATTTTTTCTGTACTGATATTTAAATATATGAGAAGTAAAAAAAATGGCTTCAAAACAATAGGTCACTAAGCGAATTAAAAAGTTATTGGATTTCAAGGGAGACTACTCTTGTCTAAAATTGCAAAAATGAGGTGTCACTTAAATACCCACAAAAAAGCTGTTCGAAATTATTAGGATTACATAAATAAGTCTTTATTGTGTTCAATATGTTTTATTCTGCCTACATGAGTATCAATGTGGGAAAATTTAGTGATGATTTTGAAATTTTTAGTAAACATTCTTTCAAAGGAAGCTGAAATTGCTCTTTTTTCGCAACGTTTTTGATAATAAAAAATATTCCAGCGGTAAGAATTTTTTTCTTTTTTGGTATAGACATAGTGCTTGGTCATACCTACAAAATCAAAAAAAGAAAAATATATCAGACCAAGCGTTTTTCTTAGTTATGAGTAAAATTTGGTTTACTTTTTGCAGCTCTGTCCGAAATTGTTTCACTACTTTTATCCATTTTCTTCCTTATTACCAGCTTTAGATAATGAAAAGTGTCATCTTTTGTGTCCATCTGAAGCGGACTAGCTTAGAAAGACACCACTTTGCTTTTGTTGCTCCGTTTCCTATCGCTAACGCCACATGTTGAACGCGTAACAGAAAGGGAAATGTACCATCCGCGTACTATTACACTTTGATTGACCAAACAGAGAAAATTGAAATAACCGAAAAGGGTATTGTCATTTATTAACCAAACATTAACTGAATGTAAAAAATACATTTGCTGAAAAGGCCAATTACTGAAACAGCTTTATTTCATTATTTAGGATATGCGCAGTAAGTTGCGCAGTAACAACTGGAGGATCTGTCCTTAAAGCATTTTTTTTTAAAAAAAAATAAGTTTCAAGATCGATCTGTTGTCAAATGCTGTCCAATATGCATCCATGATGCTCTCTTTAAGTTACTACAGGTCACGAAGTAGCTATTAGAGAACAACATGGATCCTCATCAGACTGTGCGTATGCACAGGCTGATCTGGATCTATGTTGGGCTCAAAAGCCTTAAGGGACGTTTTTGCAGATCCTGGCTCATTATTTTTCTTATTTAGTTTACATACTCAGGATTGTTACAGAACCTCCTTCTGAATTTGACCCCGCCTCCACATGACCTTGAACATTGGCTGAAGTTTGGTTCCCATTCTGACCAGTTTCCGTCCACAGAATTTGGTGAGCCGGGACCCATATCCACACAAGAGCCCTTGATACACCACTGAAAAAAAAGGTGTGAAAAATACGAATTGTTGAATTCTTTCAAAATTCACTTTGAAAAAGGCTGCACTACAGATATTTGAAATATGAAGATACCATCAGCTTTGTTTAAAGAAGCCATAACTGTTTTGCCCTAAACCTGGGCAAAATGACATGTTTTGACATCCCAACAGGAAAGGTGTTGGGAAACAGAATAATTATACATTTTTGCGTTAACTGACATAAGTGCTTCCAAAAGAAAATCTATTTGTATATACTGCATAAATTTCCCTTTCGGGTATAACTGGCAGGTTATAAATGTAAAATGCAAATTGCGATCCTCTAATTCTTTTGAACAGTCTATAGTTATGGCATGTATATGAAGAAGGTAACCATTTAAGTGAGAATAAATCGAATGCTTCTTTTAATTTGAATGATGATTTGTAAACTTGTAGTATAAAGGGTAGGAAAAAGGTCATTATCTTTGTAATCTAGTGATAACGCCATCAAAGGATAATCTAGTATTATAGAGCTTACAACTTTCGGTGGTAGCACAACCAACGTAATAATTATATTGTTTTAACAATTTCTATTTTATCGTTTAATACTTTCATTAACGGCAATGATTTACACGCTTCCTAATTAGCCTCTTTCCATTATCGTTTTAGACCATACCCGCAGAACACTTCCGGCAGCAAACAATGGGTTTATAGGAAATAAACATTTTTTACATCTATGGGGAATCAAAATGGTCTTAAACTGCATCGTTTATCAATGCAAGAATCGGAAGATAAATGACAGAAGTAAAGAGAATCTTCACTTTTTCCGATTTCCACAAGATCAACGCAAGCGCAGATCATGGATAAAGGCAGTGAACAGGGATGAGTCAGTTGGAGAAAGGACAATTTATAAATAACCTAAGGGGGAGGTTGTTGAACCGGTCTTGGTGTTGTAATCACACGATTTGGAGCGACCGTCTCTTTACAGACATGCAATCAGAATTATTCGCAGTACAGTTGCTAAATACCAATTCGTTGATTAGCCGGTAAGATGGTTATTTTATTGGATTTATAGTCAAACGTTCCCGTTTAAATAATTTTGACTTTTCCCTCTAAGGACGACTTGCGGTGGCTGTTGTGTATGTCGGGGTCTTAGTGAAATAGGCTAATTGAAAAAACTACTATACCTTTCTGTCACCACAATCTGTCCCGTCCATTAACGGTGTTGGTGGTATAATACATCCCGTAACACCAGTCGCGGGTTTAGGACGACAAACTAAGGCACCGCACACATCCTGAAAATGTATATACTAGTTATGAAAAATGCACTGGCCCAATGACCCAATTAAGCCTCAACTTGTAAGCGAGTTAGAAATTAACTCCTCGAAACATGATTCCATTAAAGAGCAACATATTTCAACTAAATCATGATAATATCATTTTCTTCTTTGATCTGCAGACGACAAATTGGATGATAAAGATATAATTTGTGTACAAAATAACACTGTGTGCAGTTATGGCATTATTGCAAATATCGCCTAGAACAGTATTTATGTTATGTTCATTGTGTTTGTAATTTTACACGGAATTCATTTATTTACTCTACATTGATGTCATTCATGTAATATGTACTCTAAAACCCTATCCCAAATAATTATATTGAAATAGACGATGGACAGTCAGCGTGCATGCCGGTCAGGATGCAAACCAGCGCAGCCTGACCGACATGTGCGCTCTCTGGGCACCCAACAGCCTGAATCTCATATATAAAAATCCATTGACATCTAGTA